>CM067480.1:26282629-26309264 GCA_034552555.1 Semaprochilodus insignis | reverse complement strand
TATATATATATATATATATATATATATATATATATATATATTTAAAGACACTTCACTGTAGATAATAGTAATACCATATGCAGCATTAAAATCAATGTCTCGTCAGTTTGATTCTTGTCTTACTCTGACCCAATCGAGGTGTTCAAGGTCACGTTGCTATGTTCTCCTAAACTTTGAGTACTGGCTTCAGAACAAATTGAACGGCTTTGACAGTGATGATACAACGTAATTAGTTGATTGCCGTTCCAATTATTATTTACTTTGAATTTTACAGCTCTTCTGTTTACAGACTCACACATGCTGCTCTGTTTTATTTCTTTGCATAGTTAATGAAGTGTAATGCTGTCTTCATTTGAGGTGGGTCTACACAGGTGGGACATTTGGTCAGTGAGTAAAGCCGTTGTAGCCAGGCTGTGAAACGGCTGCGGCTGTGTGAGCAGTGCTGCTCTTTATGTGCTGCCAAATCAGCCACCAAGAGTGAGACAGAACCTATCAGAGCCACGCATACGACAGACTGCTGTGGGGTGAGGGGGAGGTACACATGGTGCTGTGAGGGGATAAAAGTGCTACACTGGTTGGTCACATGACACCTGTGCTTGATGGCTTTCTCTCCAGGGGTTCTGTCTATTCCTGAACCGGTCTTTTCTCTCTCTTTCTCTCTCACACACACACACACACAGTACTCTGAAACCAATCAGCTGCCTATATACATTCAAATTAGCATAGATATAACATTTAACATAAATACAGTTAATTATCAGCCATAGAGAGAGAGAGAGAGAGAGAGAGAGAGACAGACAGACAGACAGACAGGCAGAGAAAGAGAAACAGAGAAAGAGAAACAGAAAGAGAGACAGAAGCAAAGAGAGAGAAAGAGAAAGAGAAGCAGAGAGAGCAAGACAGAGAGAAAGAGATAGAGGGTGAATATAAGAGACATACAGAGAGAAAGAAAGAGAAAGAGAGAGAGAAAAAAGAAAGAAACAGAGCAAGAGAGAAAGAGAATGAAAGAGGCAGAAAGAGAGATAGAAACAGAAAGAAAGAGACAGAAAGAAAGAGAGACAGAGGACAGGGAAGAGAAAGAGAGAGAAAGAGAGGCAGGGAAGAGAAAGGAGAGAGAGAGAGGCAGGGAAGAGAAAGGAGAGCGAGAGAGAGAGAGAGAGAGAGAGAGAGAGAGGCAGAAGCGTGCAGGGGGAGATAGTTGGCTCTTTTCTAAGTATAATTATTCAGCTCAGCACTCAAATGCAGATTGCTGTGGGAGTCTGGCTTGACAGGCAGCCTCACATCAAATGCTGCCAGATAATGTTGTTTAAAGAGAGAATCAGCCACACATGCACGCGCATACACACACACACACAGCAGCCATGGCAGAACGAACCACCTCATTCAATTTAGCAGCACGTACGTGTGCCCTCACAGGGTGGAGGAAACAGTGTCTTCTGAGAACACTGATCACATTCTGTGATTAAAACAGAAATAAGGAGAGATCTGGTGAACTTCATGGTGGGGTGCTTAATAAGGGATGAGCACTGACCCAGTAGACTGATACTCTGAAGGCACCAGGAAACAAATGATAGAGATCAAACTGAAAATGGCAAATAGTGGAGCATTAATAAAATTCACAATATCTTCTGAATATATATCACAGTATTTATACAGTATATATACATATATAATACAGTATATAGTATACACCCACCAACCACTGCAAGAGGATCTACACTCATTGTCCATTTTATCAGATCCACTTACCATATAGAAGCCCTTCTTTGCTCTTTTCTTTGATGCTCAGGACCCCCACAGGACCACCACAGAGCAGGTATTATGTGTGGTGGATCATTCTCAACACTGCAGTGACACTGACATGGTGGTGGTGTGTTAGTGTGTGTTGTGCAGGCGTGAGTGGATCAGACACAGCAGTGCTGCTGGAGTGTTTAAACTCTGTGCCCACTGTCCACTCTATTAAACACTCCTACCTTGATGGTCCACCTTGTAGATGTACAGTCAGAGACGATAGCTCATCTGCTGGTGCACAGTGCGGTGTTGGTCATCCTGTAGTCACAGGATGCTGCCCACAGGACTTTGCCCACAGAACGCGATGCTGTTAGCTGGATAGTTTTGGTTGGTGGATTCTTCTCAGTCCAGCAGTGACACTAAGGTGTTTAAACACTCCAGCAGCACTGCTGTGTCTGATCCACTCATACCAGCACGACACACACTAACACACCACCCTCAGGTCAGCGTCACTGCAGTGCTGAGAATGATCCATTAGTCAAATAATATCGGCTCAGTGGTGGTCTTTTGGGGTCCCTGACCATTGAAAATCAGTGTGAAAAGGGGATAACAAAGAATGCAGGGAAACAGAGGAGAATAAGTGCTCCTATATGGTAAGCAGAGCCGATACAATGAACAATTTTAATGAGTGTAAATACAAATGGGTGTACCTACTGAAGTGGCTGGTTGGTGTATATGTTTATAATACTAAATATATATAGTATTTCATGCCATTGTATGCTCATTTACAATATACAATCTATATGCAATCTACACAGTATACACAAGTTACAAGCTATATATGGACAAACAATATACAGTTTACAGATTATTTACAAACACAATATGGCAGTATTGTTGCGGTAGAGGCATTAGTGTTGAGGTAACAGTATTAGTATACATAAATGGGGAAGAAACATCATCTGGCATGTGAGAGAAACTGGTGAACACCATGAAGGAACAGGAGTAACTATGATTATGGCTAAATACATTGCTGAATATAAAAAAGGAATATCATAGAACATGGGTGATATGCTTACCAGCTCTAATATTAAACAGTCTATGTTCACATTACATACAAAAATTTCAAGTAAAGTTAATTCAAAGTGAGTAAACAGGCCAGTAAATTTGCTTGACAGGTTTGTGGGTTTTTCATTCAAACACATGCTAAACGAATCCTACATATTTGCCTCTAATTAAAGCAATTAGTTTCTCTTGTGTATTGTGTCAGTAATGGGTGTGTGGCAACAGCCAGTTCTTCCTGCTTTCATCCAGTTAAAGGAATAGACAAACACATCTCAGCCTAGTGTCGGCTCCATGTGTCACCTTTCCTTTCCATACGTCGTCTGTTCCCCCACTGTCAATGTGACGCGTTAAGCAAACCCATCTACATCCTCACCTCCTACGCTGCCATTTGTGGACCGGCTCAGGTGGTAAGACACACACCTCACCTGCTCTAGATCTCATTCACATTCAGCGTGTTGGTTAAGAGTTGAGGGAGAAAGGCTGAGGTCATGCATTGTGAGAAATGGGTGCTGTTCTATCTCCAGCCTGCAGGGGTCTCACTACGTCACATCACACTTCAAACATGCTTCTGCATAGTGGCTTGAATCAAGAAGTGTCAGAAGCTGGTGCTAGTAACCCATTGATAAAGACAGTAAAGACTGTGTAGAGAACTTCGGTGAGACGTTAATGATCATTTTGGTCCTCTAATGTTTAGGCATCAGTGAAATCTGACAATAATAACTTTGAATCGCATTTCAAACATTCCTGTCGCCTAAAGTGCAAGAAGCTAGTGCTAATAATGAAGAGAAGTACTTAACTGCTGGCAGTTTTAGTCTCCTAATTGGAATACTAGGACTCAGTGAAGTCTAATCATAACCTTTTATTTAGAACTTTAAGCCGCCTCCTTACAGTGGCCGTGTCGAATCGGCACACATTCCTGAACCCTGTGAAGAGATATGGCTGTTTACAGAGTCAGCATCTGCACTGTGTTGCCTGCAGAGCCCAAATCTAATCAGAGGAGTGATTATCAGCTCACCCGCTCTCAGGGTCTCCCTATGGGAGATGCGTATTCATGCTCTTTGATGAAAGGGCACACGGTAAACTTCTAACAATGGGCCAGAGCGGCCTTCTCAATGCTATTAATGCGGTGGTGGAGGTGCTAATAGCATTTGGGGTTAAAAGAGGGATTGGAATTTCACACAGAAAGACAAACAAGCCGTGTATAGCTGATTAGACCCTTGGCTATACATTACGTAGGGGAAGATACATTAGCATACAGATTTCTAGCACTGAGTGACAGCAGCCTTAGGCCTGTACACTGATAAATACCTATAGAATTTTAATAAGTCATGTGTAACACATGCGACTGAGCCACCCAAGTGCACTTTGTTCTTGACAGGATGCGTTCATACTCAGCGCTCACATTCACCTTAAGTTCCAAATTGCTCCTCCAGCGATTGGTGCCTCCGGTTTTGAAGTGAGCTAGGATGCTACACGCAAAGGAAATAAAGGTCTATTGAAACTCATCATTTAACTAATGCTACATCTGTTGTAAACATGCCTACTTGCTCCCTACTGAACCCACTACCCACTACTGTGAGTGAGATTTTCAAGGTTTAACAACTAGGAAAACTCCTTTTTGATGATGCATCTTAAAGGTGGGAAGAACGTTTGAAACACAAGGTGGAGAACTGTTTGAAATGTGTATTTTTCATTTCCTGGTAGCCAGACAAAGGAATGAAGAAGAAAGCCAGGTAGCCAATATTACTGCTAGGAAGCCGAATATCTGTATTCATTAGCCTCTACATCAGTGCATTTCTCCATTGCTTTGGGGAGAATCTGACAGCTTTTTTGATGTAGGCTATTTACGCAATGGATGCTGGGTACTGTAGTCCGAGAACATAAAGAGAGTATAGAAGACACAAAAACATGAATTCTCACTTCTTTTGGTCTTGTTCCAAGGTCGTTCATTTCTGGCATCAGGTTGCCAGTGGTCTCACAGCGCTATTAGACCATGATGTTCCATGCTCAGCATCTGTTTTTCATTTGAATGATTTATCTTCACTTAGTCTCTCAGTCCAGCAGAAACGACTGCTGCTTTGTACTTTGATAGCTGCAAAAAATTGCTGATCGATCGATGAAATCCTATTCACTCCATCTGGAGATGGCAACAGATTCTATCTGCGTTTGATATTATTTCATTTTTATTGATATTATTTCACAACATTTATTGCTTGTATACTCAAGAAGTATAGGTGCCTGGAAGAGGGTACTCCAAACTATGAAGTCTTTGCTAAGCTGTAGCTAGAATTGTTATTGTTATTTATTTATACATTTTTTATTTTACAAAAAATCTACCAAATTATCTACATATACATTTGTGTATTGTTTTGTTCTGTTATTTTTATGAGTCTATGTATTTGTATATTTTATTTTGTGTTCTGTGATCCACTAACACATCCTGCGATATTTATTTTTATGCATCATTTGAACACAGCAATTTCATGATGAATGGACCAAAAGAAATGACCCAAACCTGCTTGGAAAAAAGTCTGGTTCCACTGATTTTATATTAAACTAGGTTTTTGCCCTCTCCTGTAAAGTTGCCTTTATTTTTCTTTGGACAGCAACAATATGTGCCAAAAGACAATAAAGCAGTTCATCACAAAACACAAGAATTCTGTCATATGAGGGTAAAGGATGCAATGCTGCACTATGGATTACTCTGTACTATGACAAATAACACCCATTTCTCTGGCTTTACATAATTCAGTTGAAGTGATATAACAAAAGAATTCAGAGTGTTTTGATGTGAAATAGTTCCTTGTAGAAACTTACCAGCGCTTTTTCTCTACAGTGGCGGTGATAGAAACCAGAAGTCATGATGTTTACAAAGTAATTTTGGGGGATTTTGCTGTATACCGCCTTGTGTGTACCCCTCTGGCATGAATGGATTTCAAAAATACTATTTAGGTCAAAAGCTTACGTCAAAACTATTGTCTCACTCATCAGACAGCACGTCCGCAACCATTTTACATACCAGATTTCTTTGAGGGAGCTTTTAGAGGCATGAAGACGCTTAGTTCCTATCACTGCCACTATGAACAATTCTGACTCTATGAGTTTCTCTAGAATGACGCATTTCACCTCAACCACTGACTCTGTTTACATCTTAACCATTTAATTATGGAATTCCCCTTTAAACTCTAGCTTTAGGTCTTTAATCTTGGAGCCAGCAGAAATCATTATGTCCATTCCGTCCACAACATGACGTATTTCTGAGTGACTCTAAGTGAAGGGGTCTCTGAGCAAGCTCAGGGTTTTCTCTCCATAAAAGGTGGGGGTGGCGGAATAGCATTGGCAGGGTTGGAAGATGTTTTACAGTTTTGCTAAATCCTAATGTTTTGATGGAATATTGCAGAAAAACAAGGAATTTTTCTTATGAAAGTGTTAAATAGAATGGTGTCTTATAGATAATAAGACATGATGGCTCGTGCTTAATATGACCACAGGACAGTTTTTATTCCAGGTTAACTTTAAGACTTTCTCAGTATCTATTATAAATGAATAAGTAACTACTACAATGCTATGAAGTGTAAACTGGTCAGACGACATTCATCTGTTTAGACCATATATTTTGCCTTCTAAAAGCCCTAAATGTTCTTAACATTTAATGTAATTTGACATAACAAGACTTAATTCCAAATCATTTTGGACGATTCCTATTGGCTCATTCATTATGGAATCTTCACCCAAAGCAAACAGCAGCTTTTGTTCTCAAATAATGAAAGAAAGGTTTTGATCCGACAGCGATGTTATGAATTAACAGGCGTTTTGCACACATCCTGTGTCAAAGCACTTCATTCTGAAAGAATGCCACAGTAGGCTAATCTCTGTGGTTGGTAGAAAAGCAGCCATGCAGAGTTCCCTCCAGACTGCCTAAGACTGATTACCGATTACCGCTGAGTGAACCTGACCTGGTGAAGTGCAGGCCCGGTCGGAGTTAGTGGACAGTGAAGCAGAAGGACAAGCCGTGCTGACCATATGGCCCGAGCCTGCTTTCTGCTCTCCCTCACTGCAGGACCCAGCTCCGCTCAGCACGGCCACACTGACCCTCTCTCCAGAGGCCTACTCCGCTCCTCTACAGCTATTAACTCACACAGACAAATGGCCTTAAACCCCCCACCCCCCTTTCTCTGACACACACACTCACATTTCTTTCTTCCTTTCTTCTTCTCCCCCTCTCTCTGCCTTTCTTCTTTTCCCTCTCTCTCTCTCTCTCTCACTGATACAGTCTATTTCACTCAAATGCGTCACATTGTGGTGGCATCACACGAGGTCTGCGCTCAAATTCACATTTACATTTAAGAAGCGGATCTACTTTATGGAAAAGGGTGGATAATAATGTGTGATGAAACCCAAGAAGGTGAATCTTTGAGCTGCTTTTTCTTGTTCTTTGTTGATCTGCAACAGCCTAAAGGGACATTCTATCAGAGATACAGAGTGCAAATGAAAGTTGGATCGGAAACATAAGCACCAGAGAAGGAGAAGGAGAAGAAGAATTTTCATTTAATCTAGCCGAGCAGAAATAAATCACCTCGGTTTCAACTCCATTGTAAACATTATCTTGGTGGAAACATGACTGAAGAGGTGTCTCATTGTGATGCATTCCTTCAATTACTTTTTTTCAGCAATTAGCATGTCAACTACAAGCCCTCTTTCTGATGGAGATGGCAGAGCCTGGTGAACTAAAGAGGGTAAAACCCCCTTTTGTTGTGAGAATAGCTGCCGGAATGGATCGGAGGTTGGGGGGTGGGGGTGGAGGGCGACCACCGAAAACAGCCGTTTCCATCTAAAAAGGGGGGAAAAAAGTCTCTGACTCAGAGCAGCGAGTAAGACCAAAACACAATGGCGCAGTTCCTCCAAGGCTTCCAGATTTCCCGATAGGAACTGAAGCAAGAAGGCGAGGAGGGGGAAGAAAAAAAAACACGCAGGGCAAAGGTAAAAAGAGGAAACAGGTTTCATTCCTGCAGTGGTTGGTGCCATGTTTGTCTTTCACACTGGGCCCTGGCCCGGAGCAGATGGGTTCCTCGGTGGGGGGAGGCGCAGTCAAAGAGAGGGGAAGGATTCTCCAGCACTAGACACCACACCCCTCACACACACATTAGCATAAGCATTCTTGCTGGTGGAGGTGGTGGTGGAGGACAGGCCTGAGGCCTAACGCCTCCCCTCAGCCCTCCAAAAAAACAAATCCCCACCAAACCGTAGGGGAACGGAGCCACTACAGCGACAGATGTCAACCGCATCTGTTTGTGAGACTGTAAATAAACATAACTAGATAAACAACGACAAGGAGAAATAACAGTGGGGAAAGGAAGAGACCACACAAGGAAACTCCTCCCCATTGGGGACTCACAAAAAAAGTGCATGCAGAAGTTTTAGAAGGCTGTGTGCAAGTCTTCAGATGGATATACTTCCTGTCAAAAATTTGGAGACACCTTGACATTTTTTTGCATTGAAGTGAGGAGAAAATACCAGCAAAGGCTTCTTTAAAATAAAACAGCTATTTGCTTACTTTGTACAAGCTTCATATTTATTAGTCAGACTTCTGCCTATCATCAAAGGATCAGTCCGGGAACAATATTTCAACACATCTGCATAATACAATCATTAAAATGTACAACTGACAATCAGTAGTCAATCAGTAGTCTCTGATTTCTTTGCGGCGGTTATGATAGGGACCACAACATCTGGAACGAAAACATTTTATTTACTATCCAAAATGATAAGTGAACCTTTTATATGCATGCATATGTTTTTATATGCAATGCCGATAATGGTGAAAAAAAATTGGCTTACAATGGCCTGTATGAACCCCTAGCCTTTACATACCTTTCAGGCCAAAATTAAAGACTATTGCAAAACAGTGTCTCAAGCACCAGCCGGCATAATCATATCCATTTATTTAACATATTTTTATGAGGTAGCTTTCAGAGGCAAATAAAGCAACAGATGTCTGATTCCCATCACCATTCTCATTCAGGATGTTTCTTTGGAGCCACCTGCATTAATAGCAAAGTAATGCACAGGAATGGCATACACAATATCCAATCACAGGTTGTTGTTTTGGTGTGGTAGGAGTAGGAATGGTGCTACAACAAAAACACACACTTGCTGGAAACAAACCTGTCCAAGGTTGAACAAACATGCAAGAATATCTCAATTAAGAGATTCATTTTTCCCAATCCAGTGTCTTGTAAAGGTGAGTGTTATGTATGAAATAGATTACAGCTAGAGTATAGAAGTACATACACCCAACAGATAGCAACACAGAATGTACCTGACAAATCTTTATCGTTCAGTAAACAAGTTAAACAGACACTTTAGCAAAACAAGAACATGCCTCAGATGATCCGCCCACACACAAATGGAGCCTCTAAAGCTGAGACTATAGATTCACCAATGTGTCTCTCTTTTATATTATAAGCTCACTAGACAAAAAAATAGTCATCTTGTGTGTTTAAGTTGGTAGTAGCGTCAGGCTCCTGCAGATGGCGCTGCACGAAGATGATGGGGCTATAAATACCTGCAGGGTGTGTGAGGGGATTCATAGATTGAGAAGAGGTGGTACAGTGCAGTGAATGTCTCGTTCCATTTTTCCATGAAAACGGGTCCAAAGCAGATGTTAATGATTGGCTAAAAGGAGTGATTGCATTTGGGTGTGCCAAAGGCCATAATGTGAAGGAAGTAGCTGAGTTCGCAGGTGTATGGAAGCGTACAGTCAAATGGGTCTACCAGCAGTGGCTAAAACCCCAGTCTACAGGAAATGTGTGGCCTACATCAAAAAACTTGTCCCGTCTATGACAAATTGAACTACCGCTGTTATTTGTTGGAGTATTACACTCAGTTTCAGTTACAGCTGACCAATTTTTTGTCCGGTGAGTGTATGTGTCTATTTAGACTTTTAACTTATGTATTGAATATCGATATACGTGTAAGTACAGATATTTACATATCTCTTTAGCTCATTTCCTGACCATTTATTATTCTATCTTACTGTACTTTTCCCTTAGTTAACAATCCGTGTGCTTGTTACATGTGATACATGTGTGCTCTCACCAAGACAAATTCCTACGTGTAACATACTTGGTGAAACGAAGATTCTGATTCTGTTATGAAGAGTAGGTGTTTGTCTTTACCTCAGTTGTTCCTTCAGTTTTCCTTTTTTTGGAAAAATGTTGCTGCAAATCAACAAAGATAAGGCTTTAATTTCTTAAAACATTTTTTTAAATCCTCGCAAGGTGCACAGAATTTTTGCACTTCTGAACTCCCCGGAACATCCCTTGCCGGTTCTTTGATATGTGGCTTATTTCAGAAGCATGAGCCAACATTAACTAGATTTGCTGTTGTTTGAAATGATTAATGAACATAACTGGAGGAGTGTGAGGAGAGCGCTGATACAGTCGGCGCAGATGGGCAAGCAGTTTTTAATCATCCATGTCCAAATACCCCTAGATTAGGATTTTGGAGACATAGATGAATTTTAATTAGCCTGTTCTGGTATCTTTCAGTAACGTGTCAGTCGCGACAGTCCTGAGAGAAAAGCTCTCAAATGGCTCTCGAGCCCTTCCTCACACAGTGAGTCAACACTTTGGTGTTTTGTATGTGCCATGCAGCTCCGTGTCTCAGGGGAGAGACGTCTTGCAACTCTAACCTCGCACAAAGACGTACGGTTATTTTTTGACATAGAGGTAAAAAAACTGGAACATTCAAAACATTTATTGCAGGTTTTCACAAAGTGCTTCCAACACACGTACACACACACATACACACACCAGCAGTGCAGCTTCAACTAGATCAACTGCACTCTTGATTGAAACAGACCTGCAGCAGTAAAAGGACACAAGTAGCAAACTGGTCTGTGAACAGTCTTTACTTTACTGATGACTCACTGGTGAATGATAGTGGAGGGGACTTGAACCGGAGCCTCCACACTAAATCACTCAGACGCACAACTAAAAGTTCAGACCTTTTATAGCTGCAAAAAGGCTGAGTGTAAATAACAAACCTGGAGTGTGTGTGTGTGTGTGTGTGTGTGTGTGTGTGTGTGTGTTGAAGGGTCAGTGACTTCACATGGGACTACATTGTCCACTGACACAGGCCATTACAGAGACCGCGGGTAAGTATTTACAGCCAGGGCTATAAAGCACTTTGTCACATTTCAGCAGGAGGCTTTCAGAGCTGAAGGAAACACTCATTAGCAGGGAGAAAGAGAGACACAGAGAGAGAGAGAGAGAGAGAGAGAGAGAGGGAGGGAGGAGAGAAGAATAGTAATAAGTAGAGAGAAAGAAAGAAAAGAAAGAGAAAGAGCAAGAGAGTGAAAAGAGAGAGAGAGAGAGACAGAGAGGTGGGGAGGTGGAGAGAAAGAAGGGGAGAGAGAAAAGATGGAGAGACAATAGTAAGAAGAGTCTGAAAGAGGTACTTAACAAGAGAAAAGAGAGACAGAACGATAGAGAGAGGGAGACAAAGAGAGAACAGGAGACAGAAAAGGTGGTGAAAATGAGACAGAATAAAAGAGATACAGAGCAACAGAAAAGATGACAGAGAACAAAAGGGAGACAGGACAGGAAGAGAGAAAAAGAGAAGGAACAAGAGAAGGAGGATGAGATAGAAAAGGAGAGAAAATGAGAGAAAGAGGGAGCGATAAAATGAGACAGAGAGGGAGAAAGAATGAGATAGAGAGGAAGCGAGAAGGAATGAGACAAAGAGGGAGACAGAATGAGATAAAGACAAAAAGAGAATGAGAGAGAGGAGGAAAGAAAATAAGAGTGTGTGTGTGAGTCTGTGTGTGTGTGGGTGTGTGAGTGTGTGTGGGTGTTTGAGTGTGAGTGTGGGTGTGTGAGTGGATGAGCTGGGTGAGACCTCCAGCCCACAGCTGATCAAACACAGACCTACTGAGCAAGCTACATACTGTATGTACATGACCAATAACATTCTCCTATCAGCGTAACCACCGTGTTACAAATCACACTGAGGGAAACAGGGCAAGGCGGAGTTACTCCAAGCACTACTGGAAAAAAATCTGGACCTGGTCCAGGCTGACTGGATCTTCTCAGGCCACAAAGCACAACAAAGCTCTCCTTATTGGTTAAACATCAGCAGTGTAAAACGTACACCTATAGAGCATCACCGGCATATAACCCCCAGATGACTCACTCTCAGTTACCAAAGCAAGCGGGTCATTTGCTAATAACTATTTCTCACTACAACAACATCTGAAGAAATTCTGTCAGAGAATCAGATTATAAACTTCTAACTGACACCATGTTTGGGTAGAAAAGGTGACATTTTATTCTTTGAATTTTTTTTGACAGTAAAATCAAAACACACAGAAATAATCCAGCATATTCAAACCTGTCCACACACAATGTAAATACAAAATACAACTCATCATGTGTGTTAATAACTATGTTATTAAATGTGTAATTAAGTAGGACGACAGAACGAGTAAAACTTTGCATCCACAAGCGCTGTATATCCCATATCATAATCCTTCTGAATGAAACCTATTTCCACTTCACTCTAGTCACTGTGTATATCCACAATTTATTGCAATACACATACTTAACATACTGAACGTTTCCATACTTACATGTGTATATGCTGCTCAGTTTTAGCTGCACATGCTGTTTACATACATTTCACACTTTGTATGTACACTCATTGTCCATTTGATCAGCTCTACTTACCATAGAAATGCATTCTGTAGGTCTACAACTGTATAATTTGTTAATCTTTTTTCACTCTGTTCTTCAGTGATCAGGACCACCACAGGACCACCACCTAACTGTCATTGAGTCACTGGCTAGACTGAGAATGGTCCAACCAAAACTATCTAGCCAACAGCATATGTGTGTGTGTGTGTGTGTGTGTGTGTGTGTAGTATTTTGTTCTATATTTAATTTATTGCATGTTATTTTCTGTTACTTTCTAACAAGTGAATTGTGTGTACATGTGGTATTTGGAGAATTAAGCTTCTGATTCTGATAAATACAGAGTTTACACTGGCACTGTATGTGTAACGTGGTATGTGTGAAATGACTGGATCATCTAAAACTATTGTAGCATTATCTGGTCAAATTCACAGGTACTCTTAAGAGTATGTATGGAGAAAAAGAGAGAGAAATAGAATAAATACAAAAATGATAGAGCAGAACTCCCACTCCCAAAGTGATACACAGCTTGAAATGAATCCTCTGAATAATTAGAATGAGTAAGACTATGTAGATATAATCCCAATTTATAATCCTCTGCTTTTTACTGTGATGACCATGTGTTTGACTAAGACTGCTTTATCACTCCGAGCTTGCACTGTGAGCCTCTGATTGCAGTAACAAGGTCAGCTGCTGCTTTCAGCTGTGCTGTTGGAACTGCAGTATGATTGGTAATCTGATTACACAGAAGGAGCCGCTAACATGGAGGGTTTTGTGGGAATTATTTGCCAGACGGATTAACTGACTTTCAGGGTAATGAAAACTAGATATTGTTCTTTTATAGTTATGCACAAAGGGATGTGTGTGCTATGAAAATCTCTTTAATTACTTCAATGCCTTTGTGCAAGCAGCGCCACCCAGTCCCTTTCTTTATGCCACTGAGAGGGCCTATAATAATCTGTAAGGAACATGAAGCTCAGTTAAAGGTACTAGTCTGTCTAACAAACAGCAAAAGAAAAACGTAAGGTTTGTTTTTTGGTGTATCTTAATATCTGCTTTATAACAGTCACTCCAGTGTCATAAATGTCCCTTAAAGGGGAAGTCCACCATTTTTTTCAAAACTATTGCATAATTCAATCATCAATATATGTTGCAGACATTGCGACCGCCTGGTTCCTATCGCTTCCACCAAAAAGAACATTTGAGTTCAGTAAATTTCTGCAGAATGCATCATTTCACATCAAAACACTCTAAATGGCTTTGTTTACATCTTAGCCACTGAATTATACTGATATATATACTGATATATATGAAAAATCTATGGAATTCCCCTTTAAGACTAAATGTAACCCAAAGCAAATCTATCTGAGTCTATGTTTACCAGTGGTCGTGGTGGGTGGTGGGGTCATACAACACCCTGGGGGTTGTCATACCAGTTTTTTTTCCTTTCAAGCATCCACAGATCTTGCTGTGCATTTTAGGGCCAGGGTTGCCAGGTCCAGCAAACATCTCCAGCCCAGACTTTGCTCTAAAAGTCATCCATCAAAGGCCAAAACGTTAGCATTTTCTACTGCAACTGCAATTTCAAACTATCCCAATTGGGCAAGATACTCATGGACCTGGATTTCCTGATACTGTCTTAAACACGCTACAGCATAACAAATGCAAAGTGGCAGCTCAGCGATTATACATAGCCCCTCCTCTGTTGGTGTGTGTGTGTGTTCTTCCCTGATTGTAATTGTTTTACATAAAGAACTCTTGTAGTGTGGACATCTCACATATGGATGGTAATGGGGTGTGGTCATTTTGTAGATTTGTTATTTTTGACTAAGGGGATTCCATCCCCTTCAACTCGAGCCCTGGGGTTTACTATGTGTATAGCTACTAAATTACATTTTTTATTATGACAACTGAATATCAGACATAAAGATTGGTAACACTCACTGCAAGGTACCGTTCATATGTCTACATGTCATCTGTATAAAGTTCTGCATGATACATGTCAAAGATCCACCATCCACTACAAACAATTATTCCAAAAGGCATCATTTGTCATGAAAGTTGCATTTGCCAACACTGACATAACGTCTGTCTGGTGACACTGATGTTTTCTGACTTTATGTTGTCTCATGACAATTTCTGCGGTGAAATGATAGACTTGTAGGTCAGCGTATCCCACAGTGACATAATGCTGATCATATGACATAGCTTGCCAAGTTAGACTTGTTGAACAAAAGTGAGCATTTTCTGTGGCCCTTAGGTACAGTGAGGTTCATTTTACCTTTTATGAGCTATGTCACATCATCAGCATTATGTCACTGTGAGCTACAAAGTCAGCTGTACATGTACATACATGTACATCGGTATGGCAGATGATCCCTGTTGAAATAAGACAATATAAACATTTATATAGGTTGAAGTCAATTGCCACGGCAGGCTTACATAGGTGTCTTATGAACACTGCCCTATAATAGAGTGTCACCAAAAGATCCTACCCATACAGGCCATACATCTATATATAGTATTTGTATCAGTATATAGTATATCTAGTATATGTGGGCTAAATGCATTCATTGTGCGTTCTATCCAGTAGGGGCAGATTGCTAGGTGCATATACTGAGATAAGTTGTAGTGAGGGATTACTACAGTATCAAGCCATTGCCCCAGTGGCTACAAAGTGGCATTCCTACCCTCTCATGCACAATGCTCAGGCTTTGCACAAACCTCCTAGGAATGTCTTTTAAGTGCCCTGTTCTGGGTCTGAGCTCACAACTCTACAGAAGCCCTATAGCAACCCCATTCCTAACCTCATATGGACCTATGAGCTCTCAGCCATAGCACCGACTCAAAGATACTATCTGAGTGCGGAGCCAGTCTTCCTATGTCTCCCAGCGCCTTCGGAAGAAGCATGCAGAGATCGTAATGCTGCAGGGCTGGATCATTAGCTTAACGCTGCTGTTGAGAGACAACCTCCTGTCTCTGGGATTCTGACTTTTACCAGAGAAGTAGCAAAATTCAAAGTTCTCCAGAGGTTCTGCCCTAATTATCATGAAACTTCAATGTGTTAGGGGTTGATATCATAGCTCTCAGTGCTGTAAGATGTTTTAGGGGCTTAAAAGAGGGGGGAGTCAGGCTTCAGTGTATGAAAAAAGAAGAAAATGGTCAAAGATGGTGCTAAGAGGTTATCTTGCAACATCAGTGATATGTATTAGTTATGGGTAATCTCACTCTCTTAGCGGGAAATAATCAAAGTGGAAGAACTAGTGAATATCAAAACCATCAGAAGAGCAGCATTTAGATTCAAGTGGATTTATTCAAACATGCACACTGCAACATTAAAAAACCAAGTCTAAAAGTCTAAAAGTCTTTTTCAAGTGATGTAACATTATTTCAGAGGTTTGATCTGAGAGTTATCAGGATGTCAGAAAATGTACATGGAGTTCAGAATGAACATTCCTTTTTTTCTGGCAGAAGGTTGAGCTTCTACTCACACCCACATCCACTCTCACTTAAACATCAGGAATGATATTGTATGAGTGTTTCTGGTCATTTAAATACATTAGATTCCAAAAAAAGGAGGTGGAATATGTTAAATGCCATTAAAATCAGATAGCCGTGATTACAGGTTTAACATATATTCATTTTAAAGCAGTAGAAATTATATTTAATATTTTACTTTACAAACATGCATTTTGTAAATATACTCTCATTCCAAATTTGATGCCTGCAATATCTTCCAAAAAGGTTGGGTCAGAAGCATGTTTATTAACGTGTTGCATCACATTTCAATTTAACAAAAGATAATAATCGATTGGTGACTGATGAGACAAACTGACCCAGATTTGAAAGCCAATTCTTTCATACATTATATAAGTCTTCAGCTGCACTAAAAACAAGGTGTTAACTGTTTTATATTGTGCTGTTTTATGTTGTGTTTCATACTGAGCCATATGTTTTCATAGAGAGACAGTTATGGACTGCAGGCAGTCCTGTCTGACACCTGCACCCTTTGATTATGCAGCTTTGCTGTTATAACATGGGCGGAATGTGGCTTTGCTTGTCATGTTGAAATAATCATGGATACCCCCGAAGAAGACGGCAAATGGAAGGCAGCATATGTTGCTTCAAAATGTGCAAGTTACTAGTGTCACTGGCACAAATACAGCCCCATACCATGAACAACTCTGGCTTTTAAGCTTAACACTGGTAACAATCTAGTCTTCTTCTTCTTTCCTTTTTCGCCTGGAGAACACAGCATCCATTATTTCTACAAACATAAGGCTAACCCGTCAGGCCACAGCATATATTTGCACCATACAATAAGCCTCTTCTAGCACCCAAAGAAGTTGGTGGCATATCAGGTTGTTGTTGATATCTGGCCTCCGCTGTGCATAGATGAACAGTGTTTGCTGGTTTTTACTGTAGTGCTGTCCGAGGGCCTGAAGGTCACAGGCATGGTGTTGTGGTTTTCGGCACACGTTTTTCCTGGTTTCCCTGAATATTTATGTACAGTAATATGTAAGACCGTAGACAGCAGAGGGTGAAATACCTTAGTCCTCCCAATTGCTCATTGAGGAATGCTGTTCTTAAACTGCTGGATAATTTGCTGATGCAGGTTTTGGCAAAGTGGAGAGCTTCGCCTCACGCATTGCTCATAACGGGCTGGGGTTTCCTAGAAGCTACTTTTATACCCAAGCATGATTGAATCATGCTTTAAGAGGTTTTTTGGACGTTTATCAAAGTTGCTTGTTCAAAATTACCCCGGGGGCTTTTATGAAACACGTTGCAGACATTAATTTCAGAATGAGTGTATATTTACAAAAAAACAATGAAGCTGATCATGTAAAACATTACGTATCCTGTCTTTGTACTGTTTTTATTTAATTACAGGTGAAGGTGGATTTACAAATCACTGCTTTCTGTGAATATGCTGATGCAGTCGGTGAAGACCAAATAGACGAGGTGTTTGTTTTTGGATGGAAACACTATAAATAAACAGGTATGTAGTAGAAACGACTTAAGAAAGAGGTGTAGTGCATTTGTAACTGGAGCCGTGATTGCACATGTACTGATGAAAATGTGTTTTTCACCATGGTAGTCATATCATACTCTAGTTTATTCCCAGACCCGGTTTCAAAGAAGGACATGTTTCAAGGGTAGACTCCTCACAAACAAGATATGACACAATCTCTGAGTCCCTGCTCTCTCGCTCTTTCACCCAACTCGCTCTCATGTCAGAATCTAGTCGGGGAGGGGAAAATAAATTAATAAATATAGGGAAGTGAAGCACAGGCCTTCAGAGCTCCATGTGATCTTTAATTAAAGGTTCAGAGGAAAAAGTGGTAGAAAGAAGCAGGCAGAAGAGTGAGAGAGTATCAGACAGGATGCCTAGTGCTGGGCTAAAGAAAGCAGAGAGGAATATGGAATAAATGAGTGTGTTCATGGTTCTTGTAAGGACTGATAATATGCTTGAATATGTGAACATTACATTTTTGAAGATACGTTCTGCTCAAACACTCTTCACTTAGCTCATTAGTTAGTTAGTGGGTTTGGTACATTTGTGCAGGGAAATCTCCAAACTATGCTGAACTCTGGCCCACCAGGACCCAAGCTGCGTAGCCGTAGGCTGCTCCATGGTGCCAAAACATAGTGATTCACTCTGTCAGATAAGTCCAACTCACAGTCTGGTTTTCAATATACAGGAAAGTAAGTATTGGAATTGATGCTTTGTTCCATTTTTTAAGCTGGGAATTGCAACAGATCAGCAATTTGATCAGCCAAGACATGAATGGTGTTTGAATTTTGCTTCTTTTGTTTAGTGCTGGAGCTACGAGGCTGACATTGCTTACAAATGTTATGATTAATAGTCATACAAATCTTCTCCATAAATATATCCTCAACACTCATTAAGGTTGCCTAGACTTGAGTGGTTTAGGGTGCAGTATGACTTACTGTGAACAATAAAAGTGAAAAAAACTTAATTGCAGTCATAATACTACCTTCCCGACAGCATCTAACTCTAACAGCATCTCATCTAACATCTAACTGCGCGTGCTCATCATATATTTGACAGTGCACATGAGCTGTAGATTACATTAGCGATTTCTGTTCCAGTTCCAGTTTTTAAACATCTTCAGAGAAATTTTAAAAATCCAACAGAGAAAATTCAAAACCCAACAGTTACTTAAAAGAGAAACAACAATATAAAAAGTGGCATCTACATGCTTGAGAGACATGCATGCACACAAATGGGAGATGGATTTCAGCACTTTTTGCAGTGTTCAGCTACATGTTGTAGCTTTGATTATTTTATTTAGCTCCTGTTAAGTTGCCCTAAATGACATAAATGAAGACCTGGATGTACCTGCCCTAACAATAACTCAAAACAGTATGCATTGAAATGCTATAAACCAGACACCAGAAACGTAAACCAATACTTTGCTTAAAGTAGACAGTATTTTGAGAACAACATAAATGGTAAAAAAATATGGCAGTATTACTACATAAGCTAGAATTTTGTTTATTTGTTGTCACAAAAATACTATGAATAGCTGTTTAATGAACAAGACTTGGTTATCTAATATGAGGGTTTTCAAATGTGATCCAATGTGGAGGAAGCAGTTTCAGTATAGATTTCCCAGGCTGTACAGAATTCTCAGTCACGAAATCACTTGCAGATTCATTTGTCATCAAACTTCATTTTTACAGGTTCCTACAAACTGTTTGAAATTTGTAAGAGATTAGTTTCATTGTAAAATCATTTTATTTAGGAAATTGATTTTATATGAATGAAATCAGTGACCTCAAACTTTTGAGCAGTAATGTTCTTATAAAAAAGATTTGGGTTCTAGTGTTTGTTAGCAAACTGAGCCTCATAGCTCCATTGCTAAACTAAAGAAGCAGTTTAGAAGTCTAGACACCAAACATGTCTTGGCTGCTCAACTATAGCTCGGCTTAGTGGTTTCAGTATAGTTACTAAATACCGTAATAAGGCTTAGAATATAATAAATGTGGAAACTGAAGGGATTAAGATTTAAAAATTATTCACTGGGTGTCTCGTGATTCACGGCCTCATTTCTCTCTTCTACACTGCCCACGTGTAGATAATGTGTGTTAAATGTATGTGCAAGATCACTAACAACCACAGATTTGTACAAACGGTAAGTGAAACACCCATGTTTAGCCTAGTGTGTAGAAGAAGCTATTCAGGGTGGTAGAAGTATTTAGCTAGCAGTAACTAGTGGCATTCAACTCCAACCCAAATCCAGCTAATTAATCTAACTGATCATTCGGGCCAGACTTGCTTAGTTCAAGTTGAAATGGAACTTTTCAGGACGGCGGAGAGGAGCTCAGAACTGTTGTGGATATTATTGCATTTAATTCATCTTAGGCTCCCAGTACCTCAGAATGTCTATGTGTGGCATATGTCTTGGGTAACTGAACTACAGCTGTTGAGAGCAGGCAGTGGTCAGGACACATTTAGGGCTTAGTCTCTTAAAGTGTACGGGGCGTGAGGGCCTAATCGGGCTTGGGGAGGGGGTTGAGAGGGTTGAAGAAGCTGGCGGTGGGGGCAGTAGGCAGCAAAGGGAGTAAGGGGTCCTTTGAGATGCAGAGGGGGTTAATTCGAGGCACAATGGGGTGAGCTGACAAGGCTGGGGACCTGCTCCAAAGAGCAGAGCCCGATGCCCAGTGAGGCAGGGCCGGGCCAGCAGAGGCCAGCAGGGTCGTGTTCAGCCTGGCGTGCCATTGAGCCCCGGCTGGAGGGGGCTGCAGGGGGGAGGCCCCGCTGTGAGGCCCTGGGGGGCATTTTAATCCCCTCTTACTTGGACAAGAGATTAAGAGATTCCTGCTTTATTTCTCCACATTTCCCGCTGCTTCTTGTTTTGCTGCGACGGCCGCAGTTTGGGGGTTTTATTTTTAGCACGAAACACATGGAACGGAACAGGAGCCTGTCACAGCTTTGATATGGGGTATTTAGCCGAAAATCAGCGTCATTGTATGGGGATGTTTTTGAGGTTTTTCCACAAAAGCTTAGCCAAAGTCAAAAGCTCCAGGAGCGAGGTGTCGATTTGACGAGCCGCTACAACGTGGAGGAAAGGGCCAAATGGTGTGGAGTGACAGTGAATACATACGTGAGTGTGAGAGAGACCAAGAGGGAGGGAAAGAAGCAGAAAGAGAGAGAGAGAGAGAGAGAGAGATTCTGCTACAAGTGGAAAGTGGTGAGAGAACAAAAAGAAAACAGAAATTCTGACAGGAAATTGGCTACGAACACTGAACTTTGCTTGGTCCCTTCACAAGGAAAGAAAAAAAATCACTCAGCAACAAATAAACATTCCCGTCATGGCTGCCATGTCTCCTGGAGTTCAGCACACATTTCCCAAACGCCTCAGCGCCATTTCAAGCCCTTCTTTCAAAAAGCGGGTCGTCAGATAGTATCTCTCTGACAGCTAAAGCTCTAGTGTGTAGCCCCGGATTCAGCCAGGCAGGAGCCAGCTCGGGGTCAAGAGCTCGGAGCCAGGGGCCTTGTTTCTCTGTTGATCTACAGAGCAGATTGAGGAGGGCTCTAGAGCAATGCAAACACTCCTGTGCTTCTTCTCTCACAGATACCAGTGTTGTTTTTTTTCTCTCTTTTAAAAAGAGCTGACTGCATTGTTGCAGCTCTCTGCCATCCCCCTGCTGACCTGTCAGATAGGTAAGCACACTGACCTGCTAAAAGCAAACACTGCAGGCTATACTGAGAGCCTGGGGACACATGAGTGAGAGCAGCAGGCAAAGTAGTGTTACTCTCAACACACACCACATAATCAGATCAGCGTGATCAGATAAACTGAGATCAGAATTCTCACTCTTGCCTGCTGAGGTGGGGTAGCTCCTGACGCGCTATGGGAAGAAACGACATTATTTAATATGATGGTTTGGCTAAAAATCACAGCAATGTTATCAGTATCCAAAATGTAATTCTTTAGTTTTGGAGTAACTATTGTAGGCTAATATAACTAGCAGGTAATGATGTAGTGGAAGCACTATGGAAACTGCACATCTACAACCCACAACAATGACATGCCCTCATGTATGGCAAACTTGTCATGACTACCTGAAGTAGGCATTTAACTGAAGTAGGCATTCAGTGGCCATTAATATTAAACCACAGTTAGAAAAGCATGGAAAGAACATCTTTACAATAATGCTAGTTTCTGCTACCCTGGCATTCTAGTAGCATGTTCAGTCACATGAACAGTTTTTGAACAGTCACAGGAACAGTTTTTTGTCTGTTCCACATTAATATTAAAGGCTTGCAAAATACATACAATATTTTACTCATAACAGACATAGTAACACATATTACACTTTGTAGTAGTGTTACAGTGACTCCTGGTCCTGGCACTGAGCTGCTGCCACGGTCAGTGACTTATCTAACCCTAACCCTAACTTCTAGAAGGTCTAGGATTGAAAATCAAAATGTTTGAGTCTATGAATTCCTATTCATGTTATATTTCTGTAGGTCTTCAGTTCAGCTGCTAAAGTTTTAACCAGTGGAAGAGCTTGCTTGGGTTTATGTTCCTTGTTACCTTGGAATCAGATTGGAAATTGTTTAGTTGGGCAATTCATGATTTTAACCCATTTGTTTCTACCCAAATTGAATTCTTGCCATTACAATTCTTGTAGAGTTTAATCACAATAAGCATAGCCATAAAATGACCATGGCAATTGCAAACATGTATTTTTAAATTCATACAAATCACTGGGCCTTCTCTGAAGCTCTGGGGTTCTCTGAAGCTCTGGGGTTTCCCCACTTATGAACAAAATGGGCCAATGGTTGCAGTGTTCAGCACTGTTAAAAATGACACAGCTTTGTCAGCTTAAACGGCCACAGCTACGCCATACGTAAGTTCATCTCTAACAGTTCACTCTGTGACTCACATCTTCCACTTGCTCTCTCTCAGTTCACTCACCCGTGCAGTTCCTAGCTTTGTCCTGTCCAATGAAAGTCCTTAGCAAACCAAAAGAATAAACGCTGGAACATATTACCTATAACGAACCTGTAACACATTTTATTTGACCACGCTACAGTATGAACAAAATTCATGCTACAAGAATTCTCCTGTGTTTTGCTTTGCACCATATTTTTCCCGTACAGTATCAGAAATCCCATAAGTAAGTCACAAGGTCTGTGATCACTCTTCTCAGGTAGCAGTGGATAACTGGGCTGTCTAAGCGTAAGGAGGTCGCTGCTAGACTGCGTGAGTGTACAGGGGGTTCCCCTGGTGCGTTTGGCTCACATGTTGTGGTCAGACTGCTCTGCATTCCTGCAATAACACTCATTCCAGCCTCACCATGTGCTGCAATAAGGCCCTGACAGCCCCCTCCCATCACACCAACCTGCACCCATGCAGAAGTGGATTAAAATAGCCCCTCAGAGAGCAGAACCCCATCCCGTACGTCTGTGGAGCGCAAAGCGCCTCAGGCCGCTAAACAACATATCCATCACAGAAGAGACAGCTCAGAAGTATGTAAACATATACAATAGGCCTGTGTCACTCAAATATGAGATGTTCTGTTTAACAAAAATGCGTGAGTATGAACACATGAAGGCATGATTCGGAAAGTCTTAATATGAATGCATGTTGTACTTTCATTTTACAGTGAATGCATTCTTTGTCATGGGTTTTATTTCATGGTAAACCAGCAGTGACCACTCAATAATGACAAGGAATATTATCACTGTTGTAATAAAACCTTGTATGTTTGAAATTGATACATTATAGAAAAAGAACTGGGTTCCTTCAAAAACGTTCCTTCAACTTTAATCTACGGTAATGATACTTATTTCAAGTAATTCTAAATCATTCCAATGTTATAAAAATGTTTCAAATCCCACCACAACATGGGATTCAGATCTGGGCTTGGACTAGGCCATTCCACCACCCTCCATTTCTTCTTTTTGACCCATTCCTTGCTGGATTAATGTGTATGTTTGGAATCATTATCCTCTTGGAAGGTCTTTAGCTTCAGTTGTACCAGTCAAACATTTAGACACACCCAACTAAATGGACGTTTTTCATTACCTTACACATCTAACAGTTTAACAGTTCCAGCTAATGAGATTTCTGAAAAAATATTCCGATATACCACATATATTCTTAATGTATCACAATATTATATGTTTGCAATATAGCCACCTCTAATATATATTTATTTTTTGTTGCTCATAAAACTTTTATCTTTTTTTTTAAAGCACTAGTTACCTATTTAGTGAATATTCATGATGGACAGACATAGAATTCGCCCAAAACTGCTTTGAAAAAACTTGTTATATCAGCCTCCATTGCAGGTTAGGAAAGCTGTATTATTCTCCTGTAAAGTTCCATTTTGGAGGTTTTTAAGGTGCAGAATTCCATGAGAATTCCATAGTTCAATTAGTGGATAACATGATATTTCATAGTTTGTTGACTTTCATTCTGAAGTAAAGTATTAAGCTAAAAATAAGGAAACATTAATGAGTATCTGTGTCTATAATGAAAGAGAATTCATTGTCAGTTCTATGACTGCAAGCTGACCAGGCTCTGAGGTAGTAGAACTTTGGTATGAGCTTCTCCTGATCAAATGTTGGTTTTGGTTTTTGCCAAATATGGCTTTGGGTACTGAGGCCAAACAACTCTAACTTGCCTGTCTATAGCACATTGTTCTAAAACTCCTGGTCACTGCTTGGATATTGATTAACAAACTTCACTCTCTTCCTGGTGTGAGGGAGCAAATGCTTCCTCCTGACACATCCCCCTTGTAGGTCAAATTTGTCCAGTCTCATTCTAATAGTAGATGCAATCACTTTTACATCAACAGTGGCAAGAGCTACTTAACAGACACTGTGATGGCATTTTGGCGTTCTTAAAGGCTTCTTTTAGCATCTTACAGTCTGCTCTTAGGTTAGATTTGCTGGGGTGGCTTGGCCTGGACAAGTTGCTGGGCTTTTAAATCTTCTCTGTTCTTCAGTCTGCTCTGCTCTGATCTTACGGACAGTGGAAGGTTTGATTTCTAATATTTTGGAAACACATCTTAACCCCACCTTCTGAGACTCATAGGTATCCACAACTTTCATTCTGAAGAGCTCTTTTAATCTAGGCATGATAATACCCCAAACACCAATAACAGAGATCAAACCAGACCAGATATCTGAGGTTTTAACTAAGACAGGTTCCTCCAGGATATTCTGGAGTTGTGGTGCTCTAATCATTAACGCCTGATCAAGAACACCTGATTGCAGTTTGACACATCTGATGAAGTGATATATGCAGGGGTGTACTTACTTTTTCCACATAAGGAAATTACAGTCCTGTAATTTCAGTTATCTAAAGAACGACAAATATGTTCATTTTAAATGTCACTTGTTGAATTAGACACCTTTACCTATCAGTGTTGTTTAAAGGGATATCATGTATCTATATGTCCAAATATGCTGGTATATGCTGGGATATACCTCCTTCTTCACATGTCTGTACGCAGCTCAAATGAATGTAAAAGCATGAGTGACCCTAACAGGCCTACCGGATCTAGTTTCTATCTGAGATGGCTGAGCATGAAGCTTTACCGTTGTCAGTCCGGATCTGGAGAGAGCGGAAGGGAAGGAAGGACAAAGAAAAAGTGATTAAGAAACACAGTGAACTGAGAAGCAGTAGAGTGGGAGGGGGAGGAGGGGAAAAGGAAGGAAGAGACGGACCTTACAGTGACCCCCAGCCGAGTGGAGAGGCTGCTCAGGATTTAGTGTTGTTTATGCAGCTGTCAGAGGCACCCGAGAAATCACGGCACTGGAAAAGACACACACACACACACACACACACACACACCCAAATTCCACGCCTTTTGAAGTGACATGTGGGATCTAAAGTTCTCTCGTGATAAGGCTACACCAAGAAAAGGTGTCTTTTTCCCCTCTTCATCTCTCTGTAGGCCTGACTAAGGAAAGTGATATTCTCCTGTGATGATGGTCTTAGCCCAGGCTTTTCACACAGGATGTTCTCACGAAGCAACTTGACACACTATGTTAATTTCCGAAGGTCCCTCAAGCAAATTCACAAATCCGAGGCCGGAATGAATCGCCTCTAATCAAAAACCGCTCTTTCAAACAGACACCTTCTGTATGTAAGTCCATAAAGTGGCCACTCTAAGGTGCTGGAGCAGGGCCACAGGAACAGACCCTACAAAAACAAACACCATTTGTCCGTGTGTAATAAATCTGAGAGAAACATGTCCCACATACCGAGCGGCCCACCGACACCCCCCGCCTAAAAACAACAAAGACAACACACAATCAATAATCAAGGCTCACTGAAAAGACATGCACAGAATTCAGCCTATTTGTTACAGTAAACGCAGATTCAAACATGGATTCTGCTTCAGGGAAAGCTGTAAGTTAAAAAAGGACCTCATATTGACTTTACTGTATATGATCAGATCAACATAACATGAAAAATACTTCTACATACATACAGTACATACACTCTCCGTATTTACTTTCTATTAAATAGAAATAGTTATGTGGGATAGGAACTACTTTTTTTCACATACTACTCATTTCCTTTTCAGGCCAATGCCCAGTAATGCCAAGGAGTTAGGTACCAATACTGATTCTACAGTGAAAAACCAAAAAGCTGACCTTCACATTTTTATTACTATTTATTATCACTGGATTTCAAGGCTTTTTCAGAATGAAGAGTGTGAAAGGAAAAATAGTATCTGTTCCACATAATTACTTCCATTTAATAGAAAATAAATACGGACGCCGTCTGAACAAAAAGACTTGCATCTGCACTTTTGTTGTTTTAAATTAGTTTTTAATCATTTGAAGATGCCAAACTTTAATGATGAATACAAACAATCCCAAAGTCTAATTAACTTACATTCAGGGTTTTTTTCGCTCTCCTGTAAAGCAGGGGTTACTGCCGGGCTTGCATGTTTGATCCCCAGCGATGCCACTGGGAGTCCAAGACAGCATGATTAGTCTTGCTTCTCCACGTGGGTAGGATAACCCTCCCTCTCTACCAACCATCAGTCAACACTAGCCAACATCTTAGCTGAAGTAATAGAACTGGCAGTTAGCATTCTTTTCCAAACACTCGGAGCTGTCCAATGACATAATATTAGAGACAAGA
>CM067480.1:26174193-26282586 GCA_034552555.1 Semaprochilodus insignis | reverse complement strand
ACATAATATTAGAGACAAGATGTAGATGACGATCTTTTAGGATTTTGTTTGTTTGTTTTCTTCACTTTGTTCTTATTATTTGAGCCATTTAAACTGTTTAAATACTGCTATAAACCCAATTCCAAAAAGTGGGGAAAGTATGCAAGACGCTATATAAAATAGAAAGCAATGATTCATGGTGTTTGATGTTTTAGCTTATAAACTTTATTTATTTATCTATTTATTTATTTATCTATTTATTTATTTTTATTTATTTATTTATTTATTTTTATTTAGCAAATTGACACTCATTTCAAATATTATGCCTGCAAAAGGTTCCTAAAAGATCATGCTAACCACAGTGTTGCGTCACCTTTCCTTAACAACACTTTGGGACTGAAAACAAAACTGATCCAGTTCTGAAATCAGAATTTCTCGCCATTCTTCAGTTCTACAAGTCTTCAACTGTGCAATAATGCAGGGCCTTCGTTGACCTATTCTGCATTTCAAAATGCACCACACGTATTCAATAGCCAACAGGCAGGGCAGCACTCTCTGTACTCTCTGATTACGCAGTCATGCTGTTGTAATACATGCATTATTATACAGACTATTTTTCTATTGTTGTCATGTACAAATAAGCATGGATGTTGACCTCAACTCTTTTAGCATTAATGGTGCTTTCACAGTCTAATTACCTACTAAGACACCGTTATACCATGACAGACCCTGATATTTGAACTTTACTCTGGTAACTATTTGGATGGTTCTTTTCCTTCTTTGGTCCATAAAGCATGATGTCCAATTAATTTCCATAAACAACCTAAAAGCTCTGCTTGTCATAGCACAATAATATTTCCCACAGATACTGGTAAAATCATGAATATTGTGCCCACGGATAAGTCCAATAGCTAAATACTTATGTGGTCTAATGTTAATGTTTCCACACACTGCAGCAATTCTTCTCACCGCTCACACAGACAGCCTTCAAATCTTACACACTCGAACACATGCACAAAAGCTTGTTAAATCAGTACAGGCACAAATATAGATTTCATATGATGCCCGACTATTTGCTCCGAACTCGCTCGTAAAGTATGAAGCTGACTGGGCCCTGATTTATTTTCGGGTAAATATGGTCATCTTTCCCACAGTCTGCGGGGGAGGGGGGCCAGGGATTGGGGGGTGTGTGATTTAGACGAGGATACAGAGACAAGGCGGCCCCATTGGCTCGGCCCTATTTTCGGGATCAGGCCGTCATGTGGCTGAGGGGTAAGAGTGCCTCCATACACTTAGCCTTTTGAGGGGTATAGGAATGCTGTATATGAGAGAGAGGGAGGGAGAGAGGGTGAAGGGAAGGAAACAGAGAGGTGGGAGGGAGAGGGAGAGGCAATCGAGAGGGGAGTATGGGGTAGAAAAGAATGCGTAGGAGGGAAATTAAATAGAAAAAGAGGCAAATACTAGAAAAACAAGGGATGAGAAAGAATTTAAAGCACATATTTAGGTCTGACATTGACTTTGTTCTTGCTCCTTAAACTCCTTAAACTCCTTAATCCACAGGCATTTTATTCATTCATTCCCCCATTAATCTTACAGCTCATTATCCCATAACTACTATGAATTACATGGTAACTATGCGTTATGTCATAACTACTATTAATTATCCTATAACTACTATGAATTATCTTGTAACTACTATTAATTATCCCATAACTACTAAGAATTACCCCTTAACTACTATGAGTTACCTCATAACTACTATTAATTGAATTAAGCCATAACTACTATGAATTATCCAGTACTATGATCCATTATTTACTATCTACTATGAATAATCCAGTGATTACTGTGAATTATTTACTAACTACTATGAATTAGCCAATAAATACTATTAAATATTCAGTAACTTCTATGAATTATCCAAACCTTCAGCTTATTGCGTGGGGTCTGTGCCAAATTTTCATGATAATGTGATTTATTTTCATGTCAAAAAACTTTTATTGTCCCTTATTTTGCTCTAAGCATTCCATTTGTGTCAAATGATAATGGGATGCATAATCCCATAATCCTGAAGTTGCAACAGGGTGAATAGAAATATGCAAAACAGACTACTATGTTCCTTCTTGTCAAGATAAGATCGTATAACGTCAGTATTTCAAATTTCCTGTGAATATTGCAAATATTCATTATACAAAAAGCTGTTTTCTGTATCCAATTTTGTTGACAGACTGGACATGTTATACTTGAAGGACCCTGTGAAGGATGGAGAAAACAACAAATGACCAGTGCAAAAATGTTTTCATACATACTTTATAGATATAAGTAGTGTTGTAGAAACACACATCTCAGCCTGGCAAAGGACTGAATTTACTGCACATATGGTAAAAGATTTTCATGCACTGTGTTAATGATGAACTTTGAATTCAGATATTTAGGCTTAAAAGACATCTGTTACCGATCATACATTGCACTGAAGGCTGTGGGCTCAAACAGCAGCCTGTTTTAGGCATTTAAATGATAGCTGTTCTTTATGTTATGCAAACATTTCATGACAAATGAAACGACCAGCATTAATAGTTGAAAATTATATGTGATAAAGTCTTTCTACCTTAACATACAGTGACATATTTTTCCAGAGGTCTGGTTATTATAAAGACGATTTGTGGTTCGTATGTAATTATAAGAGTGAAGGACGTCTGGACCTGCAAGCGTTTAAGGGGTTAAACAAAATTGGGCTGTAAATCTCTTTCTATTACTTGTGGCAGGGCTGAAGATGGTAGCAGATGAAGAGATGAAAAATTGCAGAGAGAATTTTGGTGCAGAGCGAATTTGAAGAATGGTGTAGGATTTTTGTCAGTCACTCCAAACTCCACCGAGAGGCCTTCAAACCTCTCTCTCTCTCTCTCTCTCTCTCTCTCTCTTTCTCTCTCTGTGTCTCTGTCTCTCGCCCTGTCCATCAGTCCCTTGGCCATAGCCTTCACTGTCTCTTTCACTCTTTGCCTCTGTTCCCTCTTTCAAAGAACTAAAGCTCTCCCCCCTTAGCTTTTGGGATTTACACACAAACAAGCACACACACCACACATACGTACACATACACACACATACACACACGCACACACACGGCCTAATTCATTTGACTTCAAAGCAGCACCACATCGACCTCTCTCTCCCCACAAATCACTTCTCTTTCTCTCGCTTCTCCCGACCCCCTTTTATTCTCTTTCTCTTTCTCCTTCGCTCTCGCCTGGTCCCACATCCTGGCAGCTGGAGCAAAAGAGCGAACAGGCGAGGAGGGAGGCAGAAAAAAGAAAGGGAATGGAGTGCTGAAAGAAAAGACTCGCTTCCTTCAGTAAACCCATCTCCATACTGTCTGCCTATTTTTCTTGTCCTCTGAGCCAAATTCTTCCACTCTCACCACCTAGCGCACCTTCCTATAGGCCCAATCCACAGATGCCCTTGTCTGCATGCAAGTATCCTCCTCAAGTATCTAAACAAGGGCTCTTATATATCTCTATAGTGTCTTTTTCCTCAATATCTAATTTGATACTCTGGCTATTGATATACACAACTAACAATCAATAAAAAGCTGCACAGCAATCAAACCATAATAACCCAACCCAAGTTTCCACTAAGTTATATCATATGAATACGGCTATCAATGTGCAAGAAAACAAAGGTCTTCCCAGTCTTACACTAGCACTGGAGATGTTGACCCCCTCACTCCTAACCCAGCAGAGAGCTGGACAGACTAAAACCTCTACAGCTCAAAGATGAAGGAGAAGCCTCAGGATCTGTGGGAGATTCCCACCACTCACAGAGGATGACATCATCAACCTAAGCCCTGTCAATAATAACGCCTGGCTTTGCAGCTTACTAGGTTAGCTTACTAGGGAGATCCTCACAAAATCTAACTAATATATAGTGTTGCTAAGTCAATTTTCCTATAAGCTATATTTTTGTTTTAGTTATTTGTTTTATTCATGTATTTATTTATTTATTAGAAATCATCTGTAGTCATGCATCATTAGAGATTAAAGGCTACCTTGGACAGATTGCAGTTTAGATCATTGCCACCTGCAATTAACATCAGCCATTTCAGTTTGACAACATCCAACTGATTTTCCCATTTGTATTGGGTGTGTAGTTGTTTGTATAGTGTACCCTATACTAGTGACTTCTAATGCTACCCATCTATGAAAAAGCAAAACTGTAAGTCGATGTGAAAACGAGCATCTGCCAAGTGTCATAAATGTAAATATAAACGTGTGCTTATACACTCATCATCAAATCAATAGCTGCACAAACAGTTGCACCCAGAAGGAATCAACCGACAGGAATGAAACTTGGTGAGTAGGTTTGACATTGTAAGATGCATGTGAGTAAGCCTTAATAATGTAAGACGTGCCTTATCGCTGTACCTGACTGACCCAACAGCCACGACTGCGGACATTCAGCGAGCAGGGGTGCGCTCCATGAGTCATCTGTTAGCGCCGGCACCATTGGCAGACGACTGCACGATGCAGGACTACATGCACGCAGACCTTTACAACGACTGCCCTTAAGACCACATCAACGCCGCCAAAGACTGCAATGGTGTCGTGCCAGAATGTCATGGAGTGACTCAGAAAGGCAGCAGATCATCTTCAGTGACACATCTCATACATAAGAAACCCTCTCCCATAGAAACCACCTTTCTATGCTGCCTGAAACACCTTGATGGAATTCCAGCCCTTTCCTCTGTTACAGGATGACATCATCTTGTAACACAATCCTTATTGCCCACCTACTGGCAAGCTTGGCACACCCTCACACACAGCACTGTAACTACTGGCAGTTGACCGATCAGAACAGAATGAATGAGCTGACCAATCAGAGCACACACACTAGGTTCATCGAGAGGGTGGCATAAAGGCAGAGGATCCTTTTGTATGGAGTTTGCATGTTCTCCTGTGGGTGCTCCGGTTCCATCTTACAGTCCAAAAAGACAAGCAGTCAGGAAAGTTGGAGATACTAAACTGCCCCAAGGTGTGTATGTGTCTTTCCTGTGATGGACTGGCGACCTGTCCAGGGTGTTTCCTGCCTTCGGCCCAATGAGAGTTAAGCACGTGACCCAGAAGGAAAAGCGGTGTAGATGATGAGTGAGTGAGAGACAGTGAGCATGAAAGGTCCCCTCTAAAATATCTGCTTAGTGGCTTTATATTTTATTTTAGATTTATCTGACTTTTCCCTGAAGTTTAGTTAGTAAAACATTACAAATATACAAATCATGTATTCACATACCAACACAGTCTCAGCACATCACATGGTGCAGCATGGATAAGCTGCACACGCTTAAAAAGAAGACAAATCTGTCTAATTAGAGCATTTTAGCTCTACCAGATCATATAACCACAGAGGACCTCACTTAGTGCATGTGCAGGCTCTAAGTGGTGGTGGTGGTGGTGGGGGTGGGGGCGAGTGAGGGGTCTTTCATCACCTGCACATCTGAAATGCTTCCTAAAGCAAGACACAGCCAATAAACCTGCAGTCTCATGCATGACTGCATTCAGACTTGGTCATTTAATCCCGGAGTGTGTGTGCGTGTCCGGGCCGGCCACAGCAGAACATGAAGCAGCACATTGTGTGAGGGGACCATATTGCTGCGTCTCAGACAGGCGGTCACCACAGCAGGGTGGTCTGCAGATAACGTGGGGAAAGAGCTATCTATCTTCTGCCACCGGGGTCATATTAACAATCTGTAGGCCAATGAGACGAAAGCTTAGTGGAGCCTGAGGGAGATGGCATGAGTTTATCTGTGAGGGTGAAATTCTTCTGAATTTGATCATATGAAGATAACATGAACGTTTTTCAGGAGGCATGAAAAATCTTTGTATCAGATTAAACCTTGCACTTAAACCTATAATGTAGAGGCTAAATGCTTCTGTTTCTGCCTTCAAACTGACTTTTCCCTGTTAATAATACATGTATAGATGGATGTACATGTTTACACACAGTCACAGTGCATCTGATAATGAAGGCATGATACATTGCACTGCACTCAACATGGACATACCACTCTCTCATAAGACTTTTTCCAAATTTAACATATTAAGTCATTTGCTAATGTTCATGTTTTATATTTTCCCAGCATGATAAATCTAGAAAACAAATAGAAATTAGTGCCTAAAATTTCTAGGACAAATTGCCACATTTAAAGGGGACTTATTATATTTTTCAGTTTTTCTCTTCTCCATGTGTGTGTTATGTAGCTTATTGTGCACCTAAACAGTCTGCAAAATGAAAAAGCTCAAAGTACACACCAGAGAATGAAACTCTCTCCCACAGAAACAACTTGTCTCAGCTGCCTGAAACTTCTTGTTGGAATTCCTGCCCCTTTCTCTGTTACAGGGAGACATCATCTTGTAACACAGTCCTTACAGGCTGTGTGTAGGGGTGAAGCTTGAAGCAGGATGCCGCTACCGCTTTCAACCCATTTGGCGGATGACCAATCAGATAAGAATGGGCAAGATGACCAACCACAGCACACTGGACTCACTGGGAGGCGGGGCTTAAAGACACAGGAGCTCTAGCAGAGCGTTTCAGACAGAGGGTGAATAAAGATGAGAAAGTATGAGGAAAAATATTGTATTTAAGGAAAATTAAAGTATGTAAATCTATTTTAGCACATTTCAATTAACTAAACTAAAATGAGCATACACTGAAAATTAGCATAATAGGTCCCTTTTAGTTTATTTGTTCATTAAACAAAATCCATTGAGATGCCCAGGAGATATCTGGAACCAAACTCTGTTCTTCAAAGCACACTAAATCTAACGAAATCAACTACTTCTTCAAGAACAACAAATTCTTGTTACTTTATGCTGTATTTCTGTTCATTTGCATTTGGTGCATGGTGTTTTACAAGCACACCTACACGTGATTTTACATAATGTGCCTAGGTGCCTAGGGCCTTGTTCAGGCAGTTCAAAACCAATTTTATCTAGATTGATTTTTTTATAGATGTATCTTAATCTAGAAGATCTGGAAAATTTCAGCTCGGATTTCACAGTGTCTTTTCCACCACTCGCAAAGTGACAAACAATGACATGTCAAATGTCAAATCCAGAATCCTGGAAGTGCTGAGATTTGCTATGTAGTTACTGACGCCTACGTCATTACCACAGCAACCCAAGCAGAAAGGTTGGTGATGTCTGGAAACTCAAATGAGGGCTAATCAACTGCAAATAAAAGCATGACTCAAAAGATCTGATCCGAGATACAAATCTGATTTGCCAGCGGTCTGAGCAGACTTTTGTACTTAATATAACCCTTTGAACTCTCAAGAGTAGGTTGCTATCATAAAATCCACAACTGTAGCCCACTTCAAATCCAGCTTTTTAAAGTAACCAGGAATTACTGACGGTTATAAATACATACTGATGAAGCTTATTATTTTCACTCATACAGTGATAACAAAACGCTTTACTTTGCAAATAGAAAAAATCTACTTTCTTTGCTTCTTAGTGAAACATGCTCAGGATTCAGAGCATAACAATGTTCTAGATTAGTTTTAGGGACTAAATGCCTTCCAGATTGGTTTCAATAAGAGTGAGAAAGAGGAAAGAAGGGAGTTTTTCTTCAAAGAAACATGGCACAATTGAGTTAAGATCCTTGCTCCGTGACCTCTGACCTTGCAATCTCTCAGGGTCAGGACACTGAGCGAAGCCCGATGACAGAATCTGTATGGCCTGTTCCGAGAGAGAGAGAGAGAGAGAGAGAGAGAGAGACGGGGGAAACAAGAAGGTGGGTGCAGGGGGAGGGGGGTTCTGCCAGTTACCAATTTAGTAGCAGTCTCTGAGTTTTAATGGAAAAGGGGTGTTGACTGATTAATATGTATGAATTTGGGAACAGTTGTGGTTTTGTGCTGGACTGTGCTTTTCTCACGCAAGGTGGGACGGCCAGGGGGATGAATGCATTAGCGCTCTGAAGGCTGGGGAAGAAAGAGGAAGACAGAGCAGTGAAAGAGAGGTGCTGGACAAAGAAGAGGAGGTGGCGGTGGGTTGTGTGTGTGGGGGGGGTCCTCTGCTTTTCCGTCAAACAAAATAAAGAAGGGAGCCGAAAGAAAGGAGGCTGGTCCCTAAGTGGGGGTGATATCAGTTTTCTTCAGCTTTTGAGCGTTTCTCAAGCTGACGAGAGTTCTGAACATGATCCAAACTCTCCAGTCTCGGTGACAATAGAGATCACAGCCAAGCGTGGAATAGTTTAGGCTATTAGTCACTTTTTTAGCAGAGGTGGCAACAGTAAATGGCAAGTAAATGCAGGCAAATCTTCTAGGCTGGACGTTGATTCATTATGGAGAAACAGAGCAAAGTAAAAGAAGTTCTGACGGCGGTAAACTTCCTTAAATACAGTCCAAAGTTTACGACCGGATCCTTCAAATGACCAGTTTTTTTCTCATTCTCAGCCAAGAACTGCGACTGGACTGGACTGAACATGAGTGAGTGTTCTCAACTCCTCAGCTTCTAGAGCTTACATTATTCCATCTCCTACCCCTCCCAAACATTTCTTTCCACCACTGCCTTTATCTCCACCCCCTTTCTCTCTTGACATGGAGGAGGACTATTGTTCCCTCTCTCTCAGTGTAGCCTGGGGCCCTACAGCCTGGCTTGTCATGGTAATGGCTCTGAATGATGTGGTAATGGGATGTAAATACCACTATATCTTTAACATACCACCAACAGCACTCACATTCAAAACTTTGCTCCTTCTCCCGCTCTCTCCCTTCATTTTTCCGTTTCTCTCTTCCTCTCCCTACGGGTAAGGGCAAAGAGAGAATAATCAAGGGAATTCTCAGTAGCAGACACAGGTCGCTGAGCATAGTGGAGGTTGGGTAGACGGAACAAAGAATTCTGGGAACGAGGAGGACTTCTGTCCTCGAGCTCTGTGGTGTGGGGGACGTTGGAGGTAATGGAGGGTGAAGGTTTTAGTCAGTCTCACCACAGACAGCAGCTATTTCAGACACTGTTATAGAGCTCGTAAAGCCATTACACACCGCTGTCTCCACTGTCATTAAGAGATTAGAGACTTAGCCATACGCCTGCCAGCCTTTTATCGTAACGTAGCGCATAGTCTGGGACACGAAACAAAAAAAGACGTTAAGAATGCGCTGCCAAATTAAGAAGCGGGTAAATGAGTAGATTGAAAGGAAATAATAGTTCTGCCCGACATTGTGACGGCTATCACATGACACCAGGACGTCACCCAATTAGTGTGATCTCACATGTCTTGTCCAATCTGATGCTGCCCGTTTGAAATTATTTTCAAAAGCTCCTAAAAATCACACAGAGCACATAAGCATACAGACTCTAGGCAGCGCCAAGATCAATGCATTAACTGCACTTATACAGACAGGTGTGTGGCACCTCTTTGAAATGCCTACAGTGTTAAGAGCCATCACGAGTCAGCCTTCTTCCCACTCATTTCCATTCATCACTGCATAGGCGCTGTTTTCAGCTGTTCCTAGTTGTGTGGACATGAACGAACACATATGTGATGCACCTCCATCGCCCCTTCAGAAGGCAAACAGGAGAAATGTTAATGCTTCTCATTGTAAGATACAAAATACTGCTTGTCTGAAATAAATGTTACCTACTGAATGGTGTGATGACTATGAAAATGTAAATCTTATGATCTAGCCTTCAGCCACCAAATCTTAAGTCATTAAACACCTATTGGAGATTTTGGAGTGATGTCTCACTGCCACTGTCAATACATCAATTTCCTCAAAAACTGAGGGAATTTCTTTTGGAAGAATGGTGTTCTATCCCTCCAGTACAGTTCCAGAGACTAGTAGAATTTACACTGAGGCACAGTGAAGCTATACTGGTGAAGTGTGGTGGCACAACACTTTAATAAGACTTTAATAAGATGGTGGGTAGCGCTGTTGCCTAACAGCAAGAAGGGCCTAGGTTCGAGTGACAGCTGGGGTGTCCAAGGAACGTTCTGTATGGAGTTTTCATTGTCCCTGCATCTGCATGGGTTTCTTTCGGGTGCTATGGTTTCCTCCCACAGTCCAAAGACATCCAGTCACAAGAGTTGGAGATGCTAAGTTGGACCTAGGTGTGATCGTGTGAGTGAATGTGAATGTCTGTCTGTCTGTCTGTCTGTCTGCCCTGCGATGGATTGATGGCCTGTCAAGGGTGTTTCCTGCCTTCTGCCAATTGAACGATGGAATAGGTTATAGCACCTGCTGCAACCCAGAGTGATTTAGAAGATGATTGAGTGAGTGCCTTTTATCTCTGTTTTTTCAAATTTTTCAACGGTTCGTTTTCAACAGTTATATTTGTATTTTTGTAGATAGACTTTCTTGTACATATTTCCTGCCTTATAAGTGAGATATATTTATCTATAGTGTACTGGACTATTTATAGTTTAATAGTTAATAACATTTGCTGAGTCGGTACCTACCTATTTAGGTTCATTCTGTACAACCCTTTTTTGTTTTGTTTTTACTGCGCTGTATTGTGAAACTGCTACTGGCTGCTAAATTTCCTAAGAATCTATCTATCTATCTATCTATCTATCTATCTATCTATCTATTATCATAAACCGATACTACTACTACTTACTACTAATACTGACCATATTACCAAGGCAGGATCCAGACTAAACATGAAGTACACATTCCAATACTATGAAGTGAATTCTACAACTTTTACCTTTTAACTGTTCGTCCAGCAAATGTGAAATCTGAATAGATTAATAAATCTGCAGACTACAAAAGCCAAACTGAAAAAAAGTACCCAGACATATCTGTAGAGATCTAGAACATGTAAGGGCTATATAGTAGTTAGACAAATGCAAATATAGACTCTGATGTGACCTTGATACAGTGTTCAATGATGTTGTCTTCTGGGCTTTTGTCATGTTTGTGCACTGATGGCGTTTGACTGCATGTGTACATAATGCGGAGCATGTGTAATTCTAATTTCAAATGCGTTTACAATGTTCTGTGTTTTCTGCTGCGATAATATCCACAATTCCTGATCCAACATCCATCTATCATAAATTGTTGTCAAACGTGGGTGACTGAAAATGTCAATGCAGGACATGGTCAGCAAGAACAGTCTGTCCACAAGTACATAGAGAGGGATATCATGGTGGGTCTGCAGTCAGTAAACCCCTTATTACAAAGACAAATGTACATCTGAGTTCAGTTGTGCAAAAAACAGTCAGCACTGGTCTACAGACATGTGGAGAATAGTGACGAGGTCACCGTGTTTTCTACAAGTAGGTGAATGCATGTTTGGCACCAAAAGAGGCCTGAATGCTTGAAGGGGCTTGATGGTTCTGTTATGTTGTGCAGGGTATTTTGCGGATGTTTTTTTATGTCCACCTGTCTCCTTAGAGGAAAGAGCCATTACGGATGTTATTCTGACTGATCACCTTTACCCTGTGATGAAACATTTCTAGCTTGAGATCGTAACAACAGAAGAGCACTTTGGGTGCCATATAGAACCATTTTCAACTTTCTATTGTTTATACATCACATTCTCAATCAACGCAGCCATTTGAGCATGAAATGCTTCTCTGTATAGAATTCATGGAACCCTATGTACACTGTAAAAAGTGTTTTGTTAGACCAACTTTAAAAATGACTTCATCTCGTTACAAGTAAATGAACTAGGTTTATAAAATAAAGTACTTGATTCTTTCAATCAAAGTATTTTTTGAGTTGAATAAAACTTGAATTGTTTGTGCCCAGTTAAACATCTAGGAAAGATTTTAGACCCATGGGATAGATTGTGCTCTTCATTAGCACCACCAGTTGAGAGAATATCTTTTGGAAGAATGGTGGTCCATACCTCCAGTGGAGTTCCAGAGACTGTAGAATCTATGTCACGGTGCACTGAAGCTGTTCTGGCAGCTCATGGTAGCCTTACTAAGACACTTTGTATAGGCACTGTGGAAGTGCAGGTTACTCAGAGTGTTGTCTAAAGCGGTAGGTCTTTAGACCATGGCAGCAGTCCATATTGGCTGTAGGTATAGACTTCTTCATGCAGCTTTCAGCTGCATATATGTGGATGAGCATCATGGCTTGGTTTATGAAACAGATGGTAAAGAAGAGCAACAGGAGCAGGGGAAATGAGGGATAGGGTGGGATGAGGGTTAGAGGATGATGGAGGAAGGACACATAAGATGGAGTGATAGGGAGGAGGAATAGAGATATGGATGGATGGCAGATGAAAGGAAGGAGGAAAGCGAGTCACCCTCCCGCCGGGCTCATCCCATCTGATGAGTGGCTTTATCTGTCTTTTCTTCCTTTGTTTCACCCTCTTCCTTCCTTAATTCCTTTTATCTCTTTCTCTCTGATCACCCTGTCCCTCCTCAGTCCTCCAAGGCAGACCCCCTCCTTCTCTTCTTCTCCTGAAGAAGACATGAACTCATCAGTAAGTCTCTGACAATAAACAAGACACAGGTGAAAAATGGCTTCTCTTGGCTCACTGAGATGCAGTGTTTTGTCTCAGGAACAAACACTCTCAGTATCTCTCTTGCAGATGGTTGCATCAGGCTTCAAGGTTAAGCAGCACACCTCACACACTGTAGAGTTGCACACATACAGCCAGCGAAGTTTATGATGGGAGGAGCAAGATGCTGCCATTACAATATTACTTTGGAGCTCAGTTTTTCATGAATATACTACAGCAGATATATTTGCGCCATGACTAGTCTTTTAGCATTCAACACCAAGGGGAACAATTTGCATGTAAAGAGATGAAATAATGCTATTATGCTAATTCAATACTGCTCAGCACTTAGGAAAACCTGTGGAACCTATTTCCCCCTAAATAAAAAGTCAATAGCTTTTACTATTATTTGCACTATTAATTATTGTCAGGATTTCAAAACACTTAACAATTTTCCCAGTAAAAGACCATATACAATAACTTATTCTGAACGCAACTCATCTTAAGATATTTTTGTACCAACAGCAAATGAGACTAACATTTATGTATCAGGTTGCTGTTTAAATGTGCAATCTGTAAGATTATTAATATAAAACATTCCAAAATGAGCAAAATTATCAACAGATTGTGAAGAAATATATGTATTGTGTTACAGAGATGTCTACTAAAGTTAGCATGCTAACCAGCTAGCCTTGGCCTGTCCATTCTCAAAATACCACTCACAATACTTCAAGAGGCGATAATGAGTCACTGCTGTTGGAACAAAGTCTTGGATCTTCAAAATAATAATTTTACAGGTGGCGAAAAATAATGAACACTTTTAATGCACGTCAATGTAACCAGAAGCTTTGGGTCATTTCTTTTGGTCTATTAATCATGAAACTTACCCACAATGCAAGGTCCAGGTGACTGTAAAGTTGTTACTTTGAGGTCCAGGTGACTGTAAAGTTGTTACTTTGAGGTCCAGGTGACTGTAAAGGTATTACTTGCTACTGCTATTCACTGTCTATGTAGTACAGTAAATTGCTGTAAAAGCAATGCAATTGGTACTCAGTAATCTTCTGTAACTTTACAGATGACAGTGACTTTATAGAGTGGAAAATGTTACAGAGGGTCAATGGTATAGAGAAGGAGACAAAGAGAAGAGAGAGAGAGAGAGAGAGAGAGAGAGAGAGAGAGAGAAAGAAGCAGACAGAAAAGTAGAATTTCTGCTCAAATTACCCATATTATAAATAGCTTCATTCAATTACTTTAAAACTCAATTACTTTACAAGGAAAGACATTTGTAGTCTTTGGCTGGTCCTTCGGCTGGTCATGTGACTCTGACTTTTGCTATGTGACTCACTGATTCTCTAAAGGGTTTTCATGCCACCCTCCCTCTCTTTCTGGCCCAATATCATCTCTCATACAGCTGGACCATCAGCCCTTGAGTTTCAGATGATAATATATTCCAGCCACAAAGCCAGCTAAACAATGCTGGCTATAGAGGGGGCTCTCTCTGCCTTCCTGAAGAGTGCCCGTTTTTTCGGCCCTGTGTTTTTGAGTTTCTCCCCCTTCTTTAAATGACAAAGTAAATCTTCCTGGCAACCCCCTACGAGAACCCCCCGCCCGCCCCCTACCCCTAACCCCTGAGCTCCAAGGCAGAGCAACAAAAGGGCCCATTTGCACGGTGTGAGGGCATAATGCAGTTATTAGTGTGAGGAGCTCCAGAAGGTCATAGGGGGAGAGCCACCCTCCTGCCCCTGGACAATGCAGGCCAGTGGGCTGATTCGGGGGGCTCAGGGTGCTGGTCATCCCTCCTTTCTTCCATGACTTTCTTTCATGAAAGAGTCATTTAATTCACAGCTTCACAATAAAACGTCTCTGTTTTTCAGAAATAAATTACTCCAGCAAGAAACTCAGCAAAATGTAACCTCATGATATTTAATGCATTAGCCTCTGCAATAACTAGAGTCAATCTAGATAAGTTTCCACATAAGGTTCAACACGTAAGGGACTATCTTTAATAACTGAAAGAGGCTATGCTGTATGTGAACTGACTCTTAAAATTCTCACTTATAACTATATGACTTACAGATCATCAATACTGTAACAAAACGAATGGTAACTTTAAATGAGAAAGCTTAAAGTGAGTTGAAATGACTAATGTACTGTACTATGCAGCAGTCATAGACTAAGTCATACTTATTTAACTTCTGGTCAGAATTGCCATTTAGTGCATTTATGTTTAGAAGATATTTCTAAGATTAGTTATTAGAAAATCGACTTGCATAGAGAAGAGAGAAAGTTAAAGGAAAAAAGTCAAACAAGTGACAAACATGCAAGCCCTCGTAGATCAACTGTCACTGTCAAATAAACAGTACTTAAAGTTTTCTTTGAGAGATCTGGAAAAATATCCACAGGTGTTTCTGTAAATCCATCCACCTTGAGAAGACAATTCCATGCTATTGGTCTGAAAGGATATATAGCTATCAAGAAACTGCTACTGAGAAAAGCAAATAGACAAAAAACAAAGAACATATGCAAATTAAAGGGGACCCATTATGCTCATTTGCTTATTTTCATTGTTTTTTATTGTTCAGGTTATATATTTCGGGTCTATTGGAATAGGTATACATGCTTCAGTTTCCCAAAACACAATACTTTTCTCATACTGTACATCGCTATTCACCGTCTGTCTGAAATGCTCTGGGAAAGCTCCTGTGTCTTTAAATCCCGCCTCCCGTTTGGTCAGCTCATCCACTCTGATCTGACTGGTCTACCACCAGAATGCCATCCTGCTTGCTACAGGTACCACTCCCCCACACTGCTGTGGATATGCATACAACAGTGTCAGTTCTGCCAGTTCTGAGTCCAATCCTGAACGTCAGGTAGAACAAGTTGGTAGAGCTGAGCCACCTTCACAAGCTAGACTGGAGCAGAACGTTTTAGAATTGTACATTTTCACTTACTTGGCAGTTCACGAGTAATAAGGATTGTGCTACAAGATGACATCACCTTGTAACAGGAAAAAGGTCTGGAATTTTAACAAGGCATTTCAGGCAGAGGAGAAAACTGGTTTCCATGAGAGAGAGTGAGAGTTTCTCTTTCTGGCGTGTACTTTATAACTTTGCAGACTTTTTACATGAACAAACAGCTACATATCACACTAAAAGAAAAGAGGCCAAAAACAGGTTCCTGTTGAAGAATCTGCTGGTGTTCTCAGGACAATGAACTGGCCACCACAGAGTCCAGTGCTTAACATTACTGAATGTGATTGGAATTATTTGGACTGTGAGATGCAGAAAATGCAACCAACCTCTAAGACTAAGCTTTTGGATGTTTTATTTAACAAGATTTGATTTTAATAATATGTGTTTCATAATGAATATTTGATGATAGGTGCTGAATATTAATTCTTAAGATAAATAACTTAATTAATGTCTGTATGTGAAGGACTTACAGCCCAAATGTGAAGGACTAACAGCCCAAAAGTTTTGAGCCCGTTGCTAGGGTGTGTCCCATTAAGTTAAAGTCTGGCTTTATTTACTGCTGCCACATCAGAGTGGCTAAACCCAAGCTAGGCTCATGGGTTTTGTACACGTTTCCACCATCAAGGCCTAACTGAGAGTGCCTCCGACTTGGTGGAAGCTTCAGTCCACTGCCCTCTGCTGCGCCCTGTTATTAACCCTCTCTTCATTGCCCCTCTCCTGGGCAAAACCCGTCCACAAGGAGGTCCATCTCACTTTGATCTTCAGGCCTTCTGCTCCATTTTTAGTTTGCCTTTCTCTTAAGGTTAAAGCAAAGTGACCTGGAGGGAGATAACGACCAAATCCCGCTCACCCAGCACCTCATCAGTCTGACTGCGGCTCAGGTGGTGGGAGAGAAAGCTCAGACGCATGCGGAAATCTCATCACCAGCTTGTCTCCAGACACGATTACATACACATCCCTGTTCACTGATACACACAGCTTGGCAAACAAATCTCTAACATCCAAATCAATATCCAGCACCTTCTTATGGTGCCTTCAGACATTAACAAGAAGAGTCTCATACTAGAATACTGTACTGTGGCATCTGGAACAAAAGAGGAATAACACAGTTTATGCATTCCATGTTGTGAGTTTAATACTCTTCCAGGAAAAGATGATAGCAAAGATAAGTTTGAGACTTTCCAATTTGCTAAAGATATCAAATAGAAATGTGTGAAACATTCCAATTTGAACATCCCTCTTTGTCTCCACTTGTCTGTGGTGCTCTTATAGAACAGAATAGATAGAAGTTTAGAATAATAGTAATTCAATGTGTTTTGTATCTATTAGTGGCATAGTGAAGCGTAGTATCAAAGTGTTTTACATGGCAATATATTATAGATACACAGACCCCGAATATCAAGCCAAACAATCAATCAATATCAATATTGAGTCCAAATTGTCTTTGTGTAGATCTTTTCTGTAACTGTTTTTAATATGTTCTTGTGTAAATTGTTGAAGCGTTGTGTTGCTGCCATTCTTGGCCAGGTCTTCCTTGTAAAATAGACAGGTACGATAAAAATATTGTGGCATTGGCAAGAGTTAAGGCGATATCACAAACAGTGCTTTAGACAGGAGCTCTTTTACTGAACTTTTGTTGACGCTGCATGAACAGCCAAGAAGCAGGGGTTGGTCACTGCTCACCAGTCACCACAGAACCTCTACATGACAGCAAACATAAAACCCTCCCAATTAACCCCAGAATTCACCGAAGAACACCACATCCAACACTGCAAGTCATCCCATTTAATGTCCAGACAGCAACAACTATTTAGCATGCACCAAGAGCCTGTGTGCATGGCCACACCTCCCACACATCCATGGCTTTGCGCTACAAATAGTGAGATGCTATGACATATTGTATCTGCCCCAAAGTACTTAATACTGCCATCTTAACCCCTTAAACTGAAGACACAATATTCAGTCATTAACAATAAAACGTTCTAGTTGGTAACTAATTATAATATAATATTGTGTAGGATTTGTAGATATCAGAGTGAGGAATTTTAGTGTGGGTGAACATTAGCACTGGTATCTTAAGTAGCTTAAAATAAAAAAAAACTGAGCTTTTAATATGTTACAAAAATGGATGTACAGCATACAGTGATACAGTGACTGTAGGTGACATATTACATGATTGATGTCACTCATTTAAGCCAAAGCATAAGGAGTGTAGAAGGAGTTCTTTAGGTTCATATGTTAAATAGTAACCTTTAGTACCAAGCTAATGTTTAATATTTCACTATAGGTTTACTGATGGTGTTTTCTGCAAGTACACTTATTGGAAGCGCCTGGGAAACAGTTTCAATAGAAGTAAGCTGGTAGGTGAAATGCTGGAGCACGGTAAACTGGAACTGTCAGATAACACTGAAGAAGATCTGAGAGCTGAATCAATAATTGATTGAGGGAGAAATGCCAAAAGATCTCAATGCGTTCTGTGTACATTTGACCTTCATGTGCTTGTCTTTGTCCAGTCAGCGAGATGGATTTTGTGGCGGAAAAGCTGAGTTCTGATAAAACCTGTCCTCCTGAGCTCCTGACAAGGATCACACATGCCGGACAGACAGAATGTCTCCAGGGTTGTGGAGCTACAGTACACAAGGAGAAAGGAGAAGGCCATAAGAAGGTAAGCCTGGCCAGCGTCCGCCTGCTGCTGCTGCCGCACAGCAGATTTACAATATCCATCCTGCTATCTAACCCGGAATGCCCGGAATGTGCCTTGGCCATCTCAGTAGACAGACTACTATCAGGACAGGGGTTCAGGACTCTGGCAGTTTATTGATAAAACAGACTCTCTCTCTCTGTCTCTGTCTCCATCCTTTCATCTGAGGGGCGGAAGTTGTCAGAAGTGTTCTGCCAGGCCGGAGACTTCTGGAATCGCCGGAGCAACTGAAGACAGAAGACAGAGCAAAGCGCTGGGAAGAGGGATGTGCGGGGAGGGATTTTAAAAACGTCCTGTAATAGCTATCCTTCAACACACCCCACAAACACGGCGCAAGCATCAAAGCGTGCAACATACACAGAAGTAAGAAACATGAGCAGTTACTTCTAATACAGATCTGAAGAACACATCTGAAGGTCAAATGCCGCTCAAACAAACAATCGATGATTAATATCCCATATGAGCCAGAACTGCCATTAGCGCTTGTATCCGTTTCGGCAGATTAGTCAGCATAATGACTGAGGCTACAGTTTCTGGAATAATCTCACAGAGGTTTGCAACTGGAAGAACGAGAGATTAGCGCTAAGTGAGCGTCGGGCCAGGATGATGGCGGAGGAGACATCACTCCATTTAAAAAAAAAAAAACAACAAATCTTTGACGGTCGTCATGGAAACTGGAGACCCATGGTGCCAGGGTGCATGTCTCTGAGTTCAGACTGTGTGAGCATACCAAAGGAGCCAGAGTGTCAACACACACACACACACACACACACAGTCTGGTAGCTGCATCTAGTGCGTCGGTTTCTCTGAGGCAGAGCTGCCCACAGTTGGCCCATGAGGTCGTTTATTAAGCCCTTCAGAAAGTTACCCTAACCTCTTCTCCCTATGACAGAAAAACATGTTTTTATACTATACATAAAACTTAGCAAAGTTACACAATGTAAGATTTAGGGATTTGGAGACCTCTCTGGTGGAAATATGTAATTGCATGCAACAGGTGAAAGAACATTCTGTAACGCTTTGGACGCCTTCACTGAGCAGAGGAATCAGAAAGCACATTGAAAGAGTATGATCATATCTCCATCGCCCTAATGCTGATTTTGCATTTCAGACCCAAACACTGAGCCAGACCTTTTTGAGCCTGTGCTTGACATTACTACATAAAAGATGCGGCCCTAAAAGCCACTGCAAACTCTGACCCGTACAATGCAATCCATAACAGCATTTGGAATCTCTAGTCAGAAAAAGAGCAAAGAGAGAAAGGGGATGGGACAGACTGTGGGCAAAATGAAGGAGAGATGAGCGGAGGATGAATAAATAAAAGATGAATATGAAGAGAGTAGATGTCTGTCTCTGAATGTAGATATATTTTACAAGCCTTTTATCTGTTTTGAAGATAAGAATTTATTCATTCATGGCTGTCTCTAGGGTCCAACCTGGACGGAACTGTACCTTCACCTCCATCCTTTTCTCCTCTAACCCACCATTCTTCTGAGATCTCCATTCATTTATACATATCAGTGGTCATGTGATGAGTTGTAATGGGCATATGGATGTTGGAGGGTCATTGAGAGTAGTAAAGTTAAACAGATTAGGGACAAGGGGAGGTGGGATAAAACAATTCTTGTGACCAAAATGACTTGTGTTTTCAATATTAATGTGTTATTGAATACTGAATTCTAATGATATTGTATGACATGCATATATTATGTTATAGTCATTTTGCCACTGGTATTATACTGATACTCTGATTATAGAACCTAATAATTTGTTATAACACAGACACTACATTGTAAATGAGTATGAAATCATCACCAACACTACATTCACTGCTTAGACTGTAAGCCTGAGTTGTCTTTGCATGTGCTTTGCATGAAGACCATAGCAGCAGGTTATTTACTTCCACTGTGACAAGAAAGACTGGCTACCTTAAAGCAACATTCTGCAACAATTTTACCTTAAAATATCAGCTTCAACATCATTTTGATGGTACTCTGACTTATAATAGGAAGAACAGCGTCTCTGTCATAGCCACTCCAGGGCCGGACTGCCTGCTATAACGCTAACAATGAAGAAGCAGGCACAAGACCTCTCATGAGAGCTGCGTTGCGCTTTACAGCACTACGTCACACAACAACTAGCTAGCTTGGAGCTAGCTATAGGAAGCTAGCTATAAGAAGAAGTCAGCTCGGTATTCCCAACATGGACATCATGACAGAGGGTGTGAAAGGAATGAAGAAGATATTGTTGGAGGAAACAAGGAAGAGAAATAGAGAAGCGACTGAGCAAGAGACCAGACAAGAGTAAATCTTGGGGTGACTTTTACTCATTGGCAAGAGCTAAAAGAGATGAAAGGATGCTAGCGGGAAAACAACAAAAATCCAACAGCAGAGTGTTCATCCCTGCCAATGTTATTTATCTCTGTTGTCACTGTTTCTGTAGGATTCTGTATCCTTCAGCTCATCAACAAATGCAAGCGTACAGCTGTCCATTGAGGGGAACTCAAAGCACCATCTGTATTTACAACAGTGATATAATTGTAAATTGTAGGGGGACCCTAAGAGCAAAAAATACCAATTCTCACACACTGCTGCTTTAAAATGCACAATAATCTGTTACCTCATTATTTAAAATGCGATAACAAAAAGCAGATTACTCACTTACTCATCTTCTAAACCACTTTGTCCTTTCGGGTCACTGGGGGAGCATTTAATGCGTGGAAGGCAGGAAACACCCTGGACAGGTTGCCAATCTAAGGCAGAAAACTTACTAAAGAACTCTCACTGTACATTGGAATTGGAATAGGAATGTTTATCATTGGGCATTATACTGCAGTATATACTAATAAGTATATATAATATTTCAAGACACCCCTTAAGTATAAGGTTCACCTATTGCTGATACAGCCTTTTGACTGCATGCACCAAGTTTGTATGATCTCCATAGTAAAGCATCGCCAACAGGACTCAGCAGCTTCACATGGAGCCCAAGCTCACCGTGCCCAATGACAAGCATCGGCTAGAAACCCATCAGCATTAGACTATGCATTAGTGGAACTGTGTTCTCAGGGTCATGGAGCTCCATTTAATACTTTTGGGATGAGTTGGAGAACTGATCATCCAGCATGACTACCTGACCTCACTAAGGCTCTTATGACTGAATACTTTCAAATCCTCACAGTAATGTTCCAACATCTTGTGTGAAACCTTCCCAGAAGACTAGAGCTTGTTACTGCAGTAAAGTCAGAACAGACAAAACCTTATTGAAGCTCTTGATTTCATAAGAAATGGTGAAGGTGCAGGTGTCTACACATTTCTGGACAGATAGCCTATCATTAAACTGCTATTCATCCATCTGTAATCTGGATGCGTGGTTCTCAGTTCTCTGTGCTTCTCTACCATATTGCAGTTCTGGCTTCTATTATTGGAACCTGTTGGTAGATCAACCTCGAGGGCACGTTCAGAAAATCTCTCTCATTCACACACACACACACACACACACACACACACACACACACACACACACACACACACTGCACGCATATGTGTGTCTCCTGCAGTATGGTATAGCCAGAGGGGCTTTAGCAGCAGCCAAGCTCCTTGGGGACTGATTAACACAGGCATGTCTCCAAGCAGGAGAACATATCTTACCCTCCTCCTCAAAGAGAGCAACCACACACACACCTCTTAGTTCTCTTGGTCTCACATATCAGGGATTCACACAGCTACACACACACACATACACAGAGAAACACACACACCAGGACACATAAAAAGTTCCTCTAGCCAGTTTAAGCCGTGTTAAACAGTGCCCGTGTGGAGAGGCCTGAATGCAGTGGAGAGTGTGTGTGCCCCCTGCTTTCTGCCTCCACATACGCACACACACGACTGCTGGTCTTTCATCCAGCCTCTAACCTCATTGCTGCCTTTTGTCTGGATGAGCTAATATCCAGCGTGCAGTGTGCTCCAAACTCCACAGGCCTACTGTGAGAGGCAGATCAATACAGCTCTGCTCTGCTGCTCAGGGTTATGTAAATGTAGGTGCTCTTTCCAGTACAACACATACTCGGTTTTACACAATGTCAAATGCCATATATCACTGTCAGAACAAAAGCTTATATCTCCTAAATGATAAGTTTACAGAAGAAGCAGAACTTACTTTACTGTAAGTAAGTCACTGTAACCAGAGTGCTTCCCAAGTAATTATAGGTATTTTTTTCATCCATTAATCATGAATTTAACACCAGATGTAAAGGTCAACAGGCATTTTTAAAATTATGACAAAAACTGAAAAACAACACAATTGGTTTTTAAAAAATGGTTTTGCAGATCCTTATAGGTACTAATTGTTTGTGCCTCATATAAGTATTAGCAAGTATCCACCCTGTATGTACATACTAGTAAGTACCTATGTAAATATAATAATTTATGCCATGTGTATTATGTATTGTGGGGTCACTGTTGCAACAGTACCTGTAATCTCCAACTTGATGGATTTTTGCCTTTTTATAGAGTGTTAAAAATTATGAACGGGTCAAAAGAAATGGTCCAAAATTACTTAGGAGAGAAACTCTTTTTTACTTTAAGTTTCATTATGAACTGTTACAAGAATAAGAATGATTTCCCATTTCCTGAAAGACACAAATGTTTTGTTCTGATGGCAATGATAGGTAAGAACCTATTTTAAAATAATATGATCCACAGGAATTATGCATATTGTCACTGTACATATGTATGTGTGTGTGTGTATGTGTGTTTATGTATGACATATAAATATACTGTATATATATGTAACCAATTATATGAGATAAGACACACACACACACATCCACACACATAAGAGTCTAACCCACTGCTCTTCTAACTGCTATTCTTTCCTCTAAAAGCCGACAGTCTGACAAGGTGAGGCAGTGGAGATGGGGTGGGGAGGTGGGGTGGTGTGGGCAGACTCTGCCACGGTTTGTGTGTTTGAGCCCATTGATTTTCCGTCAGGCTAAAAGCCTAACCTGCCAAGCAGGAGCTTACTGCTCTTCCTCAAGCGCCGAGAGCTACCCATCCCACAGCCCCGAAACAGAAGCGTTGTTACAACAGGCCGATCAATACCAACACAAACCACTCATAACTCCACATAGGCAGAGCCCGAGAAACTATACGTCTTCTTCTTTTTACCAGAGCCCATCATCACCACGCCATTTTTAATGCTATGAGTCAAAAGTCTGGACATACCTGCCTGAATTTTACGTAGTCCTTAACCTCAAAGATATTCAGAGTGTGAGCTTAAAAGCTTGAAGTCTGTTACTAAGAAAAAAGTATACATAATTCAGTTTACGTCTATGTATGTGTTTATTTACCAACCTAGCCGCCAGTGTATGTGGAATCAAGCCTGTTGGAAAAGCATCCCAGGTGACTCCTCAAGAAGCTGCTTGGGAGGATGCCTAGAATGTGTAAAGCTTCATAAAGGAGAAGAGTGGATAGTAGTTCTACACTTTCTTGGTAGCTATATAATTCCATATGTCACTCATTGTCTCCCTCCCTCCCTCATTTTGTATTTTGATATCTGTCTGTATTTTGATGTATAGAAGTCCTTCTATAAGCAGCCATGTCCAAACTTTTGAGTGGTACTGCCAAAAGCAGGTCACAGGATCAGGATAAAAGGATCAGGAGGGGGACACTGCAGGAGCGCCACGCTGACCCTTCTCAGCCATATTTGAGGAAATATCATCTCCGTTGGTTCTGCACAGCTGTTTTCTTGAGACCTTCAACCCTGACAGCCCAGCTGTTGTAGGGGAGTGAACGAAATATGCCCTCATATTTCTACAGCACAGGCACTTCATTGTTTTATCTAAGGTCCCACGGTGCTTGTAGAAGAACATTTGGGTACCAGGGAGCAGATAAGGTGAAAAGAAATAAGGAGACTGCAACTTCTGCTTGTGGGCATTCCTCCATACTCCTTTACATGTCTCAGAGATGCACATGGGCACACATATGGTGTTTGGTGCACATTCTCAAACATGTTTCCATTCCTTTTAACTACATAACTTACATATGAGCTTCGCCACAGTTACCAAAGCTGTTTTCAGACTGCAGGCAAGTCGGATTTGTTTCTCAAATCACACCTGATTTGAGAAACAAATACAATAAATGTTGGTGTTCCCTCAGGCAGCTTGGCATTCTCTCATGCATGGGCTGCTGTGGCAATCATGTGGTAGGCATCGTTAACTACTTAGCAAATAGTATAGTATATATGACATTTAGCTGACTTACAAGGTTGTTGGATTTGACATTATTTTCGTTTGTCATTTTGCAAGTGATGCAAAAGACACTGTGAGATCCAGTTTGAGCAGCCTGTGTCCAGACCGATATCTTTCTTGCATTTCAAACAACCTCCAAATATGCTTTAGGTCCAGTTTACAATTGGATTTCATTTGGTTTTGTGCTCTCCAGACTATCAAAAACATTCTAGATACAACCTAGATGTGCCAAAACTCAGATTTGGGCTTGTAATCTAAACAAAGCCCAAGGAAGTTTTAAGGCTTTCTGAATAATTAACCTTAAGATCAATAACTGAATAGTCATCCTGAAGTTTAATTGACTGTAGGTTTACTATTCAGTTATTAAGCCTGAGATGAATTATGCATTAATACTAGCTGCAATATCTCACAGTATTGTACAACACAAGAATTTGGATTATACTACGATGAAATCAATAAAATAGTGCACATGAAAGTTTACTTACAGTCTGTGAAGATGAATAGCTTCGATCTAGCATTGTTGCATATAGGGCTATGTGCCTGAGAAAATAGGAAAAAATAGAAGCTGACAATAAGCTAGTGTTTGTTTGGCTGCCGTGTGTAGAAAGCTCTTAAAAGCATTAGAATGCTCTTCAAAACAGTCAAATTAAAGAGCAGGTTTAATTAGTTATTATTAAGTGCCATCATGTTGCTTTTCATGGAAACCATATGGATGATGCTCCACCAGAATATGCTGTCCTCTGTTTGGGCCTTGAGGCTCAGAATGGCTGGTTGTCTCTATTTCCTCAACAGTGGATGTTGACTATGGCAATTCACAGTTAATACCAAAAAGGCTAAAATCATCAGGAATCGCCAGTGTAGAAAATCTGAGCACACTACACTTCTGGTGTAACACTTTTAAGTGAAATAAGTCATATATTTGAAAGTATTGGTATTAACAATATTTCCTATATTTCCCTATAAAGTAATTCTTTGTTTGCTTTACCAAGGATAAAGGAAGGGTCATATGGCTCTATGTTTTGCACAAAAGCAGCTGGCTTGACTCCAAAATGTGTAAAAGTGTAACATCAGCATGATACGTCAAATATCAGGAGCAGGACATTCATCAAACATGGTGTAGACAGCTTCTTTCATTATAATGGGAGTGTTCTGGTTTTGTTGTCGTTGCTCACTTGTGCCGTTTGCTCTTAGGATAAGATGTTATTCCTTCTAGTTCTTTTCAGTAGCCTTGTTAATGAACGTGCCACTTTGTGCTGGCTGGTACTGTTTTTAATGGCTGGTTGTTTTTATAGGTTACAGTCAAATAAGGTGTAGTGACACTTCTTATCTGCTGATATTGGTGCTCTCAGAATCACATTCTCAGAACTAGCTCTGATACAATATTCTGCAGCTATAAATGATTCTGTAACTGCTACTAATATAGGTTTGTAGGTGTGAGACTGAGGAATGGAAGTGTAGGCGCCCATACAGGCCTTCACGGTTTAATGTGTTAAAAAAAAGAAGCATAAACAGAAGAAAGTTCCTCCTCCTAAAACATACTGAGTGTGCGCACATGTGTATTCCCCGTGGTCTCAAAGTCACATTGTTTATTAATCCTACATCAGAATGCCACTTTCAAACAGTGCGGCGATCCCAGGGGTGCCCCACTGCTGCTTTTTTTCTATGCAGTGATAAACACAAGATGGCCATCCCCACCCCTGTTAGTTTACACAAGCCTGTTAAACATCCCCTGCCTCTTGCCCTCTGCTCCAGCACCCTGGCCCCTCTGCAGCACCGGGCCGAACAGCCAGTACAGCCAGAACAGCCGTCCTGCTCATTTGCCAGCGGATCCAGTGTTTATGCTGCATAAATCATTCTTTCATCGCCCGAAAGCCCCCCCACCCTCCGTGGCCCGCCATGTTTTTTTCCAGGTTGGGGAAGGTAACATAGCGCCAGGCCATACTGTAGAGCCTCTGTAAACCGTTGACGGAGCAGAGCCAGCTGGCAGAGAGACTCCCTCTCTCTTACTCCCCCAATCTTTCTTGCACTCTCTCACTTTATAATTCTCTTGCTCTCTCTCTATTCCCCTTCTCATGCTCTTTCTCTCTTCTCTATCTCTTTCTTTCTCTATTTGCTCTATGTGTGTCCTTCTTCCTCTCACCATCTTCTCTCGCTTTCTCTGTCTATTTCCCTGTCTCCCTCGCTCTCTCTCTCTCTCTCTCTCTCCCACTTTCTCTCTTGCTCCAGCGTTCCTGCCCACCTCTCTGCCCTTCCACGCTCAAACCCTCTGCCTCCACAAACACGCACCTTATTCATTCATGCTCTCCTCTAACTTTAGTCAGCAGAAACTGTGCGGACTGTTACAGCAGGCCGGGCCACAGCGCTGAAGTCATAAAGCAAGACTTATGGAAGCATTTTAATGCCTGAAACAGTAAGAGGAAAGTACCAATCACAGGACGGTTTTATTACTGACACCTCATAATCAGCAGGCTACTGGATTACTGACTACTGTTTCATTTACACTGGGGAGCTCTGGAGAGAAGGAGAAAGAAAGAAAGAAAGAAAGAAAGAAAGAAAGAAAGAAAGAAAGAAAGAAAGACTGAAAGAAAGAAAGAAAGAAAGAAAGAAAGAAAGAAAATGGAGGTGGAATGAGAGAGAAAAATGTACAGAGAGAATGGAAAAGTAAGGTAAAAATAGAGAAAGAGTAAGAAACAGAAACAAAGAAAACAGAGAAACAAAGAGAGCAAGAAAAAGGAGGGAGAAACAAAGAAAGACATGGCAGAGGGAGAGGGAGATGAAAAGGGATTGAGAGAAGGAGAGAGAAAGAAAGAAAAAGAAAGAAAGAGGTTGAAAAGGAGGGGAGAGAGAAAGCTGAGAGAATGGGAAAGAGAAAAAGAGAGAAAGAAAGAGAAGGAGAGAAGGGTGTGGGAGAAAGAGGAAGAGCAAGAGCAAGAAAGATGGGGAGGGAGAGAGATGAGGAGACAATAACAGGGAGATGGGGAGAAAGAGAAAGAAAGCAAGAAAAAAAGCAGGGAAGAGAAGAAGGTTGAGAAATGGTGAGAGAAAGATATAGAGAAAGAATGAGAAAAAAACAGGAAGGAGACAGAGAGTGAGGAAGACAGAGAGGGAGAGAAAGTGAGATGGAGGGAGATAGAGAGATGTAGAGAGGGAGAGAAAGAGAGTGTGTGTAAGTGTGTGAGAGAGATACAGAGGGAGAGCGTGTGTGGGTGCTGTTTAACTGGAGTCTTTGATGATTCCTTGTTTCTCTAAACTGTTTCACCTAAAGCATACTCTTACAGACGGCTGTGTTTAAGTTAGCTATACAGAATGTTTATACTGCTGGGGCTTCTTCCACTGTGGAAAAGGCCTCGGCTGAATTAGAGGATTATCAAAATGATGCATGTTCTCAGACAGCTGGCCACTTGAGTTTGACAAATGACACAGGAACATCCTCCATCAGTGGAACGTTTTAGAGGGACCAAAAGCAGAACTGCGGCTGTGTGTGGTGGCAGAAACGTGAACAAGCATTTAAGGAGGAAGAGGAAACGGAGAGTAAAAATCACACATACCAAAGAATTATAACACCAACAAAACCTGCTCACACAGTCTGACTCGACAGGGGCATGTAGTAACCAGGGATGCCAAAGTTAATGCATTAATAACACATTTACAGCCAGAAATCTTTAATGCTGCTTCTTTTATCTTCTCCACATTTAACCCTTGAACCATCTGTAGTTCTAGTCATATGCAAAAGTATGGGTACTCGGGTTAATTTATGTTTTGTTAAAAGTGAAAAAGTTCCACACACCATATGTACACTCATCATCAAAGGAATAGTTTAGCACCAGAAGGAAGTGTGGGATTGCAGTGCTATTGGGAAGGAAGATAAAGGATACCAGGAACAATAAATGATGATTTAGACTAATATGGGAAATATTTATTGAGCTACATATACAGAAGTAGTGTCTCTCGGTATGGCGTTGGGCCGCCATATTTGCTAATGCAACATGCCAGATGTCTCAGCATGGAGTTGTGGAGGTTCCTAATGGTGTCCTGTGATAATCCATCCCATGCAGCTTGAATATTCTCACACAGTTCCTGCAGATTTTGCGGTGGAGTTGGAGTGACACCAGACCTTCTGGTTGCGTGACAACAAATCGTTCATCTCAGCGCTGACCACGGTGCCTCCACACACAGATTTGCAGCTCTACCAAGACAAAAACGGGACCCGTCACTGAAGATGACCCGCTGCCATTCTGAGTCACTCCATGACAGTCTGGCACGACACCATTGGAGTCTTTGTCGATGTTGTTAAGGGCAGTCATTGTAAATGGCACTAACAGGCCACTGAATGTCCACAATTGTGGCTGTTGGGTCAGTCAGGTAAAGCGATAAGGCCCGACCTTGCTTACGTCACATGTTAAGAATGTCCGAATGTCCTGTCAGTTGATTCCTTCTGGGTGCAACTATTTTTGATGATGAGTTTATTTAAAAATAAAGACGTTACAATTAGCAGGTCTTGGATTGTAATGGTAAACCAGGAATACTTTAGGTTTTGCATCGGCATCAGTTTTGAGGAATTCAGCACATGAATCAATGCATAGGAGAAATAAAGCATGACAGGCTCCAAGAGGACATTTAAAATGTGTCACATGAAAATGTAGCCAAGTCTAATATTCACACTTCACCATGTGGCTTCTATCTATAATACAATTCGAAATGGAATGGAAACTCATTAGAATACGAAACAGCGGTTGGGTAGGGCCCAAATCCTTGGATAATTACTTTTAATGGGATTCATTATTGTTGGGGGTCATTCTAACTGGTGGATTAACCTACCCTGAGCCAACAGACTTCATAAACACTTTTCCTTTCCTGTGAAATAGTGTTCAAATGCACAGCGAGTAACATTCCACACAACAACCCAGTTAGAAGACGAGTGTAATGGGACAGGGTGTCACGTAGGGTCATTCTTCTTAATCGCATCTCTGTTAACCCTGTGTGTAATACACTGTGGCCTGTTATCAGCAGTGAATGGGTCTCCAGTCATTTATGATTGTCAGTAATGTGTGGCCTGAAGTCTCTCCTCAGGCGCTGCACAGAGGCCTGAGAAACTCACATTTCCTGTCGCTCTCCCTCTCTCAATTATCATCATTCATTCCCTCCAGCAGACTCAGATTCCGCTGCTGCCTGGGTTGTGAAACCCCTCCCAACTTGAGAGACCCTCAACGACTGAATGGCTAGAAGCTGGAACACATGAGGTATAGGGGTGCTGTCCATCAAAAGTGTTTTTAATACTTATCAGCATGTCCTTTAGTGGTTATACCCTCAGAAGTTCTCCAGTACAAAAACAGGGGCTACTTTGATATTAGCTATTCCATGTAGCTCTTTGCAATAAGCAGAGAATTTCTTCCGGAAGTGAAGATTCTGCATTTATACTGTGGTACCAAAAAACATTTAGACATTTGAAACTAAATGTCAGTTTGTTACTAGAAAGTATTAATTGAAATTTTGGCCAAGTATTTTTGTCAAAGCACTGCTGGTTGTTTCAGATTGTCAACAACTTAGCAGCTTCCCTACAGCCTTCTACAGATTTGCATCCAAAATTCCAAAAACAAAAAAAAAAGCAAAATTCCAAAAAAAAAAAAAAAAAAGATATGGATTTTGTGGTGTTGCTTGCTATGAACTCCATCCTCATGTTTTGGTTGCCCAGTCTAGCCTGACGGTCACACAAGGACCTGACAGTGCTAATGCTAGCGAACTTCTTAGCTGGGTGGCACAGAAAAAGGGCTAAAAAACAAAACAAAAAGATGCAGATTACTAGCAAGAAACACCATATAAACCCACAGCCTACATCAAGAGTATCTGCAAAGAGCCGATATAGTAGGTGCTAATATTAACTAGGTTAGCTATCTAACCCATTTTAACCCTATATAGTGCCTGACTAAAGTAGGAAGTGATTGTGAAAAGGTTCACCAGTTCCATCATTGCTGTTTGATTTTGGGATCTAAAGGATCATTTGGATTTGGAAATGCCTTTTATGTCAGACTTATCAAGTGGATACACCCTACAGCAGTTAAGCCCCACCCTTTCACACTGAAGGTATAATGACTGCTTCAGCGTAGACTGCTTTCTGAATGAAGCACAGTACTGGACACCCAATCAGAACAGAGCTCATTCACATATATCAGTCTTTAAGTCGGAGTGACAAAAACAGGCTGTTTAATTCTAAGAGATGAAGAGAGGTTGGAAAATGGTCATGTACATAAATTTAGACTGCTTTTTGGCATATAAACCACAAATGTAATAGGTGGACTTCAAGGGAAACAAATTAAAATCTTGGACATAGGCTTTTTAAGTTTACCATGTTTCTGTTATCATGTGATTGTATGGCAATCAGGAAAATGTCGGAAGTGCAGACTCGAACCTGAAGCTAAATCAGCTGCATATGGAATCATGTATGTAACTAATGTGTAATTAATTTAGTCTTTATATTGAAATAGTAGCGCAAGACAACTGTAGGTTTCTAATAGGGTAAATCTGTTCAATATGTGCCTTAAACAATCATTTGGCCTCCAGAAATGCTGCATTCTGCAGGTCTAGACAGACAGACAGATAGACAGACAAAGACACACGAAAGAGAAACACACTCACTCCCACACACAAAATCCCAATCTCCTCCAGAACACACTCACACCCCCGCAATCTCTCTTGCACAAAACCCATGCAGACACTGGAGAGCAGATAAGAGCCGACTTTTCATGCCAACACAAACGTGTTGAGAGATCGGTCAATATTCCAGCACCACCCGGGCTGCGTGTGGCTGGCAGGAGGTGCTGCAGGCGTGCCTTTTCCTTAGGGGTAGTGCTGCTGAAGCCACACAGAGAGCCGCCAGCTAAAGCTACAAGGAACAGAGCAGCAGCTAATTGACCACAGCAACGTCTAGTTTTTCTCCTGGGGTTTTGTGATCACATACAGTATATATAATTTTGGGAGTTTTAGAGCTGGGCTGAGACAGACTCTCATGGAATTATACAATACTGTGCAAAAGACACTGAAGCAATTAATTTTCCAGGAGAAAACTGGACTGAAAGCTTTCATCTTTAAGAGAGAGGAGAAAATCAATCAAGCTCCATTCTGAATTAATTCACTTTTTTCTGTCCATCCATCCACTCTGAGGAGGCAACTCAACCTCAGGTGTCTGAAAGGATGTGTAGCTGCCAAGAAGCCTTACTGAGAAAAACAGTGGACTAACCACCCAAACCACAACACCACTGAACATGTTTGGGATCACTTAGATCACGAGATGCAGCTAATGCAACCAACTTCTAAGACTGAGCTTTGGTGGTGTGGAAAAATATCCCTGCAGATTTCTTTGAAAAACTGAAAGCAAGTCCCTGAAAGGAATGGAAGTTGCTCTATGAACAAGTGGACACAATAAACACTGAAAAATGTTGATATTAAGTCACTGATGCTTCTGTATAAGGTTCAGTTAAACACTTGTTTCCTGCTTTTTTGGCTGGTCATTAAATAAATGAAGAGTGGCCTCTGACCACTTATGACTTATATCTAAAACAACTCCCCAGAATGGAGAATATTCCAGTTAGGAAAAATGCAATATACCGTGATGAGCGTGAGCTCTACTAGGACGCTTTAAAAATGTATCACATCAAAATGTAGCCCACTCCACAAGCTAAAGCTACCCACACCGGAGCAGCAGCTAATTGACCACAGCGATATACACTTTGCCCTGGGCGACGTGACTTGAAGCACTTACAGACCATCCTTAAACATTTTCGTTTGGCTTGTTTGTGTATTCTGTGTTGAGTTATGCGCCACAAGCTCCTGGAACACCGCGCCTCAGCCAGACTATGGGAAACCGAAGGCTCGACCAAAACTAAACAGCCTCTCAAGCCACAAATTTACTGAGCTGCTACTGGAAGAGCTGAGCAACTGCTTGCGGGGGCTTCCTCCAGAGAGAGAGCGAGGGAGTGAGAGAGAGAGAGAGAGAGAGAGAGAGAGAGAGAGAGAGAGAGACTTTAAAGCATACAAAGAGCCTTCTGTTTTGACCCACAGATGGACTGTGCAGTAATTTAATTGCATGAAAGTGTAATTCAAGAGGAAAGTGACAAGAGCAAATAAAGAAATCATGAAAGAGGAAAAAATAATCATCTGATGACAACAGCTCCTGAGACGTTACCGCTGCTTATCTCCGTTATCTCCTTTCCCTGGTAAAAGCCTTTTCTGACAGCTTCAACGTCGAACGCAGGGAGATAGGGATCGGTGCATAAAACAAAGAGGGAGGAATGTGTATGATAAAAACATGCCTGGGAAAGTGAATGCTGAGTGGTATAATGATATTTCCTCATGTCCAGAATGCACTAAATCACCCGAGGGGGAGACTTGGCTATGAGATGGGTCTGCCGGAGACTTTGATAGATTGGACATCAATGATTATGTGGGATGGCCACTAAAAATGAAATACATGAGAGATCTGCAAAGTTTGTTAACCCTCCAACCTCACCCGCTCTCAGGGAAGGAAGATTCCGTAAAATGCCCTGAAGATGTCTTCCGTTTTTTTTGGGGCAATACTTGAATGTTCTTACTTTTCCAGCAGGATCATCAAAGCAATTCCTAATGTGTACTGAAACATCTGCCCGTCTTTATTTCCTCAGACAGAGGTTGGTGATAGCGTTGTCCCACGGGTCCAGTAATTATTGGTAGGCCCGTCTGAGTTGGTCTCTGGGGAAATCAGGCAAAGCAATGAAAAAATACATAACTTCCATTAGTGTAGTGACCCTAAAGCAGTTGAGATGAATGGCTCATTACATTATGAAACGTTACGAGCCCCCAGCTTACTACGAATCCAGTTTCTCCCTGCCTGTTTCTCTTTAAGGGTAGAGATATGTGACAATGAGTGGAACTTTCAAAACTAGTACCATCTTACATATGAACTTCACCAAACTTTCAAATGCCTAAATCATTTCAAATTAAGTCGCTCAGAAGAGAAAGGTCAGAAGTGCTTACTTTGGTTGTGATAGGAACAAGCCGTCTGAAGTGTTTAAGCTCTCTCACATTAAGTAATTATTAAGAATTATTTGCTCAACTCCTGAAGCAATGCTTTATGGCAGTTTTTAAGATGAGATTTTGCAATAAAACACTTTTTTTATTCATTCATGGCAGAAAGATACTTGCAAGGAGATGTGAGGCAAAATATTACCCATTGACAGCTTTTTTCTGACCTGCCACTATTATACCAACATTACATATTGTTTCCTAACAACTAGGACAACTTCCTTTTGATGATGTACCCTGAAGGTGGGAGAAACTTTGAAACACAAGATTGAGAATTGTTTAAAATTTGTATGTTTCATTTCCTGGTAGCCAGACAAAGGAATAAAGAGGGAAACCAGGTAGCTAAAGTTGCTGCTAGGAAGCCAAATATCTGTATATGCCCATTGATATATGGGAGGTGTAGCTATGCAGAGCGACCTTGTGTAGAGCTGCACAGGAACACTGGACTCACAATAAGAGAGACTTAAAACTCTGTAAATAAGTTGCTTTTAGCATAAATGTATTGAGCTTTATGGAGACTGGGCTGCTTTCTGGCCGTGTCAGCCAGCACTGACGGCGGTTCTCCCCTGCGTTTCCTGGTTCACAGGTTGTTTTTGACAGTAAACATAAATGGTTACATTTGCTGCCGACATTGCAACCCTGGTTCCTATTACCGCCACCTAAAGAAGTCTTAATAACGCACCATTTTACATCAAACCACTCTGAATAACTTACTGTTCACATCGTAATGATTGAGTTATAGAGGCACCTTTAAAAAATGACTGGAGTTCCTCTTTAAACTTCTGTATAACCTCGTCCACATCTGCCTAGACATTGCATACCTGTGCAATTTCATGCCTGTTTGTCATTTCCACTGAGCTCACATGTCGGTTCTTCATCCATCCATCATTACATTAGTGAAAGCAGCAACACATGCGGTCAGGCCAATAGGGAGTAGGACAGTAAATATTGATGCTGCTCATGCCAATTTTCAACTGTGCTTGATTTTTCCAAGTGATTAATAGTCAGCTTCAATTATGCAAACACAAAAAAAACACTCACACCAAGCGAGTGATTTGAGTGTGATGAAAATAAACAAATAAAAAAACAGAAGCTTTGAGACTTTCTGGCCAAAGGGCTTTTTCCCCAACCAAACCCAACAGATCTTGTTTTTTTTTCTTCTGGCACACTTTTTTCCTTTCTGTGTTTCGCTCCCTCTTTGTTTCTCTTACGCTCTCACTCCAGCAGTGCAATGGTGAAGATATGAGGTGAAGCCGAGTGTGAAAGCTAATAGGGTCCAGTGGGAGAATGCAAATATTAATGAACTCAAATACAACTCGCCTGCGCCCGGCCCAACTACAGTACTGTGAAGCTCCCGACACTGAGCTGCAGCACAGAAAACGGGGTATGTATTCATTTTCTGCCTCTTTGTTCGGAGCTCATACTGTGGTGAACCACAACATTACGAATGGCACATTAGGTCACTTTATTTAGCCTCAGCATTGTCCGCTGCACATAAAAACACTCTTTGGGGGGCCTTGGGCTTCATCGTTGCGGACAGAAATGGTAGTTCTTTTGGTATTCCATTCGAGAAGCAGGCCTCCTTTCTGTGCCATGCATTATGCCTTGTGTAAAGACTTCAGACTGAGAGAACAATCCCAAAAAGTTTTCCTAATAGCCATTTTCAGTCCATTCGGAATAAAATCGATTTTTCATCCAGGGTGCGTGATAAGTGACCTGCTGTAGAAAATAATGATCTACATTCAGAGTGAAAAAGTCTCTGATGGAGCGATAGAGTGCGAGAGTAGCACAATCATCAAACATGCGGCAGAAGAGGTACGGTGAGAGAATGGGAATGAGAATGGCACGCGGCTCCGTTCGGAGGAGAGGCAGCAGTGCTGGCTTCTGTGTGATTGATGTTGAAGTCCACGGAGCGGCTTATCTCCCTCAGCCCTCACATTTACATACTGAGGAACCTCGCGCTCCGCTCTCCAGCTCAGATCTATTTTTAAAACTCGCTCCAGAGGAGAGCAGGGGATTTTTTATTCATGATCGAGAATAACTTATTCAATAACAAGCCAATAGCTTTGGCCATATCTGGTACCGCCACGATTATTAATTGATCCATTGATAATTGTGATGAGCTGTGCAAATCATGACTTATGGCAGCACTCAAGCCCTGACTGGGGGTGTCCACAACTTCTCCTTACAACAGACGTTAGTGTTTTGTTTAAACGGTTTACTCAGAAACCAAAGCTGGAGCACTTACCACCTATTTTAACCCTGATATGAGATTAATTAAAATCAGCTGCAGGTAATGGCGGGCCTGACTAACCAGGGAGCTCCCTGAATGTAAATCATTTGTAAACTGTATATTATTTGTGCATATATAGTCCATGTACAGTTTGTTTATTGCTTGTATACTGTGTAGATTGCATATAGATTGTATATTGTAAATGTCTGTACTCATTGTGTATATGTGGAGTCATAGTGTTTTAAGTTATGTGTATACTGGTACAGTACTAGAGAGACACAAACTGCCGAAACCAAATTCCTTGTGTGTCAACATACTTGGCCAATAAACCTGATTCTGAAACCTTCGGAAAACAATTGAATTTGGTCTTTAGCTTTGATATTTTTGTTTATATTTTCATGCGTATGATCATCTTTCAAGTTCTACTTATCTACATGGTGTTTCCATGATCCATCTTTTCCTAAAAGATTTCTGAGTGAATTTCCCACTATTTACATTAATACCACATAATAATACATAAATGCAAACTAGCCAACCTCATAAAGAAATGGCATAATAAATCCACTTCTTTTTTCCTCATCCTTTACTTTCTTGTTGGGGGTGGGTGAATTTTTGATGCTACACCCCTATGTGTACCACTCTTGCAGAATCAGTTCAGATTGTTGAAGGGTAGGTGTGAGGTGTGTCAACGGGTGTGCCTTATTACTCTAATGCTGAAACTAACACTTAACATTCAGACATTAGCCCTTCTGACAGTCATTCTCACTGCTGATTTATATTAGAGTTGCAGATGAAACTGAACAGGGATATACTGCAACAAGGAACATGAGAAGGACTTGTGCATGTGGCTGAGGGAGTGACTATATATTCACAAAGAAAAGCCTGAAAGACAATAGAGACAAGGCTCTTTAGCACCTACTCAACTACATTATCAGTAGTGAAAGTACAGCATCGAAAGTTACTGTGATGAGGCAAACAGTTCAATATTCTGACTACAGAAGAAGACTTGTTATCTCCCTAAAGAATCTTTTTAATGAAGATGTGTGAGCATGAAGAACCTGTTTAAATAGCCAATTACTTCTGTAGCGTTTAAAAGGAACCACACATCCAAGCCCAAAGGCGCTCAAAAGTCTTACTTTTAAGAGTAAATTAAATTGAGTATGCTAATCAGCAGGGATACTTTAATTAGCACATTGTTGCTGTATGGCAAATAGCTTGTATCTCCAACTTACTGTACAGGAACAGGATAAAACATTCTTAATATTTTGCAAAAGTTGATGTAAAGATATTTTATTCCTAGTCATTTCTAATCAATTCTATTTCATCCAACATAAACAACAGCTGGTTGTTTCAAACTATGTCAATAAATAGAAATGACTGGTCTTATGTAATCAGTGTAAAGTATAAACCATGTTAGGTTAGTAAACTGCAATTTCTTCCTTTTAGATAGATAGATAGATAGATAGATAGATAGATAGATAGATAGATACTTTATTGATCCCGAAAGAAATTTAGCATTTTGGATTTTTGGATAAAAGGAAGGGGGGATTTAAAATTCAGATATGTTAATACAAATCAGACATTTATTTATTTGTTTGTTTATCTATTTGGTTGTTTATTTGTTTAGTTAGGTAGTTAGTTGGTAAGTTATTATCGTTTGCTATGGAACACTGAGATACTACACTTGGTATCGGTATTGAAGACAAATTTCTGATAGAACTCTTAACAGCCTTTTGTTTTTCCATCCAATCCAAGATTCAAGATATTTTCATGGATTTTTTTTTCATGGCAAATGTGAATTTGAGCAATATCTTATCTAGGCCTAATTTAATTAGGTCAATTTAATCTCATTTGCAGTCATTTCACCGTTTGATGACCATTCATCAGTATTCATCAAAAGAATAAGATAACAAAGGCACTTGATAAAACTCCGCACTCCACGTCCTAAACCCAAAAGCACTCAGATCTTATAAAAATCTATTTTGAACAGTAGGAGGTTCCACGTCCACGAAGGATCCAGCGTAGGACACGTTACTTCAACAAATTCAGGAGGGGGGAAAGTTTCTGAGAGTTGAAACCTTCTGCAATTACTTTGTGTGGCCAATCGGGAGCCAGGAGCGAAGGAAAACAAAAGCCGTGATTGGTGGAATCACAACCTCGGTTTCAAGGCGCCCCACGGCGAGGGCAAGGGGGGTGTGAATGAGGGGCGTCTGGAAACCGGCGCCACACATTACAGTGAGAGCGCTGTGTTGGAGCTCAAACCGTCCAGCGAGAGAAAGAGAGAGGGAGAGAAGGAAGGAGGACTGCAGGAACACGGGCAGCAGAGCAAGACTATACTACTGAGAAAGAACTGCATTCCTGGAACAGTCAGCAGTGTTTCGCGTTCTGGGTCGATATTCGCTCCACACGTCTGGAAACGCACCGAAGGGCACTGATGAACGCGGCACCTCGCAGAAAAGTTCAGGTCGAGTGGATCTGAAACAGTTCGCCCCCCGAAATGAGACCGTAGTGGACTTCTAGCCTGAACGGAGCTTTTCTGGATTCGACGAAAACAGAAGTTTGTGAGGGAGGCTGAAAGATCCTGTCCACTTTACAGGGACCGTAACGCGCTGCTTACTTCGCTGTTGTTTTTCGGACTGTGAAACGTATTTCAACTCCGTATTTGCTAACATGCTACTTGGAAAACACGAGTGACTCGGTGTTGAGGAGAGAACAGCTGAGGTGAAAGTGTGTAAAAGGGGGTTTGCTTTCCTTTATTTCTGTGTGAGAAGTGGACTGAAACCCCTTTTCCCCTCATAATCTCTTCCTCACCAACCAAAACTGAAGATAAAGAGATCATCCGCGTCCCCCCGTTTCCGACCCGCTGCTAGCCTGACCGCGGCTCTCTCCACCATGCCGGCCCCTTGTGCTCGGACTGTCGGCCTCCTGTTCTTCGTTTCGTGCCTGCTGTGGTTCCAACCGAGCGGCGGTCAGTATCACGGCGAGAAGGGCATCTCGGTGCCGGAGCATGGCTTCTGCCAACCCATCTCCATCCCGCTGTGCACGGACATTGCCTACAACCAGACCATCATGCCCAACCTGCTGGGCCACACGAACCAGGAGGACGCCGGGCTGGAGGTGCACCAGTTCTACCCGCTGGTGAAGGTCCAGTGCTCGGCGGACCTAAAGTTCTTTCTGTGCTCCATGTACGCGCCTGTGTGCACGGTGCTGGAGCAGGCTATCCCGCCGTGCCGCTCGCTGTGTGAGCGCGCTCGCCACGGCTGCGAAGCGCTGATGAACAAGTTCGGCTTCCAGTGGCCCGAGCGCCTGCGCTGCGAGAACTTCCCCGTGCACGGCGCCGGAGAGATCTGCGTGGGCCAGAACACGTCGGAGGCGGCCAACGGGGCGCCCGGAGCAACATCCGAGCCCACGGGCTATGGGCGCGAGCCGCTCACGCTGCCTCCTAGCAGCGGCGGCAGCGGGAAGTCGAGTCCGCACTTCACTTGCCCGCTGCAGCTCAGGGTGCCCAGCTACCTCAACTACCACTTCATGGGCGAGAAGGACTGCGGCGCGCCGTGCGAGCCCACCAAGCCCAACGGCCTGATGTACTTCAGGGAGGAGGAGGTGAAGTTTGGCCGACTGTGGGTTGGCATCTGGTCGGTTTTGTGCTGCGCGAGCACCCTCTTCACCGTGCTCACGTACCTGGTGGACATGCGGCGCTTCCGCTACCCCGAGCGGCCCATCATTTTCCTCTCGGGCTGCTACTTCATGGTGGCCGTAGCGTACGCGGCTGGCTTCTTCCTCGAGGACCGCGTAGTGTGCATCGACCGCTTCAGCGACGACGGCTACCGCACGGTGGCGCAGGGCACGAAGAAGGAGGGCTGCACTATCCTCTTCATGATCCTCTACTTCTTCGGCATGGCCAGCTCCATCTGGTGGGTCGTGCTCTCCCTCACGTGGTTCCTCTCGGCCGGCATGAAGTGGGGCCACGAGGCCATCGAGGCCAACGCGCAGTACTTCCACCTGGCCGCGTGGGCCGTGCCCGCCGTCAAGACCATCACCATACTCGCGCTGGGCCAGGTGGACGGCGACGTCCTGGCGGGCGTGTGCTACGTCGGTGTGCACAGCGTGGACGCGCTGCGCGGTTTCGTGCTCGCGCCGCTCTTCGTCTACCTTTTCCTCGGCACGTCGTTTCTGCTCGCGGGCTTTGTTTCGCTCTTCCGCATCCGCACCATCATGAAGCACGACGGAACCAAGACGGAAAAGCTGGAGAAGCTCATGGTGCGCATCGGCGTCTTCAGCGTACTATACACGGTCCCGGCTACGGTGGTCATCGCCTGCTACTTCTACGAGCAGGCGTTCCGCGCGCAGTGGGAGCGCACGTGGCACATGCACACTTGTAAGCGCTTCGCCGTGCCTTGTCCCGCCGGAGACTTCGCGCCGGTCACGCCGGACTTTACCGTCTTCATGATCAAGTACCTGATGACCATGATCGTGGGCATCACCTCAGGCTTCTGGATTTGGTCCGGCAAGACGCTGCAGTCGTGGCGCAGGTTTTACAAAAGGCTCAGTAACAGTAATCAGGGTGAGACGACGGTATGAGAGGGACACACACATACATCGATGGTTCTGAGAACCACCTTCAGTCCTGAAGTCCACTTTGCACTGGATGGTTTCATGTTTTCTTGCTGTAAATCACCATTTCAGCTCAGCAGATATGAGTCAAGTCATGAAAGTGATCAAAACAGTCGTTCATCATAAGTCAAGTTTGTTAGAGCTGGAAAACAAATATGTGTAGTGCATGAGGTTTATAAGAGAACAACTGCTGTAGAGCAGTGTTTCTCATTTTTGGTCTTGGAGGCCATCTGTGCTTCACTGTGTTGTATTTCCTCTGCACCTGAGTCACATCATTAGCTAATGATTGAGATGTGATAGAGCAAGAAAGCGTAAAACTCTGCAGTGCAGATGGACTACAGGGTCGGAGCTGAGAAAAACAGGGCTGGACACTTTCTTCCTGAGATATATATTATCCTTAGGAACCCAAGCATGGAACTGGACTCTTAATGCAAAGACGAGCCAAACTAACACACGTAGAAGGCCATTTGTTCTGTTTGTTTCCTCTGGACAAACTGCATTGTGTGGACACTGACGTGCAAAGATGATCCCAAAATGATGGACCGTTGTCTGACCTTTATTCTCACATCTGTGAAAAAGATATTAGCTCTATGTAACAGTGTAATTCACAGATGTAATCTGTGCAGATTTTTAGGACGTATAGGCCTCCAGCTGACAGGCACAGTACGTGTAATGCTCATTACTGTGGAATCACCATTCTGTTGATGAAAGTTGAACATGTTTTGCCTTATAAATGTATCCTTTCTTGTTTTTTTTATATGGACTTGTATTACTTTCACAGGCACAGACAATCCTGCATAGTTCTGTGGCACAAATGGGCTTGTGGGCTATATGCATGTGTACAGCTGTGAAATTATGCAAGCTCCTTTTCAACTCCACAACCTGTAAATAATCACCTTTTTCTTAAAGAATATATGTATTTATGAAGATAATCTTGCTGTTTTTTTCTACTTGATTTTTAAAAAAGAAAATTGGTAAGAGGACATTTGTATATGTACAGTTTCACTGAATAAAATTATTAGATTTTTAATTATGTGCTTCATAAATATTTTTGGCAGTTCTCCATTATTAGTGTAGTTACCAAGGCAGTATTATTTAGCCTAGGATACACCACCATTGTTTCTTACACAATTTAGTGCTGAAGGTAAATTACACAGATTGATTGTAAGCAGTATTTAATATTTAGCAACAAGAGCGTCTATCGTTATTAAGCATTACAGCTTAAAGATCATACAAACCACGGTGAGACATGGTTATGAGTTTTGAGGCACCTATAATGGAAAGGATTATAAATAAATAAAAAGTATCAAGCACTACATTATAAACCAGGTTTCATATTCCATTGTGAGAATTGTAATATAGTTGTTTTCACCAGTAGTCTTTTAGAGAGAAAGGCATTGAGTGGCTATTGTTCCAGTGGATAAACTGTCTGTAAAGCAATAATTTGGCGCCACCTATAGGTACCTGATCCTGGCTATTAAAGAGGGTTCCTCTTGTCCAAAAGTGGCCGAAGTGAAATGTTAACAGTTCTATTTTATAGCATTTTAAATACATGGACAACTGTGACTTGGAATATATGTCTTATATAAGACTTTTGAATATGTCTTCTGTGATCCTCGAACATCAGGCCTGTTCAACAGGAGGCATTCTGTTTATAAAAGATCCCAACACCCGCCCCCAGGGTCAGTCTAGAAAGCATTTAACGAGAAAGAGTACCTTCATGATTTCATGCACACCACAAAAAGTTTCAGAGCCACAGTAATAATAACAATAGTCAAGAGTATGTGAATCAAAACCTCAATACTGAATGACTGTGCTCACAAACTGGTTATAAGCAATCCTACATGGATACCAGCTAGGCTCTTTCATTTTACACCTTAGCAATCATTTTGCCCAGCAAGTTCAGCAAAAAGGGGGCACCCACCATAAAGGTGCAGTCATTCTAAGGTGACTGACTGCTAACCCCAAACATTTAGGCCACCACATCCCGCTTGCCATCTCACCAGGCTGCCTGGCAGTAGTTCTGCTTAGTTTGAAAAAAAAGAATGATCTCATATTGCTATAAAAATGATTCACCGCGGTTATACAAGGCAAGAGGAGATGCAGGAGTTAACAGCAGTGTTGTGGCTTGCAGGCATCCTCAGCAGGGAGCAGAGACTTTCTCTCTGCAGTAAACTGTGAGATTTTTCTTCAGTTCTCCAACATCATGTCATGAAACCAATGCATTAATATTCTATGACAGTAATGTGAAGGCATCACCTGCTATTTATATTAGTCACTCATTGAATAGAGGATTTAAATGGAAGGGAGACAAGAGGTGCTAATCATTTGTTTCAACAATGTCAATTCAGAGCTCTTATGAAGAAAGAGAGTGTGAATAGTAATCCAAGATCAGTTCCACATTGTCCATATTTAACGATCCAAGGTGTACAGTACTGCATTCCCAACAACTGGGTTTTTCATTACAACTGACTCCATTCAGTTCTGACACATTGTTATTATAACCCTCTATGAATAACACACAGTCAAATATAGATCATTATAGTAACATGATTCAAGTTGAATATGTCTCTTAAATAAAAAGTGCTTTGCCCCAACACCCCAACACGTCCTTTCTGCTTCTACAGGGTTAAATTACACTAACTCAGTCAGAGGGAGGAGCAGCCTGTGGAGAAATAAACTGTTCCTAAAAAGTGACAAAACTACAGCCATGACCGTAATTTGTGGCCATGCCATCCCGACCATCTGAGTTCACAGGAAGTGAAGGCAAGTCCCTTCTCTTTGTTTAACCAACGATGAGTTCACCAAGGTAGCCAGAATGGCCAGCTTGACCAGGAGGGGGTAATCTCTTGGTTGCCTCCAAGGCAACATGAAAACAGTCCTTTTCCGAGGAGCTGTGGAGAGCCTAGCAACAGTGAGGCCCAGCAAACAGAGGCGATAGGAGTCAGATCTGACTGTGCTTCACAGTAAAAGTGCCGATCGCTATTCATTGACACTAAACAGTCTTCAGAATGCATTCTCTTAACGCTAAAGAGGTCAGCATCAATTCAGGTAAGACACCTCAACTTTTACTTATGCATGTCCTTTTATATATCACTGCTGTTGGAAACCAAACCTTTTTTTGTCATTTTAACCTCCATTTTTGTCATTTATCAGTTTTTGATATATTTGAAAATACATTGTGTGTAAATTTCATGATGAATAGACCAAAAAATGTCCTAAAAAGTCAGGATCTGCTGACTTTCACTAAAATAAAAGTATAGTTTTAAAAGTATTATTTTGACCTGTGAAGTTATCTTGTCGGAGATTCTGAATTTATGATTTGATTATGAGTTTATAGTTTATAAATATTGATGTGTGTCTATTAGTTACTACCAATAATCTGGAGCATTAATAGAAACAAATACAGAAACTTTATCATCAGTTCATGTGCTGTTTTGCAGATGTTCACATCTAGCTGGTGAGACGGACCATCAGCATCATCATGAAAGAGCTCGTTCTGTCACTGCTAAGTCGAGGATATAGTCAAGTGGTCCAGCCAGATGATGGTGGTCAGTACGGAAGACTGGAAGTCTATTTTGAACCAGAGGTACGTCGTGTGACATAAGAGCATTTATTGAAGTGTCTAAATAACAGCCTATAGTCAGTGTGGGCGTAACATGGTACAAAGCTACTTAATACAATTACTACCAGGACAACTGAATGAGCGACTCTGATCTGTTTGAAGCATCTAACTGCCAATGAAATGAATGGATAAAAATCTTTGTACTCAAGAAAACAGTCCAAACCTTAAATAAACAGGCTTTACTTCCTTTCCTTACATTTAAAAACAGCTCTGTAAACTTTACGTTTTATTCATAACAATTTATTTATAGGCAGCTATTTTTATATATTTTTATTTGACTTTACTGGTCATTTTCAATGTGTTCAAACATCAACTGTTCACAAACATAATAGGCTGTGTCTTAAAGGAGCAATTTGCAAAATGTGACATGTCAAATTTATACTCAAAACAATAGGGGGCAACATATGACCATAAAATACTCAGTCACTCCTCCTCCCTCTTCAGTTCTTACCAGAAGAAACAGGGCAAGGATCTTCAGCTGTGGAGTAACGCAAACAGCAATTTGTGTTATTGATATCAAACACGTCTTTTATTGGCTACCAAATATGATTTTTTGACACATCGATTACTTATTCTTGACTGACAAGAGGTTAGAATACACCATCTGGGCCGTGCTATCTCTTCATCTTCTCATGTTCTGACTGATTGAACTCAATGCTACAGTAACTCATTATCACCTCTTGAGGTACAAAGTGGTATTATGAGACAGGACGGGCCTGGACTGGCTGGTTAGCATACTTACTTCAGTAGATATCTCTGTAACACAACACATTCAGTTCTTTGACGAACCATCAAAACTGTTATTTATTCACATTCTGTTGATCATGTTGGTTTATTTTGGTATGTTTTAAACTAAAAATCTTACACATTGCTCCTTTAAAGACAAAGATAGTGACAGGCCTTTAAAATGATGTTTACGGCGGCTATGTCTTTCAGAAAAGACCACTGAAAAGTCTTCTCTTGTATTGTCCAGGTGGACTGTACTGCAGAATGTAATGAGTAATTAAATTGCTTTTTTCAGGAAGTAATAGGTGAAGAAACCCTTACAGTTTGAGAGAAGTAATTAGTAGTATGTAATGGGTTACTCTTTTTTTTCCTGAGTAATTACCCAAACACTGGCTACACTGCAGGATCTGACATAAAACAATGGCTCTGAGGTGCTAAATGTCAGCTTTAACTTCAGGTTACATACATCTACACTAAGCGAGCCATTTATGAATCAAGGCCCTTTCTATGCTTCATCCTCCCATTTCAAAAACCAAAAGTAATTGGGCAGTTCAGCTGTCTCTTTGCCAGCTGAGTGTCACCGCATAATTATTTTGTGCACAAGAGAACTAACAAAAGGTCAAAAGTTGATTCAAAACGTGGCCTTTGGAGTCTAAGGCTAAATTGCATTAGAGCGGCCAATAATGAGGCTGTAAATCTACATAAATCAGTCAGAGACCGACAAAACATTAGGTGTTTTGTGCTGTACACTGTTAAGAAGCCTAGTCATGGTCTAGCAGATCACAGGATACTACAGTGGAAGAATACTTTCATTCATTAAGGAAAAAACAACCTTTGAACTGATCAAAAACATTCTGCAGGAGAAAAGAAGAATACACCAGCATCACAAGAATAGAACATCTTGTGGGCAGTTGAGATAAAGATCTCACCTTACCTGAACTACACTGAGCATGCGTTTCACTTGCTGAAGATTACAGGGCTGGCAGAACATGACCTAAAAACTTGACTTAAATTAAAGCTGACAATTTGCACGTTCAGATCAGTTATTGTTTCATTTTAGATTCAATGTACTGGAGTACAAACAAAAACTGTGTCACTTAGTTTCCATATAACTCAAATAGGGCTTTGCCTTTTGCTTGTAACTAGTAACTAAGTGAAACACAATCTAATCTCCACCAGGACTACTTTAACTGGAAATCGCAACCTCCTCTGCTTCGCTTAACCAGCAGTGGACGACTGCTTGGTGGAGTGGATCCCGTACCACCCAAAACCTACAGCACGAGGAGAGGTCCCCTGATCCTTTACTCTGAAGACCTTGCGCTGTCAACCTGCCAACCTCACAAGGTTAACAAGAAGGGGAGGGCTTTTAGAACTTCCAGAGAGGAAGCAGAAATTCAGCTCCACACTCTTCAGGACCTGACTGAAGCCATCTTGGCTTATGGCAAAAAACAGGTACAGTCTGTGTCACCGATGGAATGGATCAAGGATAAAGCAAAGAGACAGAAAGGAACTATTAGAAATGTTAATATTTAAAGCATTTTGTGAAGAACATGAGTTTATTCAAAGACAAATAATATACTGTGTCTGTTTCTAGGAGTTGCCTTGATTTGTTTGCCTGCTTTGAAAAACAACCCTAATTCCGAAGTTCTGAAGACAATGTGTGAAATGCCAATGAAAACATGAAACAGTGATTAGTGAATTCTGCACTCTCGAAATATGCAGAGAATAGCAATATGTGTTGATTTTTTCTTGGTGCTGACTTGTTGAAACCAGCATGGATGTCCCTGAAAAAGATGGCGTCTAAAAGCCAGTAAACACTGCTCCGAAAAGTGTTTAGTGTCAATGGTGCTGTACAGATGTACAGGTTAATACCTTCCATACCATGACAGATAAAGAACACAATGTCCATTATTTACATAAATAATGTTAAAGGTCGGCTCATCAAGCCACAATACACACTGCCATTGGGCTACATTTCAGAGGAGCTTGAGTCCAAAGAAGTAGGTGGTGTTATTGGACATTGAGGATATATGATCTCTGCTGTGCACAGTACAGTTAACAACCTAAATTTGTGGATGCATTGATGGACAGTGTTTATTGACACTGAGTCCATGTTGTCATAATCCATCATAAAAACATGCTGGTTATTAATGCAGTGCTGTCTGGGGGTTCAAATGTTAAGGACATTCAATGTAGTTTTTGACCTTTTACCTTCTCTAGACTCCCCCAATCTTTTGACAATATTATGCACTGTTGAGGGTTAAATACCTAAAAAAAACCTTGCAATACAATGACTGAGGAATGTTATTTTTAAACTGTTGGATTTTTGCTGATGCATTTTTGGCAAAGTGGGGAGCCTCAACCCATCCTCACTTATAAAGTACTTGGCAAATCCTGGATGTTCTTTTCATGTCCAAGATTCCATTCATGATTGCATCACCAGTTTACGATGTTTGTTGAACATTTTAACAATGTTCCTAGTCTTAAATTCTTACCGTCCCAGCATTTTTGGAACATGTTGCTGGCATCCATTTCAGAATGAGCATATATTTACAAAAACATATAATCTGATAAGGTAAAAATTACTTATACTAATACTTACTAATTACTTTGTACTATTTTTTTTAATACAGATACTGATTAGATTTATAAATCACTGCTTTTTTTTTTTTTTTTTTCCCACCTTTTTGAGATGAGTTTTCTACAACAAATGATATGATATGTAAAATAACTTCATTACTTTATTTATCATTTTAGAATAATCCACAGCTCAGGTGCTGGGTATATGTCCTGTTTTTATTTTGTGAATAATCATGATCATTAGTGAAAAAGCTGATGCAGTCACTTTGCAGAGTCCAGGGTGTTAAAACAGGTCGTGCTCTGTCAGAATTCTCCAGGTAAGAGGTCCAGATCTGCTACAAATAATCCATTGTGCAGACCTGGCCGAGGTCGACTCCCAATGGCTGGCTGAAGGAGAAGTGGGACATAAACTAGCAAGAGAGAAAAAGAGAGAGAGTGGGCAGGCCACAGTAAATCTCCCAGCCTTTTACTACCTAACCGAGTTTAAACTTAGGTTCAGGTCAGGGTGACAGCCTTCACGGCAGTATTAGTTTACCAGGCCTGGTAAGAGAACCACAGTTCTATTCTGCTCCTGAGAGTTAACCCCGTCCTGAAGGCAGAGCGATGAAGTGCTGTATATTAATTTTACGTCTCATTCCCTAATCTCGTGCCGTGGCTATGCGTGGAGCTGCACCAGCACCTGGGCTGGGCTGATAAGCCTGCAGCTTATACGCACTGCGCACGCTCACCGCTCAAGGTGTCTCCAATTTCCTCACATTCCAAGCCAATCAAACTGCCAATTTAAGTATATTATCCCGATTGACCTCTGCGGGACATGAGCTGCAAATCTTAATAAAGTTGTCCTAAGGGGCTTTATATAAGCAGACAGTCCATAATCTACCCAATTCCTCACCAGGACAATCTGCGAATACGGCACAGGCCCTGGCTGTAGCCTCATTATACGCACATTAATCCTTTCCCTCTTGTTGAGTTGGAGAGCCGTCTGTAGAGGCAGGATTAGGCAGATACTGCACATAGTCATGCAGGAAACAACAAATACACACACACATACAAATGCAGGTGGGGAGAGGGACTGTAGAAGTTACTCCTTTGCATTCATCTGGATGTGGCTTCCAATGTCTGAATCTTAACCTTAATCAAGACACGATGATGGCTCATTCAGGTTTGAGTCTCTTTGTCACAGTGACACTGATGTGGTGGTGGTGTGTTAGTATGTAATGTGCTGGTGTGAGCGGATCAGACACCTCAGTGTTACTGCCGGACTGAGAAAAGTCAAACAACCAAATAATACCTGCTCTGTGGTAGCCCCATGGGGGTCCTGACGGTTGAAGAACAGGGTAAAGCAGGAATAACAGATTGTGCACAGAAACAGGTGGACTACAGTCTGTAATGTTAGAACTATAAAGTGCACATATGTGGTCGGTGGACCCGAGTGTAGATATATGATAAGTGTACAGCATCTAGTAAGACATAACTTACAAAATCATGTCATCTTGTGATTCTGCCCAGCTCTAAAATGTCGGGAACTGTACTCTGCAGTATGTATATTAGCAGTATTACCCACTACAATACAACACAGAGGCCATAATAATGACCATCTTCTGCTGCATCTTAATGGTAGAGCAACAGTGGATAATTAAAAGACAGTGAATGTAAGCTCTGAAAAGGGAATGATATGTTCAAAAAAAAAATTGAAGTTTTTAACCCCACCACTCAATCACACCTTCCTATACATGGGAGACCAGACTCATATTTCCCCATTCAGGAACACCACTGCCTACAATACAAGGACATGGGCCAATGTCCTCAAGCTACACTTGCTGCCTAACATTGCCAACTGCTAGGATATCTGCTACAGAGATAAATGCAGTGTTTACTAGCTTAGTCGTCCTTAGGACTTTCCGATTTGTTTTTAATTCACAGTTAAAATTGGGGAGATTTCTGGTCACAGCTGTAGTCAGGGACCTACCACCAAAAACGGGGACTGGAAAATGGGGACATCTGGTCATCCCAATGTAGGCGGTTTGCTTCTCCTGTAAATGACTAATAGAAACACACTTACATTAACATTAATGTTATGTACCAGATGCTCTTATCCAAAGGCACTGTGGCTTTGTGTCGACTTGGAAACGTACAGTATCTCACAAAAGTGAGTACAACCCTCACATTTTTGTAAATATTTTATTATATCTTTGACTGTGGGACAACACTGAAGATATGACACTTTGATACTGTAATGTAGTCAGTGTACAGCTTGTAGTGTAAATTTGCTGTGCCCTCAAAATAGTGAGTACACCCCTAAGTGAAAATGGCCAAATTGTGCCCAATTAGCCATTTTCCCTCCCTGGTGTCATGTGACTCGTTAGTGTCACAAGGTCTCAGGTGTGAATGGGGAACAGGTGTGTTAAATTTGGTGTTATCACTCTCTCATACTGGTCACTGGAAGTTCAACCTGGCACCTCATGGCAAAGAACTCCCTGAGGATCTGAAAAAAAGAATTGTTGCTCTACATAAAGGTGGCCTAGGCTATAAGAAGATTGCCAACACCCTGAAACTGAGCTGCAGCACAGTGGCCAAAACCATACAGCGGTTTAACAGGACAGGTTCCACTCAAAACAGGCCTCACCATGGTCAACCAAAGAAGTTGAGTGCACGTGCTCAGCGTCATATCCAGAGGTTGTCTTTTGAAAATAGACGTAGGAGTGCTGCCGGCACTGCTGCAGAGGTTACGGGGTGGGGGGGGTCAGCCTGTCAGTGCTCAGACCATAGCCGCACACTGTATCAAATTGGTCTGCATGGTTGTCGTCCCAGAAGGAAGCCTCTTCTAAAGATGATGCACAAGAAAGCCTGCAAACAGTTTGCTGAAGACAAGCAGACTAAGGACATGGATTACTGGAACTTATGAAACATGAAACTTATTTGGTTCGGATGGTGTCAAGCGTGTGTGGCGGCAACCAGGTGACGAGTACAAAGACAAGTGTGTCTTGCCTACAGTCAAGCATGGTGGTGGGAGTGTCATGGTTTGGGCCTGCATGAGTGCTGCCAGCTGTGGGGAGCTACAGTTCATTGAGGGAACCATGAATGCCAACATGTACTGTGACATACTGAAGCAGAGCATGATCCCCTCCCCTCAGAAACTGGGCCGCAGGGCAATATTCCAACATGATAACGACCCCAAACACACCTCCAAGATGACCACTGCCTTGCTAAAGAAACTGAGGGTAAAGGTGCTGGACTGGCCAAGCATGTCTCCAGACCTAAACCCTATTGAGCATCTGTGGGGCATCCTCAAACGGAAGATGGAGGAGCGCAAGGTCTCTAACATCCACCAGCTCCAGGAATCCAGTGGCAACCTGTGAAGCTCTAGTGAACTCCATGCCCAAGAGAGTTAAGGCAGTTCTGGAATATAATGGTGCCCACACAAAATATTGACAATTTGGCCATTTTCACTTAGGGGTGTACTCACTTTCGTTGCCAGCGGTTTAGACATTAATGGCTGTGTGTTGAGTTATTTTGAGGGCACAGCAAATTTACACTGTTATACAAGCTGTACACTGACTACTTTACATTGTATCAATCTTCAGTGTTCTCCCATGAAAAGATATAATAACTTATATGAGGGGTGTACTCACTTTTGTGAGATATTGTATGTCTAAGCTAGTGCAAATTCAGAGAATTCAGAGATACTTAGATTCTTCCAGATTAGTTTCAAAGGTACACATTTTTCCAGTGTAGTAACCAGCAAGTTCATTGTAGTTCCTATCTTAAGATGAATAATAGGGGATTTAAGGAGATTACGGGAGAAAAGTGCCCTCAGACTAGTAGCTCATGGGAATAGCAGCTGTAGAGTGTGACCTGAGCAGATGCAGTCTCATGCCAAATCAGGGAAGGATGCAGGTGACGAGAGCTGAATGTAGTAATCAGTGTGTTTAGGGACTGGGACGCGCCCCAGCATGGAGACAGGCGTTCAGTGTGGGTGGCCTGTGTGCAGAGCGCCCCATCCGTCACGTTCCCACTACAGCTGAATGTAAACAGCACAGGTGTGCCCTGGGCAGCCACGACCTCCACATGACCGCAGTTGCAGTCCTTATCGCTGCACATCTGAATTCATGTAAATCATATTCATACTTTCACAGACAGATGACGATACACAGACAAAGACCAAATAATCACTACATCGTCAAAGATAATCTAGGACGAATTCTATGCGCAAGTAAAACAAAACCAAACACAAACATTATATAAACAGAGCACTGCCTATGTAGGTCAATGCCAAAATCCACCCCCCTCAACCACTTTTCTCCCTCTCTCTTTCTCTATCTCTCTCTTTCTTTCTCTCTCTGTGGATTTCCTAAGGTAAAAGCTTTCAAAACGTTGATGCCTCTGCATGTTGAACTGTTTAACATGCTGACACCTGGTCTCACTTTAATGTTGTTAAATGTTCGACTCGAGGGATCAAAACATTTTAGTACTTATTCTTTTGAAAGCTTTTCGGCACACCGTAGCCAAATGAACTCCGGTACGTACCACCGCTGTGGGCTTTGCTTGCTAAATTTTCTCTACAGATGTTTAACAAAAACAGGAGAGAATCTGGAGGGAAAACAGATCACATGCACAAAGGAAGAGTAAACTGTAAATAATAGAATATAATATTTAAGTGTCACAGCTTCAAAAGAAGCGGGGTCTTTTGAGAAATGTCTTTGTTGTAGAGGGAACTTGAGAAGACGGCATTATTTCAAACAATGTCTGCATTTTACCTTTTCTTGTTGGTCTCAGGCCAGAGGGACATGTCATACCAGTGTTACCCAGCCCCTGCTGCCAGCTTCTAAACATGCCACTAAGAGCTTATATTCATACCACAAGACTGCAGAGGAGGAGGACTGTGTGACCCAGCTTACAGGTGAAGGGCAAACCATCTTGAACAAATCTGACAAACACCAATAGACCTAGTTATTTGTTTGTGGAATGCTAAGTGTGAGTACTAATGTTCAATACACATCAATTTTGCAAACCATTTTTGTCTCAAATTACATTGTAATAAGACACATTTTATGTCTAATAGTTTGTTCATTCAATGTTTCCTCTGAAATCAAGGCTATCGATAGGTAGTTTGAACCCTCCAACTTATCCCAAAGATTTTCGATGGTGCTTTATCACTCCAGAGAACACAGCTTCACTGCTCCAAAGCCCAATGCTAGCCAGTGACTTATTATTCCATTTTATCGGCAATCCTTTCCCAATGAGATTATACAAGCTATGTATGCAGAATTGAACACAACAATCAGTGATGGGTGCATCTTAATGACTGAATTAACTAGATAGAAAGTGTGTATCAATACTTTTGAACATATAGAACAATATGTCCAACTTTAAATGCTGTTATGATTCTGTGCATGGTTACATGGTTCTTCTCCAAGATGGATTTGTGTGTTGTTGTTTAAAGACTCATTAAAAGAGGGCTATACAGCACCCAGAGAGACCTAACACTGTGTTGTGAACTTCATTTCATTTCCTGTCAAAATGGCCATTAAATACAATTCAATTTTGGAGAAATCTAAGGGGACATTTTCCATACCTCCAAAGTTCAGTTGTAGAAGTTGGCTGCATTTTCCCAAGTGATTCCCAACACATTCAGTGATGTTGAGCTCTGGATTCTGGGGTGGCTAGTCCATTGTTCTAAACACGAGCAGTTTCCTTGATTCATTTTTTTTCTTTTTTGTCTATTTCCTTTTCTCAGTTACAGCTTCTTGACAATTACACATCTTTGCAGACCCATAGTGTTGAGTTGTCCCCTCACAGTGGAAGGATGGACAGAAAAAATGGATTTTTCAAAAGTGGAGCCTGATTTTCTCCTCTGTCACAACCACGAAAGCTTTAAGCACTGTTAACCTAAAAGTGACTTTGGTGGTCTACCACATCTTTGTATCTTCACATTTCATTTACATTTAAACTTTAAACAGTTTTTGAAATATATCATCAATATTTCTAATAAAAAAAAAAATAGAAAAATTACTAACTTGTTTTAACTGGAATGTGACTTGGGTATCAGGATTTGTACTGTAGAACCCTTTCGTCCTGCTCTCATAAGTTACCATGCAGCAGATATAAGGTTTTATTACAAGAGGGACAATATGCAATAGTCCCTTTACACAACAAATGAAAGCCAATTATATTTCCACTGCAAAGGCTCATGTTTCTTTATCCATAATTTATATAAGTCTTCAGCAACTGGAATGTTTACTTTTTTGCAGGCAGGGAAGAGCATGGTCCGTCCACAGATCAGGGTAGCTCTGTGTGCCCCAAGTCAGCGCATGTGAGATACCAACCCCGTTTCCTCTGCTTGCCACGACCCCATAGGCCTCCAACAGATCCTCTGCCACCCATAGCCCAGAGTCTGGCTTCCAGACGCAGTGAGGACAGGCCTCAGCTGGCACCAGGTATGATTATGCTTAGCAACCTTGGTACACAAGTACTGCTAAGGATCAGATAAAGGTTGACTGTTTTCAAAGAAAGTCTTTGTTTAGGTAAATGACATTCACCACACCACGCTGCAACACTGCCAAACACAAAGAGCAAGCCGTACATCAGGAATTATTTGGTTTGGGACATCATCCTATTACAGTAGCTTCCATTCAAATCGGAGATAATTACATCTTTTAAATATGTGTACCAAACATTCGCCTCTGAATGCCTTCTATTCATGGCCAGGCGAAGAGCACTGCAACCAGATTATTGCTTATTCTGTGCCCTTCCAGCAGCACTCGTACGCCTAAGGAGACAGAAAACTTTCTAGAATCACAAAGTACTGACCAAAGTAGACTGCCTTCGAGTCAACACTATTTTGTTCTAGACTGTTTAAGTTTTAACATTAGAAGTCGTTTACTACTGCCTATTATTGGCCATCAAAGCAATGGCATACCACTGCACCACTGAATTTATGTAATGTAAGATTTGTTTACAGGTGAACCTGTGACCCATAAGACAAAAGGTCCAGAGGACCAGGCTATAAACAGAGACATACAGACAAGTTTCAGAACAAGAATGGAAACGCAAAGAGTTCAAATGAGCCCAATACCTGAAGCAGAACCCAGTGCTCGGGAAAAGCTTATAGGATGGCCTGAAGATCAGACGGTGAGTGTCGTAACACTGTCTCTTTAGCCAGTACTGGACTCATTCCACTTAATTTAGTCCTATTTAGACTAATTTAATATACAAGGTGACAATGTAGATTAGAATAAATTGAGTTTGAATCCACCCAGAAGAAGTGGTCCAACTGAAATGGATCTGACTGTATCACGATTGCCAATTTTTTACTACCTTAACAAGCTTCTTTTGTGATTTGCTTCCGTCTGCTGTGCTCTAAATTTGACCTCAGATTCTAGCGTGTTTGTTGTTTTTCTTCACGGAATTTCTATGTAACTGCTGCAAGTTTTTCCAGTCTTTTCCATCATCAGATGAGATGTTTGGAAAGGCCCATTCATTACAAATCATCTGACCTTAAACAGCATAAGTTTCCACTCGTTTTGCATCTTCTTACATCACTCTATTATTATTATTATTATAGGAGGCATCAGGGCTTTGAATGTAAGGCTAATAAACTAGAAACTGCACATATAGCATCTACTTGATTATCTGAAACTTTTCAAACAGTATCAGACAGTGTTATTGACTGCTGTCAATATTTTTTCTTTGTACACAATTTGACCATGACTTCAAAGAACCTAACCTTTTCCTCAATAGCTTTTTATCTCTCCTACTTTGACACAAACTCACCAGGTTACAGAGCATTTGACTGGCTACCTAAAGGACGTAAGTGGTCAATGGAAACAAAGTGCAATAGAAACGGGTGGAGAAGAAAGTGGCCAGTTTCTAAGACCAGCTTATATGGGATCTTCTTTGGGATGCAGTCACCTTTCAAGAGTCACGAACTACAGAAGACGCATGGAGGGCGCCTGCCAGCAAGGCCCTGGTAAGTTCTATCTACCATACAAAACAGACAACAATAGGCGCAATCTAAAATTCCCCTTCAGCAACTCAATACAATTATTTGGTAATGTGATGAAGGGCTTCCTGACTGAAATACAAAGTAAGGTTCACAGAAAATGCCCCACCAAATCCCACCATAATGCCATTTAGCCAATACATATAGTTAATTGTGACTTTATTATGAACTTACATGGAATGGCCATTTTATCCGGTACCCCATATTATATCTGTGCCCTTTTTGAATTACAGTTACTAACCAGTTTGCTAATAGACAATTTATTATCCACCCCCCTCAAACCTATTCACCAATATACCATTCCCACTACTACAGAGACAATGAAAGGATAGTGGCTTGGTAGTGTGTGTTGTGGTGGTACAAGTGTATCAGGTGCAACAGCACTGCTGGCGTTTTTACCCACCTCAGTGCCACTGTAGGGACAAAAATAGTCTTTCAGCCAAAAAATATTCAGCCATCAGCGGTCAGAAATTGTCCACTTAGGGTGACTAAGACAATTTGTTAATGGAAAAAGAAGATCCATAGCCTAGAAGATGTACTAACAAGAAAAGTATGTCCACTAAAGCATCCATTCCCACCTACACACTGATTTGTGTTCTGCTGCTACTTTAGTGGAACAGAGTGCAACAGACATACATGTGAAGACAACAAACGCACCTCCAAATCCAGGCCTTAACGTCTTCCATCTACCTCCAATCAACCAAGCTTCTCAATTGGACTCAGACACCAAGGACCAAAGAGTAAGTCAATACTCAAGAAAGTGAGAGTGAGTGCCACTTCCTTTCTACAAAGCTACAGATTTGGAGATTCAGCATTCTTTGTATAGTGTGTAGTCTACTGTGTGGTCTCCCTGTCCAAGTGGTCACTGAACAATGTACGTCCAGTTGATAAAGCGAACTTGACTTACATGGCTGTAAGATGTTTTTTTATTAGGTCAAAGATGGGAGCAACACTAGAGAAAACCACAAGGATTCAGTTCCACGGCTGCCAGATATACATCTCTCTAACATCAGCACAGAGATGATTGATCCCAAACCGCCAGAAAGAACCTTACTTAAGAAAGTGCTTGTGCTGCTCCCTGCACAAATGGCAAAAGGTGAGAAACCATGTGGTACACTACACCGTAGTCACCATTACTACCATAGACTTTCCAGTCCAGTTCTTTAGCCCTCATAAAAGCCCTTTTTGTTGTCACTGTCAGCACACACTTGACTCAACACCTGCGCTTATTAAAAGTAGCTAAAATACATTCTAACTGTTTAGTTTCTTCCTCTGCCAATCACATGTGTCTCTGTATCATGTTCTCACCCATTTTCCTCAGAGTACAAACTTGCCTTGAGGGTTTTGTCACTTGCCTTGATTTCAGATGGTCTTCTTGGGCTTTCTGAGGATGAGGAAGTGAGGGAGGATGATCTTCCTGTGAAAAAGGAAATGGGGGAGGATGTCCTGTGTAGAGGTGTGGAGAAGACGGGAGGATCGATCATGAGAGGAAGAGAGAATGAGTCCCTTGAACATGGCTGCCAGCTTAAAGGCACACAGCAATATCACCTAATTTGGTTTGAACCTGAGGAGGACAAAGGTATTGAGATTAGCCAAGATGCAGATTTTCATTATTATTCATGTCTCTATATTCACTATTTTATGACATTGCTGGGATGGTTGGCATATGTCCAAGTAAAAGCCACAGTACATTGACCCAACATTCCCCAGCAAACAACCAACATTCTATTGTTGCCAGTCGGTTTTATCCTGTTCCATAATAAGAACTCAGAAGCCAATAGCAACAGCAGAAACCATGTAAACAGAGAAAGTTCAAGAATATAGTGAGTGTCGGGGTACAATGTGAATGGAGAAAAACATTCTAGAATAGTATGAATGAAGGAAAAAATCTAGAACAATGAGAACTGAAAACATTCTAGAACTATGGGCCTCATATCTTCCTATGTTTTGTCTAAAATGTATTCTTGAGAAATATCCTGAGAAAAAGTCTGATTCATGACGTGTTCTTAAACGGCAAAAATGTTAGGGCCTTTGTGCTCTTTGGCCTTCTTCATGGCACAATTACCATAAGATGGAGACATTCACTTGAGATTCTGATCCACGTTCAAATGACTGCATCATGCAATTCCTGTAGATTTTTTGGGTGCACTTTATGCTGAAGATCTCCTGATCTACATCTCAAAGATGTTCTACAGTATTGAGATCCGGTGACTGGGAAGGCTACTGAAGAAAACTGAACTCATTTTCATGTTCATGAAACTAGTTTAGAGATGACTTTGGTTTGTTGACATGTTGCATTATCATACTGGAAGTAGCCATTAGAAGATGGTGAACTGGGTCCATGAATTCATGCTGCCGGCACCAATTTCAGACCCTGTTATCTGTGTGCCTCAGCAAAAATCGAGATTTATCAGTCCAGGCCACGTTTTTCCAGTTTTCAGCTCTCTAGCTTTGGTGAATATATGCCCACTGTAGCCTCAGTTTTCTGCTCTTGACTAGGCAGAAGCGAAAGTCTATACAGTCTTCTGCTGTTGTTTGACATTCGCCTCAAGGTTCAACTTGTTCTGCATGAACAAGGTTCTGCTTGTTCTGAGATGTTTTATGCTCACCACAGTCATACAGAGTGGTTATCTGAGTTGCTGCAGCCTTTCTGTCAGCTTCTAGCCATTCTCCACTGACCCCTTTCATATCAACAAGGAGTTTTCATTCACAGAACTGCGCCCCACTGGATTTTTCTTCATTGCACCACTCTAAAAAAAATCCCTGGAAATCAACAGTTACAGGCGCCAGTTATAAGCACCAACAATCATGCCACTTTCCTGAAGCTGCTGGTCTGTGTCTATCCATCCGTCCATCCATCCATCCATCCACACACATGCAATGCTATTCGTAAGGAAGTTAAAGGTAACTAGGAACAATAAATGATGATACATTTAGACTGGTATGGGTAATATTTATTGAGTTACACATACAGAAGTAGTGTCTCTCAGTATGGTGTCAGGGCACCATTTTTGCTAATGCAGCCTGAGAAACATCTCGGCATGGAGTTGTAGAGGTTCCTAGTGGTGTCCTGCGATAATCCATCCCATGCAGCTTGGATATTCTCACTCAGTTCCTGCAGATTGTGCGGTAGAGTGTCACCAGGCTTTCTAGACATGTGATGCATGACAACAAACTGTTTATTGTCAACAGTGACAATAAACATCTTAACGCTGACCACAGTGCCTTCACACACAGTTTTGTTGGAGATCTTTTCCAAGACAAAAGTGGGACTCGTCAGTGAAGATGACCCGCTGCCATTCTGAATGACTCCATGATAGTCTGGCACGACACCATTGCAGTCTTTGGCGATGTTGACGTGGTGTTAGGGGCAGACGTTGTAACGGTCTGTGTGCATGTAGTCCTGTGTCATGCAGCAATTTGCCAATGGTGCTGGCACTAACAGGATGACTCATGGAGGCTGTCACTTCTCGCTGAATGTCTTCTGTCATGGCTGTTGGGTCACTCTGCTCATGTCAGACAATTCGTTGGTCCTCTCTCTCCATGGCTTGTATATTTCTCCCAAACCATGTCACTGGTGCGTGCTTTCTTCTATCCACCACCACCAACAGCATGCTATGTTAGTATCCGCACAACTGAATTGGCACGCAATACGTCGATAAGACCATCCCACTTCCCAGAGCCCTACGATGCGATACCTCTCAAACTCTTCCAACTGCTTGAATTGGGGGATATTTCGCTTGCAAAGGACTCTACCAACACAACAGGGTGAGTCAGAACGGAAAGCACATGCAACAGGTTGACCTTATATAGTCTGTCAGGTACAGCAATAAGGCCCATCCTTGCTTACATCACATGCACGGCTAAGCGTGAAACTTGAATAATCATTTGTCTCATGATGTCAAACCTACCCACCAAACCAACCCAAGTTTCATCCCTTTGGGCTGATTCCTTCTGGGTGCAACTGTTTTTTTGATAATGAGTGTATAAATATATATAATTGTTAAAAACGGAACACTGCTGATTTATGAATGATAATGTATACGGGCTCACATTATCATGATACATCTTGTTAACTTGGTAATGTGATGACAGTGAACCAATCAACCAAAACATAAACGTGAGAATGCTGCCAAAAAGAGAGATTTGTGACTTGTGTTACAGGCATAAGGATAGATAAATACAGCTCCAAAACTTTAAACCAGAACTTGATATAATACAATAGGACCTTTTGAGATGCAGTCTGAGCGGAAACATCTTCAGACAAGACAAGTCTATGATTTTACTGTCTGGTTATGCTGAAATGATCTTTTCTGAGAAGGAATGCAGAAAACAATGCAACAATGTACAAGCAAATACGTCATGATAATTTTTCACAGGCTACTTAATATTGTCATTTTTCATACAGATGGGATGAGAACCCCTCCACTCCTTATTTGTTCACATTCAAGTGTCCTCACATGGAATCAAAACAAGCTAAACCCCACTGTCCTGAAGTGGTTCCTTCACCGTAGCTACGCTATCACAACAGCAGCAATGAAGGAAAAGCATAGCCTCCTTCTGAGGAGTGATCACAGCCTCTCCATATACGGATCAGCCTGGACCTAGCTGGAGCTAAATAGAGCCTTTAGAGCCGAGCAGGCGGTGGGACGTGCGATGGCGGAGCAGCAGGGCGAGTTGACAGCAGGGTGCTGGGGAGATCTCTGGGGGGTGATATGATAAATAACAGAACACTAGCTGAAGTTCACTCATCCCCTGCAAGGTTCTGGGGCCAGACCACCAAGGCCAAAACACTCTGTACAAGTGCAGTAAAACTTAGACTGGCAAAAAGACCAAGAAAACAGACGAATTTATATAAAAAAAACTTTGTGTCATTGTACTTTCAGACCCTCAGAAGGACAACTTAACTGTTGTCTCATTTTGTGTAGGGAGGTGGGATTTCCACTACCAGTGAGATTCACACTGCTTAATTCTGCTGAGGAATTTTTCTGGAAGCAGTCATTACAACTTAGTATTATGTAATATAGTAATATAGTAATATTTAATTAATTAATTTATCGATGCATACTTTTTACTGAAATTCTTATGCTTGTTTCAGTTTTCATTTTTTATTCAGTTGTCATTTTTTTTAGCCGTCTTTGATGTTGGAAGTAAGTGAATTCACTCAGAACCGAATTAATTAGAGTAACAACTGGTGTGTGACTTAAATTCCAATTGATGTTTGTTGATGTGACACAAAATGAACAAGAAATCTTAATTGGCTTTGTTAGATCAGATCTTCTTAGCATATAGCAAATAAACACAACATTCATTAGAAATTGTGTTATTAATGGAAATGTGCAGATTAAAAATGGCAGAAATAGATTTTTGCCTTGGCCTTCAAGGAGCTATTTTAAGATGATACAACCTGTTGAATTCATACTCCAAACAAATAGGAGGCAACATACCACCAGGAAGCCGATGATTTAAGTTACATTTTAAAAGTTTTTAACTAAATATCTTACAAATTGCACATTTAAAAGACTCATGCTTTTCCTACTGTTAATTAACTGGGTGTTTTTCTATTTTTTTCCAATTTTCCAATTCAGAGCATCAGGTTATTCCAGGCCCACTGCCTCCCTTTGTAGGTCGTCGGGGTCCTGGCAAACAGAGCTCTATGGCACTCTACAGGCAAGACCCCCGTGACCCCGCAGACCAGTCCGAGCCTCAACCTGATATTATACGAGGGAGCCTTCCTATGAAGTTAAGAGGTAGCATACAAATCATTTCTCAGAACCTTGTAAAGATATTCCAATAGTTACCAATCCGGCTGAAAGATGTCCATTAGTTATCCAAATAAACTGGCTATTTACTCTTCAATTGAAATGCTTTCTGAATACTACTTCCATAACAGATTAGATGAGCTGTAATATGATAAAGTTTTTACCTCTCCAGTCAATCAAAGGAAATAATGTTACCCATGAAGGCAAGCAGCCAAGGAAAGCAGGGTTCCTTAGGACACTAAATCATAGTCCAAATCCAGTTAAGTGATTAAACACATAGCAACTGATTCCATAACACACCGCAGACGTAAGACCGAGGGATTCAGGAAGTCATGTAATCTTTTCCTTGATTTCATTATTGCCGATTCTTCTCCTGCTCCACTCTGTTGTATGTTTTTCAGAGTGTGAAAAGGGCAGAGCGCTGGGCACCTTAATAATGGGTCCTGCTGGGGAAATCATACGCTTGTCTCTCTGGGATGCCTTAACTGAGACCAGGGACCACCCAGCTCTGGACGATGCCACTAGAGAACATGGTAATCAACTCTCTACCTGGCTTTTTTACTTTCTACCCGGAAGACCACATGAATAGTAGTGCTGAATTGAAAACATTCTGAAATGAAAGAAAAAATATCAGAAAAAGAAGAATGTGGCTTGCTTTAAAGTTCGATTCTGCCGATGCAGCACAAGGGCTGGTCACAGTTGAAAGTTTGGGTCATGCACATTGATGCTGGGAAGGTGAAGAGGTCAACTAGGCATGAGAAAAGACAAAAACTTTGGAGCCAGGCAAGAAAGAAAGGAAGGAAACTGCTTGCATAATGTGCATTTGTCTCTGTCTAAAGTTCTCAGGGTTGTGACGTCTGAGGGAGTTTTGGAAGAGCCTTGGACAATCTTGCTGGAAGAGCAGATTACACATCCAGGTCAGTGTCTGCCAAAATGAGACATCTCAACTGATTAGTAGTGCTAATTTCACAATACGGCAGGAGCATGTTTGAAAGGGATACTATAGTGTTGGCGGCATGGTAGATGTTTGGCGGCATGGAGTCACTGAACTGGCTTCAAACTGCACTTTTTAAGGACACTACTAAGTTGAGTGTGCTGCCGTTAAGTCATTGGCTCATTCCATCCCCCTATATTTGAAGATACGATCAGTAGAATGGATTTCCTCACAGACTCCCTCCACATTACCACCACCGCCCCATACCAAGTGCTAGCACACACATGAATACATACAGGTAAAACTAATAGCATATTACGCGCACATACAATCGACCCCCTCCCCCTCAGTCTCGTATGCTCCACATCTGGTAGTGTTTTGCCAGAGTGAGGTATCCCGGCCGGAGAAACTCGATCCCCCCCCAGGCCAGGGCCTAATCCCAGCCCTGGAGTCTGTGTGACTGACAGAGGCTGTGTTTTCTCAAGCCGACCTCTGGAGCTGCTCTGTTTCCTTTATCCTGTCACTGGTCAGAAACCCAAACCCCCACCCAATCTACTCTCTTACCCACCCAACCCCCTTCCCCCATCCCCTCTATCTACTCACGCTCGATCCTTCACCACTTCTCCCCTTTCCCTCCCCAAAGCTGGGCCTCCTCAGAAACAGACACTTTCTAAATAAAAATTCTTTAAGCAAATGGCCAACATGGGCTGTATACTCTGGAGTAAAGTGGTCCAGCTCAAGAGCTTATGTGGAATTGTATGCTGAAATACTGCTTAATAGTACTACATGGTATGTTCTGGATGAAGGTACCATAATAACCTCATATACTTTCAGCAATCTGTGTTATTTCTGCATGAGCTTTAACGGGGGAGAAAGAAAAACTCAACAGTTTTCCCCAGTCATGCTCTAGAGGACCCTCCATATGCCAGGCACACGAAAATTAAGCAAAGTAAAAATCAAACATATTTGAGCTTCAGGTTTCAGCAAGTTCAGACACAAATAGAAAGGCACGGTTGCTAATTTACCCATTCAAAAAGATCACTGCTGTAGACAGTTCTGGGTGTTAATTTGAAAGCCAATGCGTGTGCCCTTGGAATTAGCAGGAGATGTTTTATGCCTGCCTGTCATGGCACTGACAACGTGCTAACAAGTCTGTAACCTAAAATAGCTAGTGTAGCAGAGTCGACACATTGCGATCGGGGGTGTATGGACTTCCAGACCCAAAAAAGGTCCTTTGGAGTGATGCCATAGAACATCCACTTTTGGTTCCCTTAAAAAAACGTTATTGTAAAAGTGAATGGATTAAAAAAAAACACTTTAAAGTTAAACTAACCATCCCATAATCCAAAGGCTCAATACCAAGCGTTCAAGCAGAGAACCATTCAGGAGCCTTAATATTTTAAGGTGCCATAGAATGGAAAACTGTTTTTATATTATTATTGTTGAAAAAGGAGAGTTCGGTGCATAGAAATGACGTACCATGATCCTCAAACACTGTTGTTCCTCCATCAAATACAAATCCTGCATTTGCAAAAAAGGGCAGTAAAATGGGCCAAAACTATCAGGTAGCAGTCTTGACTTACTAATATTTACTCCTGCAAAATTTACAGCAATGAAAATAGCAGACTATGTGGAGAAATCTACTGCTCCAGGCTTTGACTGCGATGTTGGCACCTTTCATTTCCTTTCCAAGGAACCAAACTGTTTATGGGCATGAATTATGTTCATCTTTACACAAGGCTGAAGTTGGCTTCCTATTTACCAGTTTCTTAATCAAATCTTCCATTCCACCTTAAATGCTACAGCTTGTACAGGTGCCAGAAAGTAACTGCAGCATCATTTAAGGTGGATCAGAACATTTGCAAAACCAGCTGGCAATCAACTTCAGCTCCCACATCTAACAACAATATCCTGGACAACTTTAACTCAAAGTAGTTCATGCACTCTGCACGTTTTACTCAGGACAGCTTCTCAAACCACCTCAAATAATAAATAATATCGAGCAGCTTCACTCAGCGTTTGACACTGAAGACACTGAAGAGAGCACCTTTATACCATTAACATGAATACCCCAACAGCAACCTGTAGCCGCCATGATGTGTGATTTTATCCACTGTTTGACAAATGAAGCAGATCATCCTGATAATCAGCAAACCTCAAGTATGACCGTTAGCATAGCTAACTAAATTACACACACATATTTTCCTGTCTGTGTCTGTTTCGACATGTTGCATTTATGTGATCATCGCAGTATCTCACTGTCAACCAGCCAATCAGAAAAGGGAAAACAGCTCATTTCATTCTATGGCCAGTTCATAAGATTGTAAATGGGCATGTAAAACCGCACCTGGGCATTTTTCACATACCTTCAAATATCTCAGAGAACAAATTAAATGCTGAATAAATGAATTCTATGGCATCTTCAGGAATATGCTTGGAAAGTATGCCGAGACAAGAAAAGAAGGAATCCTGAAAATCCTCTGGCATGTTAATTTGAGGTCAAATTGAACAAGAACTACAGATATGCAGGCTGATCAAACACTTGCTAACAGTTGGGTCAGAAAGTAGAACTACTACAGGGCATTATGTCTGGTATTATGTCTGGCCAGGCCCTAAAGCTTTTAATGGGCACTTAGGGAAAACGATGCTTGAGTGAGACTGTATAATTTAAGGGGAATGTACTATTGCAGTCAGAAGTGATCAGAAGACATTAAACACACTAATATCAGGTGGACACAGGTACTAAAGGGAGAAGTTCAAACACTTCTAAGTGTTTTGCTTATACAGTGAATCATTTTGGCACTGTGGAGAGCTGCATATGAATAGCTGCCTACATGGAGAAAAGCCTGAAGCACGCAGCTGATTTTTTAAATTTCTTAAGCTATTTGAGCTTTTAAGTCACTCTGGAGGGAGAACAGTAAAGGGACTAGAATTTACACAAGCTATCTGCACCATCAGCTTGAGCCTGATTGGGGAGAAAAGGTGTGAAATAAAAGTGCCACTTCAGGTTAAAGCGATATGTAGTGGCCTACATTCCATTTCCCCTGAATGCTTAGAGGGGGGGGGTTGGCAGGGGTGGAGAGGCTGAGAGAGAGAGAGGTAAGGAGAAAAAGAGAGAAAGGGAAAATAGAGAAGGCAAAGAGAAATACAGGTGAGAGTGAGAACAAATGAGATTAAGAGAGGGGAAGAAGAAAAAATTCTGAGCGAGAAAATGAGATACAAGTAGAAATAGAGGGTAAGGGGAGGAAAGAGCCAGTAAGAGAAGAACAGAAGATGAGGAAAGGCAAAATAAAAAAAATAGAAGGTCAGTGAGAAAAAGACAAAGAATGAGAGAGAGAAAGAAAAAAGATAGAAAGGGAAGGAAGAAAGAGGGATATTAGACATAGACTGAGACATTGAGAGAATAGAGAAAGTGTTAAGAATATAGAAAGAAAGAAAGGGGGGGGAATGAGTGAGATAAAGACAGGAAAGAAAAAATAGAGGAAGAAAGGCAAGAGAGAGAGACAAAGAAGGTGTAAAAGAGAGAACGGGAAAAGGGAGAACAAGAAGAGAGAGTGAGATAACAAAACAGAAGGCAAGAGACAGAAAATTGGGAAAAGATACAAAAAGAAAAAGAGAGAAGAGAAAGAGAGGGGAGAAAGAGAGAGAGAGAGGTGGTATAAGTGAGTGAGTGAGTGGAAGTAGAGCGAGACAGTAGAGGGACGGAAATTGGGAGAGAGAAAAAGGCAGATTTCAGTTGCCATTACGTGGGATTTGAGTCATGGTGGATGAATAATGGGGCGGCTGATTGAGTGGTGGTTCAGTTTGGGGTGTGTGTGTGTGATCAGAGGGGCTGGAGGGGTGAGTGGAGTGCAGGGAGACCATCACTGCCGGGGTTTCACTCACTGTGAACGCATTTCCCCAAAAATGTGGAACAAAGTGCAGCCCAGCTCTCTCTCGAGGATGGGGTCAATGCTGCACTCAACAGGGTCTGGAGAGCTAGAGAGAGGGGCTCCCTCACTCTCTCTCTTTCAGTCTATCTGCTTAACACACCCTTTTCCCCTTCTCCTTGACTTCAAAGCTGTCCTGGAACCCATTAAAACAGACAGACTCGTCGAAAAATAAACGCTGCCTCGCTAGTGTGGTGGTGCAGGGGGAACCGGCCCCTGTGCGCATGTGTATGTGTAGAGGGCTGTAGTCTGCTGTGCTCTGCTGAGTCTGATCTACCCACAGGCGTAAAGCAAATACCGCAGATCCTATAGGCAAACACTGAGCATGCTCACTGAGTCTCAGGGCTCTGAGCAAAGAGTACATAAAATAAACATCTGAACATTTGAAAGAGTGTGTGCATGCATGCAAGTGTGTGTGTGAGTGAGTGAATGAATGAACAAACACAGTTAAAAATAAAAAAGCCTAAAGCAGTTGATTCTGGTGCACTGTGCACCATCAGCTCCATGGTCTAGACCAGATTTAAGAAGAAATCGAAGTGTATGTGGAAATAAACAGCTTAAAGACAGTCTGCATAGGCTCTGTCCTATAGTGAGAGTGGTATATATGGTTGTGTTTAGTGTGGACAGGAATAATCTAAGAGCTCCCTCTAGTGGAATCGAGCTGTTTTCCTTAGGAGAGTAATGCATAGGCTATGCATACAGATTACAAAAGTTAATCTTTAGCTTCTATCTCCTGGTGTTCTTGTTTGCCTCTCTCTTTCCGGTGTAAAGGCAATGAGGGTGTCAAAAGATCAAAAGTAAGTGGACACTGCTTAGAGAGTTTAGCCATTTCAGCGATATTCACTGCTACCAGAGGCATAACAACAAGCATACAGTCACGCAACCTATTCAAACACAACTGGTCATACTAAAGAGCTCAGTGACTTTCAATCAGCCACTATAAAAGGACGCTACTTTTCCAAGTCAGTTTGCCAAATTCCTGGCCTGCTAGTTTCCCCAGCCAACTTGTGATTATGAATTAGGAACATCTAGAAGCAACAACAGCTCATCTATAAAGCAGAAGGCCATGGAAGAGGACTGCTATGTGCTGAAGCGCATAGCATGTCCAAATTGCCTGTTCTCAGCTCTGAAAGAAATGGCAGCACAGGACCTTTTTCAGGAGCTACACAGATTGAGATTACATGACCAAGCAGCCTCACACAAGCTTGAAATGATAAAGAACTACACCAAGTGTCAGGTGAAGTGATGTATACAGCCTGTGGACTCTGGAGCAGTGGAAACATGTTCTCTAGATTATGACTCATGCTTCACCATCTGGCTATCTGATTTACAAATCTGGGTTTGAAGGAGAACTCCAGAACATATCCAAATGTATAGTGTCAACAGTCCTGCAGGAGGAATAATGGTCCAGGGCTATTTTCCATGGTTTAAGCTGGGCTCTTTAGTTCCAGCTGCAAGGTTTGGTAGAGGAATAGTGGTCTGGGGCTGCTTTCCATGGATTGAGCTAGAGCTTTTAGTTCCAGTAAAAAAAATATAAATGCTTTTAGCATGACAATTTCCCTGTAAAGATGTTCAGCAAGCACTTATGGATGCGATGTTTGGGTGTTCATATACTTTTAGCTATGCAGTGTTAGTGTTTCTTTTCTCTTTTTCTCAAAAGCCCAAGAGCCGCATGGCTCACTTGAGTGAGTCTGCATCCATCAGCATTGCTGCAGGAATGTGCAGTGTTTTGGGTTCAGTAAAGTGTGACCTTACGGGTCACCCGGGGTCATGGAAGAACTAAGTTTGTTTTCACATTAGAGACAGTTTGGAGGGAACAAAACAGGTCTATGTCTGTGCCCTGCAAACATCACAGCATAATACCCTTCCGTTTAGGTCTAACTCAAGTAGCTAAAAAGGAATATCTAGCTTACTTGAAGTGGGCTGCTTAGTTTAGAGAAAAATTTCAGTTTTTTTTTTAAAGCCAGCATTTCTCTAAACTGCTGACCCAGACCACACTGCACTGCATTCTTTCTTTACTATGAGTTATTGGAAATTCATTCCTACTTAGTGCAGAGGATTAGTACATTAATACCATTTAATGAAACTTTGCTCACCAAAAGTATGTTTTTATTAAAATGGAGCCGTGCCTGTAAACTACCCTGTTCGTCAGACCTTCTGAAATGAGAAATTTCTCATTGTTACTTTTCAGTATGGGAAATATATTACCATAAATGAAGCTGCTTGCTAATACTTAAGCTACACTCAACTTTGGGTTCATAAAACTGACTTCCTTTTTATTAAATTATTAATCAAAATCTTTTGGCCAAAAGTCATTCAAACATCTGAAAGGTGTTAACATCACAGCCAGGGGGTACAATGTATGAACAATAGCATTATTCTTAATGAAGTCCTGCCATTAATACTGATAAATCCACTCGACTGTATTATAAACCTCATATCCAAAAGTGTTGGGACATGCTAGTACAAACAGAAAGCAGTGATTAGTAGATTCTGTTTGACACTGTATTTTTGTAAATGCATGCTCTTTCCATCCCAAAAATGGAAACAAAATAAAAATAACAAAATAAGAAATGGGTCAAGAGTATGTTCCCCACTTTTCTTTAGAGCTGTTTGGGAACTGAAGACACCAATTGACCCAGTTTTAAAAGTGGATTTTTTTTTTCCTCCATCATTTTGTTATACATGTGTGTATGCATCTTTCAGTCTTAGCGGTGCCTTCACAGATGTGCAGTTAATCCAGGGAATGGGCAAAAACACAATTCCATACCAGGACACATTCTGGCCTATAAACTGTACAGTCGTAACAGTTCTTTTCTTATTATGCCCAGAGAGTGCAACGTCCATTATTTCCATAAACAATTTCAAACATTAAGTCGTCAAGACTACAACATTTCCAAAGTTTCCACCCTTCAGCAGTCCATTTCAGGTTAGTTTGAGCTCCGAGAAATCAGTGACACTTCTGAACCTGAAATATGACATATGGCTTCTGAGGTACGTAGTAGAATCTTTACTTTCCTTTGTAGATGTATGAAAAAACAGTGTTCACGGTTGGTCAGTTATTCCTGAGCCCATGCTGTGATAATCCATCACAGAAGCATCCTGGTATTTAGTGCAGTGCCATCTGAGAGATCGAAAATCACAGGCATTTAAAATCAATTGGAGTTAGACTTGCAGTCGTTTACTGAGGAGATATTGTTCAACTTTTGGACTGTCGCTGACCAATTTTTTGCTGAGCCTAAACCCTTTGCTTTTCATAATGGACTCGGCGTTTGCTAGACGCTCCTTTTCATACCAAAGCATGATGGAATCACCTGTTTAAGAACTGCCACTGTCCCAACACATTTTTGGAACAGATTTCAGTGATTTACAAAATCACTTTTTTGTGTTGTTATTTGCTGTCGCAACTTTTCTGGACTCGAGCTTTGTAAAGGTAAAGTTCTGTTTTTCTCGTCCTACAGATAGAACGAATGCCAGTGAAGCGGAGGCAAAGCCAGATCACAAGAACCAAGTTAACTCTATCCAAGAGGTATGAGTCTTTATGAAAACTTTTACTTTACCACAGAACATCTGTTCAAGGGGTGACGTCTCATTACTTTAGAGTGACTTGAGCAGCCCTGAGAAATAAAAGACAGATGAAACATAGTTTCTAAATACTCTGAGGCTCACCCCTTACCAGAATCAACTGTACTGTTGCCAGGCAGAATTGATGATCTATGAATCTGAAAAGGCTTGAAAGAAATTCTGGCCAGCTGAACTAAGAACAATGAGCTATAATTTGTGAATGCTCTTCTGGAATTTTACACTGCTGATATGATTTTCACGCCGCATGCCTGTGCGTATGCCTTTCCAAGGACAGAGCTGCTGTTGAACATACCCAAGCAGTGGAGAATGCTGAACATGGGACAGATGGAAAAAGAATGGGAGAAGTACAGGTGATGCATGCTTCATATCACCTGTATATACCCCAGCACCTGGTCTGGTATTGTGTAATGTAATCACATCCAATCTAATCTCTCAATTTCTGCAAAGTCCTCAGCACCTGAGCAAAGAACAGGAAAGCTGCACCATTCTAAAGAAAACCAGCCACATTCCAAAGGTAAGCAGTAGAATACACACCTGTACTGATGTGTTCAACAGCTAACATAGGACCCCTTTATATTCCTGCTGACTTAAGCTTAAGCCTTGCCTGCACTTACTACAAAGGTACGAACACCTTAACATAGCAACACTCCTGCCTGCACTGACTAAATCATCCAAATATTTAAATGCAATTAAATAAGCACTGCAGTGTGCAATAACTGTGCTATATGATAAGTTTAATGCAGAGACTATTGCTGGTATCATTGTGAGCCACAACTCACAACCTTAACAAGCTGGTCATGGCAACTGACATAACCCTACATACATATTTATTAATGCTTATTTTAAATAGTTATCATCTGTCGTAATTGCTACTCCCCCTTATTTGCGAAGGATGCCTATGATAATGCCTAGGATTATGTCAGGTGTCATGGCAAGCTAAAGCAGATGTCATATAGCCTACATGTTACCCAAATATTACATGTCCAAAAAAACAGACACCCCTAATTAATGAAGTGCACCCATTGCTAAAAGAGCAATCAGCTATGCACACAAACCGCTTGTACAATCTTCACAGACTAGCTCCCTGTTTATACCTTTGATTTCAGGAAAAATGCAGGATGAGCAGGTGTCTGTCTACAAACTTGTGGGCATATAGTGTACTTCGATACTTACATGTAGTTGGTGCAATACTCTTTGTTCTGCACGTACAAATAATTTCGGACCACAGAGAACACTGAGAAAGTGCTTAGTTTTGGTCTTTGGTCTTTAAAGTTTAACTTAATACATTAGATCGGTACATCTAGGAACACATCCCAGACCTTTTTTATGGGGGGAAAAAACAACACTTGCCATAGACTGTAATATAAAATAGTAGTAAAAAAACAAGCTCAACAGAAAACCACCAGAACTGAATTAGTGCCTTTGGGTCATTTATAAACTAGGACATGTGGACATATGTCAACGCTGTCTGCCATAAAACAAAACACAATGAACAGCAAACAATACATTGAAAAAATCTATTTACTCCATATTATCTTCAGTCTCCCAGCATGAAGCTGGAGCAGTAACCCCACCAAATGTGAGGTGTCCTCCTATCCTGATATCTATTTTTGTCTTATTGAGTCTCCAGGAAAACAAATAACCAGTGAAACCTTCTACTGTTTAGAGTAAAACATCATTATTATTATGTGACCATTTGACCTTTCAGTCCTGCTCTACATCTAGGATGCTAGCTAGCATTAGCACTGTATGCTCTTACAACTAACCCAGCTACATTAGCCTGGCTGTTTAGCCTGAGCTCCAACCAGGACAAGACAGGAACAAAATTTGTTGTTAGTATAACCAACCACAACTCCTCAGCACAGTGTTTTAATGTATACTGGTAAGTTCAAAGAACAAACTTGTTCATAAAAGACTTGACTGTTTCCCCCCCAAAAAAGGGTGTTGGAATGAGCACTTACACTGAATTCCGTATTGCTGAACTGACCTTTTAAACAAAAACTTTATATATATCAAAATAAGATGTGTAGTATCTTTTACATTCCAAAAGTGCAGTAACTGGAACCTGGTTGTAGGTCAGTAGAGTTCTTGGTACATGCGGGACATGCTTTCTAGCATATGACAAAAAGATATGTGGTTTTGCCCTCAGGAGAAGATGCTGAGATAAAAAGAAGACGAAGGACACAAGGTCTCCAGCCTGAGGGATGTGCGACACCTGGGTCACCAAAGCCCAAACCCACGTCTACTAGTTGCCCTCAAAAAACAGCTCTTTCCACCCCCACAGCTGTGGAGGAACATTTTCATACAGGAAAGCCTGAAAGCCAGAGGAACACAAACAAAGATAATATGTAAGTAAAGCTCTAAAAACACAGAATAGTATGCTGTAATACTGTTTATACTGCCATATGTGTGCAAAATATTGCTAATGCCCTTTTCTCTGTGTATAGTCTGCACTTTAAAACAACTTGGGGAGTAAATAATTCTCCTTTACATACCATTCCATACAAGTAGAGCAGCAGCCCGGCTGCACATTATACTTTAAACATAATGATGAAATACTACTGGTACTAGAGCAACAGCAGAGTTTCTCCAGTGTTGCTCTGAGGTCTGCAATTTTCACTCTGTATTTAGCTACATTTCTCTTTCACGTTCTACTTCACAGTCAAATAACACTTTCCCCCATGCCTGTGCTGCGGCTTTGTTTTGGACACACACACACATACACACACGCAGTTGCGTCGTAAGGTCAGAGGTCAGGCTGGGGTCAAACGGCCCAGCTCCACAGGGTTTGAGGCTCGTTAATATTCCATCTAATTACTGTTTGCATTCCTCTCTCGCTCGTTTCACCTCTGCGTCCGCCTCGCTCTCCATCACTCTTTGATTTGCGTCTCGAGTTTCTGCCGCGGCCCCCTCAGCCCCCCCCGTGAGCTGTGAGAAAGCAGAGATTAGTACGTCTCTCTCCATCACAGTGCTTTATCACTAAATCTCTCCCACTGACTCCCTCCCTCTGTCTCGCTGTGCTGTATTTCAGCCCTAACACCCTGTTGAACCTTCATCACCGTCCATCATGTGACTCCAGTTAAGTGTTTTATAGCCCTTTCTTCTTGATTCTGACAGTAAGACCCAGAGCAGGAAAGCAGGTGGAGGAGACGACGCAGAACGCACCCAAATAAGGAAAGTAAAGAAGAAAGGAGAGGCTGATCAGCATGTCAGAGGAACAACAGAACATGAACATGCACAGAAAAAGACTGTACAAACAAATATGGACTCAGAGTCAGAAGACACCATTTACACTACAGACACAAATCCTAGCTCAATACAAGTGAGTCATTCTGCAGATTACTGTACTGGCAGTGATTAATATCCTCTCACTGGCAGGGCCAGTTTTCATGCCTCTTCTTGTTACTACGTCTGCAGAAGAAAAAGAAAACAACGGAAGAAGGTAAGAAGCCAAAGGTGTCCACAAGTCAACCAAAGGAGCCCACAAAGCCAGAAAACAATGTGAAAAAGCTGAAAAAGAAGACGAAAGGGCGAGCAGCATTTGTTGTTGGTAGGTTTTGCTATTGCTCATGTGTTTCATTTTTATTTGCCAGGTACAAAGACGTACAAGGAGTTTCTCGTGGTGCAGGTGTACACATACACTTTAACAAAAAGAAATATATAACAAAATACACAGCAAAATCTACAGTTTACACATAAATTGTGAAATTTATGTTAGATGCAGTTATAAAGATATACCATGTGTACTGTTCATATACAGTGCTGCTTAGAGTTTATAAACCTTTTAATATTTTGTGAATTTCTATATAAACACGTCCCAAAATGTGGACAGGTCTTTACTGCAGTCAATGGACCAAAATAACTCAATAAACCAAATTACGCAAATAATCTATATTTCCATCCATTCACTGAACAAAACAATCCAACATTAAACAGCTTTGTTGGCAAAAGTATGTTAACTTCTGCATTCCGTAACTGGTGCGACCCGCCTTCAGCAATGACTTTAAGCCAACAGCTCCTGTAACTGTTGATCAGCTTTGCACACCCCCAGAATTGTGATACTGCCACCGCCATATTTCAAAGATGGGATGACACGGGAATGCAATGTTTGTTTTTTTTTCCAAGGATAATATCTCCATACAGATCTTTGCCTTGTACCAACAAATGTGCATGGTAAAGGCCAGACTTCAATGCTGATAGCGATTTTAAATAGGGTGGGATCAGTCACACTCACATCTAATCATCCAACAAATTGAACTTCCTGACTCTTATCACCCTTACCAAACCGATCATTCTAGAGGTTCACATGCTTTTGCCAGCAAATATATACATTTAATGCTGGATCACTTTGTTTAAAAAAAAAAAACTATATAATTGTATGTTTTATTTGTTTTTCAATATCATATCACAATCATATTTTAGGTTAACTTCATGCAGAATTGAATGGATGGACATATGCACATGATATTTTTATGACATCACAAAAACAATGAATTCAAAACAAGCAGTTCAGTTTGCAGGTTAGTTTCCATATATGGGCTGTATGGACTGGGAGTGAACGGTACAGTTTGATACAGTTACAACAATGTTCACATACTAAATCAACTAACTCTTATTTAAAAAAAAAATAATCAACCAACCAATCACAACTAAATTATATCTTTATTTGTGTGATTTTTGTGGAAGGTTCATGGTTAGGGGAAGAAGCTTAGATGTTTTTGGGAAGCTACCAGTTACCAGCCGAGTGCTGGTAATCTGTATTCCAATATTCAGACCATTCTAATCTATTTCTAATTCATTTTAATCTGTTTCAGGTAAACCAAGGCAGTCACAGGACTTACAGCAGATGGAAAAAGAAGCAGATCGACCAGAAGTGTCAGAGAGAACAGTGTTCACCACAAAGGAGGAGCCAGAAAGCAAAGCCATCCATGACCACTGCTGCAGTGCTCTTGGACATGATTTGGAGATTTCTGTACACCAAGAGGACCATACAGCTGCTGCTTCCCCCAGAACACATAGCTCTGCCACAGTCTCCTCCAGAACACACAGCTCTGCTGGGGTCTCCTCCAGAGCACATGGCTCTGATGTGGGCTCTTTCAGAACACACGGCTCTGAGGTGGACTTCCCTAAAACACACAGCTCTACAGCAGTTTCTACAGCCAGAGAAAGCTCTCAAAAAACCAGAAGAGCAGCAGAGACTGAAGCCTGTAGTCCAGCACCACTCTCGCTTACCCAGCAGCCCTCTCATTCTGCAGTCCCAGCCCACCATCCTCCTTCAAACCCTACCAAATCCGAGTCGGGTGTTGATGTGAGTCTTTGTTGAATCATGCCTCAGGGTTTGTGCACTGTAGTGTAACATAATATAGTGCCCATAAAACCCTCAACTGTCCTGGAAGTAGGTTACAGCTCTCCGACCGAATAACAGGTCTACTCTGTATCAGTGACCAAACGTGGTTCAGATTCCTCAAGACATTTTAGCATATTTATAATCATATGCTGCTGCAACTGTTATTTAAATGTTCTAGCATTTCAAGATGTCCATTTGGTGTCTAAAATTTGCTTCTGTTTGTGCAAGTAACAAGTAATCAAAATAATGTTAAATGTAAGATACAGTGCCTGTTACCAATGCAAAAAGTGCGATAAACTGGAAATTGTAACTATGCACCCTGCTGTTCATCAAATGTGTTACTACATAGCTGTTACAGTATTCTAGGTGGTTCTGAGATGGCTTCTAGTACTCTTTATAGCAATATGGTCAAAGTTGATGATCTTTTAAGAAAAAGGCTTGCATTACTTAATTACTTAATAATTTCAGTGCAACACTTTAAAAGCAAAAATCTGACAGCAAATATAGCTGACCAAGAACATGTGGGCTGAGAGGGAAACTATACAATTTTGATTCTTTGCTTGATTTGAGGAACCCTACACAAACTACTACTATGATTATTCAATAACCAATTAAGAGTATGACCCATCCCATGAGACGCAGATGTGTTATATCTCCTTAGGCCAAAAGCACTGACGAGGCTATCAGCCAGAGGGATAGTAAGACTGCTGTGTTGGCCGAGAAAGCTGAACGTCGGCGAATGGAGGTGGAGAGGAAGAGGAAAGAAAGAGAAGATGAGCGGAAGAGGCAGCAGGAGAGAGAAGAGAGAGAGGAGAAAATGAGGCTGGAGCTGGAGGATGAGCAGAGACAGAGAGCAGAGCAGGCCAGGTATACTCACAGACCTAGACAACACACATAACCAAAGACTCCTTCAACACCTAACCAACGTACCCATTTCACTGTGTACTTTTCAGGCTGAGGAAGCTTAGAGAAGAAGAGGAGCGACAGAAACAGGAGGAGAAAGAACTTGAAAAACAGAAAAGGGAGAAGGCAGAGATGGAGAGAGAGAGGAGGAGGCAGGAGGAAAAGAGGAGGCTTCTGGAGAGGCTTCAGAGAGAGAGGCAGCAAGAGGAGGAGAGAAGAGCAGGTACCGAGCTTTCTGTAAACTGGAGACTGAAATCAGAGAACATCTGGATTCAAAAGCTGAGACCAAGGCTGTGTTTACATTACACTCCTTACTGCTCAATTCAGATTTATTGCCCAGATCCAATGTCCCTGCCATGATGGTTCATGTTCATGAGCAACCTAGATATGTCTCTAGTGTGTCATAACACACTCTGCCACAACATAACTCACATGCACACATTGTGATATACAATAATACACAATAGCATCACACAAATGATTCATATGTGCCACGACAGTAAATGAATGAACTACAGCAATACAAACCTTCATCACAAAGATTATTTGCTTTAAATAGCTCTTAACTGCAAGAAGGCAAATAAGGGCCAGATGCATTAATGTGTTTGCAACTAGCCACAGCTGTCACGTTGCCAACACTGGCCAAAATAAGTGTTTGCACAGTGGTGGAAAAAACTCTTTAAGAGGTGTAGCCCTAAGAAAAACGTGTGAATACTATACATGCAGCAATTCAGAACAGATACATTCAATATACATTATATGAATTATTTAAAATTAATTTATCTTAACCTTCCAGTTTACTGTACAACACTGGAGGTTTGCATTGCACTGACAGTGAGTCAGTGGCAGCCTTATCCTTACGCTCACATAAGCTACCTCTCTATATCAAAGATAATGCGTGAGCTGATGATGCCACCTTTTCAAGACCAAAACCATGCTCACACTCATACAGTGCAAAAACGTGACATGGCTCAGTACTTTTAGATTGACACACTGACCCTCACCGAGCACCTTCTTAGATACACCTTCATGTTTCTACACTCATTGTCCATTTTATCAGCTTCACTTACAGTACAGGAGGACTTTGTATGTAGCATAAAGATCACCCACTCAAAAACAGACCTTTCATAACCGTATGACTGTGTGTAGCTGAGTTAAGGCGTAGGCAGCAGGAGGAAGAGGCTCGGAGGGAGCAGGAGAGGAGGAAACTGCTGGAGATGGATGAGAGTGAGAGGATGGAGTACTTGCATAGAAAGCAGGAGGAAGAAGAGGAGAGGAGGAAGGCAGCAGAGGAGAGGAGGAGAGCCGAGGAGGAAGCAGCAATGCGGGCTGAAGAGGAGGCCAGACTGCTTGCTCAACTGACTGCCAAGTATTTCACATTTTCAGTTCTCCTTTAGCTACAGTCTGATTCAGTTGCTCTTTTCACATTCGCTGTCTGAAGATGCATGTAGACAATACTTTCACATACTTCCATTTTAAATGACTGCTAGTGGAGTCAATAACTACTCTTCAATAAGGTGAGGATTTAGATGGGGTTTTCTACAGCAGTTTAAAAAGGAAGATTTCACAAGATTATTAATCTCTCTCACAGGCAGAGGGCAGCACTGGAACGTCAACTCATGTTTCACCGAAGTCTGTTTGTAGAGTCGGGGGGTCTGGAGCAGACACAGGACATCTCTCGTCCCTGGGTTTTTTCCTACTTCAGTTTGCTGAAACTACTGGGCTTAGCTGAATCTCCAGAAGATCTAGTGAAAGATGTGGTGTGAATATCAATGCTACCTGTAGCTTCAAGCCCTGTTATACCTGTTGGGTTTTGGCAGTGATCCAGCTCAAACTGATGACAAGATACATATCACAAAATCAGCTGATTTACTCGGCATACAACACACAGAATGGGAACAGCAGGAGCTTAAGGAGATCACAAAGAGACATGGCTCTGTTTACGAGCTGCAAAACCAGCTACTCTGGTATAAGCATGTTTGGGTTGGACCAAGCATTTTGAACAAGCATACTTCACTTCAGTTTTAATGATAAACAGAATGATAACAATAACAGAACTGATCTCGATAGTACTAATTATGGAGGGTAACGCTGGACAAAATAACATATAATTGTAGATTTCAATGTCTTGTTTATTTCAAATACTTATTAAATAATTATGTTTGCAAATCTAATCATTATCATTTCTGCTGTTTTCTTGAATAGCAAAAGGATTCAAAAACACAAAGAATTCACAAGGTTCCCAAGGAATTTCCCAATTTATAATTTCCTTAGAAAACACATTTGTTTAAAGAAGTGGTGAACATGAGTCATGGAGTAAATTATAAAGCACCATAATGAAAAGTTTATAAAAGGTCCACCCACCAGCCACTTCATTGGGTACACCTCCTTGTATCTACACTCATTGTCCTTTTTATCAGCTCCATTTACAAAAGAGGTGCACTTTTTAGCTAGTTATAGTAGTTTATCTGTTTCTCTGCATACTTTATCACCTTCTTCTTCAGTGATTAATGGCACATGTGGATTAGACACAGCAGTGCTGCTGGAGTGTTTAAACACTGTGTCCACTCCCTGTCCAGTCTATCAGAAACTCTTACTTTGCTCGTCTACCTTGTAAATGTAAAGTCAGAGACAATAGCTCTTCTGCTGCTGCACAGTTCATGTTGGTCATCCTCTAGTCCTTCATCAGTGGTCACAGGATGGTGCTGGCTGGATGGTTTTGGTTGATGGATGTGTCTCAGTCCAGCAGTGACACTGCTGTGTCTGATCCACTCACACCAGCACAACACACACTCACACACTATCATCATGTTAGTTTCACTGCACTTCAAGTTTCGACCATTGAAGAACAGAGTAAAAGGGGCCAACAAAGTATGCAGCGAATCAGATGGACTACAGTCTCCAACTGTAGAACTACAAAGTGCTCCCACACAGAAAAGTGACACTAATATAGTGGACAATAATTGTAGATACAACAAGGTGTTTCTGACAAAGTGGCCGGTGATCAATAACCTTCCATGCACACACAAAGTGTTTTACCTCTTTGGCAGTTGTGTGGCCATAAATGTCATCACTGCTGATGGGAAATCTCAAGAAATCCAAACGGTCACCCTAAAAAAAAAAAACAACAACAGCACAATAAGTAAAGACAAGTACATTATGCAATTAATGTTACATTGTTATATTGTCTTACCTTGAGTGGAAGGATCTCTTATTCCTTTGGCAGTCATTTCATCTTCATCTTATAATGGGTAAAGAAAGTTTGAAATACATGTTTCCACATACATTCCATTCACATGGAATGTGTCCAATAGGACTAAACAAATAATGGTTTTTATTTCAAAATCGCTGTTTGAGAGCAATTTTCAAATTATTAGAACTACAATTCTACTAATATCTTACATTATTTAGTAGTGAAGGAATGTAACCTAGTTGGCAGTTTGGTGCATTACATTCAGAGTTCAAAAGTTTAAGAGTTCTTGGCAGAAACAAAGACCTGGAGCTTGATATATAGACAATAATGACTTTTAAATCCGAAATGCAATGAGAATAAAAAATAAATAAACTGGATTTTTTTCTCAAATGGTTCACCTCAGTCTAATATTAGCTTAATAATGAAATTCAAGAGTGGCAGATCAAGTATACGGTCTCGCTTTGATTCTACAAATCAAATAAGCTAAATGGAAACAAAGCACTGCAACTGAGTATTGTAACTGACTGACAGATCATCTTTAGCTCCAAGAACACAAGTACTTATTTTACACTTCACTACTCAGTTTGTTAAATTGCCAAAAACAGGAGAAATGGCCAAATACATGCAGAAAACAGCAAATACCAAAGAACAAACTGACTGATTTTGGTGATTTGGTTTAGGGCTTACAGTTAAATCTATTCAGCTCCTCAGAGTCATCTGACAGAGACAAAAAGCAAGCAAATGAACATCACTTAAATATTAGTCATCCATTTCTGCATTTAATGCACAATTTGTTTTCAACAATGTCCAATTTAATAAATTAATACATTATTCAAATATAAAGAAAAAACACATGAAAACATTGCATAGGTTCCCATGTTCAATCAATAATTCAGTACACAGTTATTCAGTCCTCGTCCATGACCAGTTTCGTTGTGAAAAAGAGCAAGATTTGAGACTTCACAGATCTCTTGGCTGCCCTAGCCTTGGTCTCTGGATTGCTCTGTTGAAATGTCCGCAGATTTCACCTCACTGACCTCTTCCTCCAGACCCCCCTCCACTGAAGCACTCTGAGCAAGAGATAACAGTACTTTGAGCTAAACAAAACAATGCCTTATTCTGAAGTAATGTTCACATTGTGGTGTCATCAAGATTCATACCTGCAGAGCATTATAAACATGACAAAATACCTATTGGAAATTAAATATCACTTAGCCTCAGCAGTGCTGTAACATTACACACTCCAAATCTCACCTATCTGCACTGGAATCGTCTGTCTGTCTTCCAAGAGCTTCTGTGTGGCGTTCCCCTCAGTTCCCCCAGCCTCCAAGGAAGTGATGTTAACCAGCTGACCTACTTCAAGCAGGGCAGCAGGCCCAGGCACAGCTGTAGCATCTCCAGCAGAGGAGCTAGACTGCAGGAAGGATGAAGGGGTCAGGAACAGAGTGTGTGGGTTTGAGGAGTCCATGGGCTCTGCCACTGAAACAGGCTGCTGCCCAAGAGAGCCCTCTGCTGGACACATGGCTGGTTGCAGCTGGACACCCTACAGAGCAAAAAACACATTACCAACTGCAATTCTATTATATCATTGTGAATAAGGACCATCTAATTAACAGCGACAAGGATTTTACTAACTAATACTCAGCAGATGTTTCTGGTATGCATGTCAAAACCAACCAAGTCAATTATAACTGACTGACTTTAATATGTTACTTACTGGATCAGACGAGGAAAGGAAACTTTTGTAACAACCACATGTAGGCATGGCAAAGAAATACTGGAGCTCTAAAGCTGTGCATATGTGTATTATCCTGGGTGTGCATTTGTAAAGTCAGAATGGACTTACCTGTAGCTGCGCAAAGATCTTGGGCTGGAGGGAGGTGAGAGAGCTAAAGAGCTGAACAGCCTCAGGAGAAAGAGTGTCACTTCCTTCTAAAACCTCCTCCTTCTGAGAGTTCACTGAGAAAGGTAATCAATGACACTTTCACTTAAATGTAAAACAGATATGCTATTTTTATCAAACAACTAATGAACAGACATTAAAAGAGAATAACCACAGACTTTTCAAGATATCTGCAAAATTAAATCTTTGAGATGTAAACAAAATCATCTACAGTGGTCTGACGTGAAATACTAGAGAAACTTACCAAATTACAATTGTTCACAGTGGCGCTGATAGTAACCATACACTACATGATACCTCGGGCAGCATGGTGACGCAGTGGGTAGCGCTGTCACCTCACTGCAAGAAAGGACTGGGTTCGATTCCCTGGCTGGGTGACCAGGGTCCCTGTCCTTACATTCTTCCCACAGTGCAAAGACATGCTGGCGAGCCTGAGATACTAAATTGTCCCTAGGTGAGTGTGTATATATATGTCTGTGTATGCATATGTCTTTGTGTCTGCCCGCCCTGTGATGGACTGTCCCCGGTGTTTCCCGCCTTCTGCCTAATAAGTGCTTGGATAGGCTGCAGAACCCCCAGTGACCCAGGAGGATAATTTGATGTAGATGATGACAAGGTTTAAGATTTAGATTTAAGGTTTTCATTTTAAAAAATTAGCAAAACAGCACAGAGTGAAATTTGCTTTTTAAGTTCATATTAATAACTGTTTCACCATTATCCACAATATGTATAAACCTCAGACCCAGAAGGTTCAGTGGTGGTCTCGGATAGTATGAATAGTAAATAAAATGTCTATATTCATGTTGTACATATAGAGACCCCTGGTTTCTATCACCACGACTGGTATGAAATTTAGAAATACCATAGAAATACCATACTCTTTTCAAATACCAGTTCACATCAGACCACTCTGAATGATGTTCACTCATTTTCCCCTGAACACGCATATTAGTTCAATATTATTCAAATACTTTCCTGTTACATGGAACCAATCAAATACTATCATCTGCAATTGGAATAACACAGACTTGTTTAATTTTTTACCATTAATGGCGGCCGGGGTCAGTGTCAGAGTAACAGTGTCTGTAAGGAGGTTCTCATTCTCAGCCTTCCACTGTATAGAAGAGATGGTGGCAAGGGAAAACATAATCAGTTATCAAAAACCTTCCCTTTCCTCATTCATAAGCACTGCAGAAAGTATGTAAAGCCCATACCTCTGATCTCGGAGAGGCCAGGGTTCCCTCTGTCAGCTGCAGGGTCTTCTGAGCCTCATGCATGTGGTTCTTGATGTCATTGACAGTCGGAAAGTAACACAGATTGTGTCTCTCTGGTACCGCGTCTCCCTTGAACATCTCACGTTCTACAAACCTCCTAAAGTAGTGCAAGAAAAGATGGCTGTAAAACAGGTAGATGTCGCATTCTCAATAGGAGGGTGAGAATTTAGGGCTATTGAGAATTAGGGCTATTGTGTATACTCTGTGGATTATACAGTGCTGGCCAAAAGTATTGGCACCCCAGAAATTCCGTCAGATAATGCTCCATTTCTCCCAGAAAATGATTGCAATTACAAATGCTTTGATATTAAAATGTTCATTTAATTTGTCTTCAATGGAACCCCACTTCTGACCCAGAGACATAAAAAGCCAGGCTGGAGAAAGTCAAAAACGTTTTGGAAGAATGTTCTCTGGTCAGATGAGACAAAAGTAGAGCTTTTTGGGAAATGGCATCAACATAGAGTTTACAGGAAAAAAACGAGGCCTTCAAATAAAAGAACACGGTCCCTACAGTCAAACATGGCGGAGGTTCCCTGATGTTTTGGGGTTGCCTCTGGCACTGGACTGCTTGACCGTGTGCATGGCATTATGAAGTCTGAAGACTACCAACAAATTTTGCAGCATAATGTAGGGCCCAGTGTGAGAAAGCTGGGTCTCCCTCAGAGGTCATGGGTCTTCCAGCAGGACAATGACCCAAAACACACTTCAAAAAGCACTAGAAAATGGTTTGAGAGAAAGCACTGGAGACTTCTAAAGTGGCCAGCAATGAGTCCAGACCTGAATCCCATAGAACACCTGTGGAGAGATCTCAAAATGGCAGTTTGGAGAAGGCACCCTTCAAATCTCAGTGACCTGGAGCAGTTTGCCAAAGAAGAATGGTCTAAAATTCCAGCAGAGCCATGTAAGAAACTCACTGATGGTTACCGGAAGCGGTTGTTCGCAGTTATTTTGTCTAAAGGTTGTGCTACCAAGTATTAGGCTGAGGGTGCCAATACTTTTGTCCGGCCCATTTTTGGAGTTTTGTGTAAAATGATAATTGATTTGACTTTATTTTCATTCTCTTTTGTGTTTTTTCATTGCAAGCAAAATAAATGAAGATATTAATACCAAAGCATTTGTGATTGCAATCATTTTCTGGAAGAAATTGAGTATTATCTGACAGAACTGCAGGGGTGCCAATACTTTTGGCCAGCACTGTATATTGTACAGTGTCTGTATTTATTGTGTATATGTGGAGTCACTGTGTATATTGTGGACTGTCAGTAAGTTATGTGTATACTGGTACAGTACTAGAGAGACACCAACTGCCGAAACCAAATTCCTTGTGTGTCATTATACTTATACCAATAAACCTGATTCTGATTCTGATATGGGGTGAGCAACAGGGTAAAAGTATATCACAACATTCCCTCAGTACACAAAATATAAATAAAATAATAATATCAAAATATAAAATATATCAATAAAAACAAAATAGACAGAGCCTATCAAACCTAAAAATACCACCAAAAACAATTAACCCAATTATTTTTATTATTCATTTTATTATTTTTATGCACTAAACTAAATTTAAACAGACTTAATATGCTCTACGTAAGGAAATGAGTAGTAAGTAGGGACGCTATCAACAATAAGCTCAGTAAAGCATATAGTGATGTAATGTGATAAATTATCACAATAAACGACAACTATCTCACAAGAAAGTGTGTGTGCAGTGCAGGATAAAGTGGAAGAATTTACCAAGTTGAATGGGCCCACAGAGCAATTCTTTTTGGTATGAACACTACACGTCGGTGGTGGCAGTAAGATGAATGTCTGGGCATCAGGGCCTCTGACATCCACTAATGAACACCTAAACAGCACAATACATCTAAACACTGATGCTGACCAAGGTAATCTATCAAGACTACAGTTACAAGCACAATAATGCACCATGTCCTAGGGCACATATCGTCATTAAATGGTACCAAGAACATGACAGTCAGCTTTCAGTGCTTCAGTGGATTGAAGCGATACCTGGATCTCAATCTTATTAGTCTTTAAACATTCTGTAACACTCAGTCCTGGCCACTGAAAGGTCATACCTGAGGTGCTTGCGGATAGCGTAAACCTGGTTGTACCCCTGTGCCACCAGCTCACAGATCTTCTCTGCCACTAGAGGGTGCAGTCGAGATGGGACAGAACAGACATCTTCCTGCTCCTCCTCCTCTCCATCTTCCTCCCCTTCTCTCTGAGCTTCCTCATCTTCCTCATCCTCATCCTCCTCCTCTGGAAAGCCAGACTGCTCAGGGGGTGGGGGTAGGACTGCTAAGTCTATATCATGATACAGGTGGGCTTTCTGAGTAGGAAGCTGGATATAATATCTGTTTGGTCAGAAATACCCATCATGAGTGTGGAAAGCAAAAGCACAAGTACGTAATGCTGGCAGTAGGATGCGATTCAGAGTTTATCCTTATACCGTATGACACCTCCAGTATCCCACAATTTCTTCTTTAGGTTGAAGAAGGCTTTTTCTTGCTCTTGTCGTACTACCTTCTTGTCCACTTTGGGGTCAACTGGAACCTTGTACTCGGGAAATTTCCGTACTTTCTTGATATATATTCTGCAGGAGTAAAGATTTAATATTAAGCACTTCATTCTGTATGTATTCACCATAACAAAAAAACGATGACGCAACGTGACTGCATTTTTTGTGCTTTCCGTACCTAGCAGGACATGTAGCTTTGTAGGAGGAATTTTGATTGGCTTCTTGTGCAGTGCCTTTTTTGGATTGGACACCTTTTCTGCGTGGCCCAAACTGACACTCCATCACAATAGCCCTACTTCCTAAAAAATGATCACAAAATATATACAATAATTGGCAAAATGTTCAGTAACTGAATTCTATTCAAAATAAGTGTTTACATATGTTACATGTAGTTGAAAGCAGCGCACTCGCCTGCATTCACAAAGGGAATGCCATCATAGGGCACGTATTGAGACTTCCACATAAGGCGAGTGGCAGGCTTTGCTGGTGAAGGCGACTGGCGCGTGCCAAACACAGAGTGAGTGTGTTGCTTATGCAGAACCAACACAGCCTCCAGCTCCGCCTCTGTGTTACAGTAACCACGGTACGAGTCACCAATCTTCTGCTCCACACAAAACAAAGTTTGAAATCAAATACTCAAAACAGTAAACAAGGTATTTACACAGTAAGCAGTAACACACAAGCTCACATGAACTACTAACAGCTCAAGTTTGTAAAAAGGAAAATTCAGCAGACACTTCTCATTTTTTCCTGAGAGCACATTTTGGTTCTGATGTACCTCACAGCTGCGAAGTCTCTTTGCCCAGTTTGGTGCACCTGCAGACAGAGGCTTCAGTGGAGACACAGACACATCTGGAGAACTGATCACAAATAAACATTACAGATAAGAAGATGCAAGGAGATCCTTTCAGAGTCAGCATAAGAGCAGACACAATCTGTAGCACTGATTTTGCCTCCTATCATGACAATAAAGTCACAAATTAAAGGAAAGCAGGGAAACTGTTTAATTATGTGTATACCGTGCAGGGTTTGCTTGACTGTCCTTTATTTTGCTTGTCTATCCAGAAAAAAAATTGCTAGACACAAAATGTTCTGGACTCCCAAGGTTTTCTAATAGGTTTGCAATTTAGTCTAAAGTTTAAACTGCTTCTTTCATCCACAGAAACCATTTGTATACCAAAAATGACATGATGACATGTTTAAGCATTGGGCAGAACTGCAACTCATCTACCACAGCATCCTGAGCACATACACATCCACTGAATTCCACAAAAGTAAATGAATGAACAAATAAATAACACAACATGTTATATAAATATCAGCCTACTTTATTGTCTGAGCCTTGATGGTTGTGAAGGTTGATGGTGCTACAGCAGTTAAAGTGCTAGTGCTACTTTCGCCAGCAGTTACAGCAAGGATTGGCTCTTGGTCTTCTTGACTGGGTTTGGCTACACATGTTCCTGTAACAGAGCACAGTTCCACATACATACATACATACATACATACATACACACACATACTAAATATATTTAAAATACTGAGTCACTTTGAGAAAGATTATCCAAAGAGAGTTCCAAAAGCTCTCGGAGGCAAGCAGCAAATGGCACTGCATGTGGTGATGCAGCAATCAAACTGATCACATGAATATTTATTGAATACAGCACTGAAATCACTTTACCTCTCGAGTCTGTCGTATTTAACACTTGGCCGTTGGGCAGCAATAGTCGTGTTGCTCCAAGATGGCTGGATGGAATGACATACAACTGCCCATTTTCTGACTGTCCGATCACCTTAAAACAAAAGAAGTATAACTAAAATGAGAAAAAGATGTTGGCTATGACAGTCTACAATTCTACAACTCATTAAAGTACCAATGTCTTTACTACAGCATAGTTTTACACTACCCTTCTCTCCCCCGTAAGACTTTCTTTAATCATTTTCATGGTATGTTCTCACCATACGTTCACACTGTAGCGGCTGTCCATTTGGATCAAAAATCACAACACTGCCGGTGTCGAGTGAACCTGCGGGTAAATTCTGATAGGATGCAGGATTCTCTGAGACTGGAATTGTGCATGACTCCTCTTTAAGCTGCATGTCGGTGTTTTTACATAGCTCCTGTAACACAGCATGAAATGATGTAATCAGACACACTCAGCAGCTGCTACCTGGCAATTCCTCCAGGGCTCCAAGTACTCTAAAATCATGGGACAGTCTAATATAGGCTTTGGTCAAAGCCTACAGAGACATAAGAGCTGGTATGCCTAGCTGGCTGTATATTTTGCAGTTGAATAACAATGATATGGCATTAATCAACGGGGCTCACCAAACCTGTTGCACTCTCTGAGGGTTTTGTGCTTATCTCCACCTTGCTGTTCTCTGCAGCACTGAAGCCAGCTTGCTGAAATCCACAGGCTTCTCCCACATTTCTCTCCTGCTCCTCCATATCTTATATGCATGTCACACATAACCCCCAGCCTAAAGCAAAGAAGAATTAGAAATGTTAGTATCTGTAACAAAACTACGTGCTGGATAGGACTGCAGTCCTATAGGATCAAAGACAGGACTATACCTAGTCTAAGGTATTTGAGAGATGGGGGATGTTGTATTGACAGGTTTGTGGTTTAGTCAGTGATCATGAGCGCCATTATTCATGGTGGCTGAGCTATTAAGCAGGGTGGCATCTTACGAACCCCTCCAGCAAACTGCTTTAGTTAATTATCCACAGTGTACATTGTGTTGGACGGTTACATGTGAGGCAGACCCATCAATTGCTACTGGACGTGTCAGTATGCTAGCCTGTTAGCTAACGTAGCTAGTGGTGAAGTAAATTTGGTGGTCGTTTGTGTTTATCTAGCAAGTGTAAAACCGGGAAGTCTGCAGCAGAGCAAACCCGGCTAAGGTTTAGTCAGTTCCTGCACTGATAAAAAAATAACCCATTCATTAACCAGCCAACACCACCTTCATTTATTGTCTTAACGCCATGTTGTCTTGCAGAAAGCTAGCTAGCCAGCTGGGGCGCTTTAAAAAATGACTTCCAAGTGCCTTAGGAATACCCCCAAGCATGTGTCCAGCCGTGGAGCTGAAGGCCGCCTGCAGTCTTTATAAATACCGCTGAAATCCAGAACGAGTCTGCTCAACCTCGTCTTCGTCCAGCTCCCTTTCACTCCGACATTTGACGAAACGCGGGATCACGTGAGCTTTGTGGCGCTCTGCGGCCGCCGTAGCTTACACGGCTGAACGGGTTTCAGCTGAAGAGTTAGTGTCTTTTGGCGATTATGGAATTAAAATACATACATTAAATATTTTTGGTCAGGTTTGGAGCACCTGCGGCTGAGGCTTCAGTTGAGGCGCGTTTACAACAGAAAACTACAACAAAAAGCAAAGGTTTATGAAGGAAATTATTAGATAATTATGACAATTTAGAGAAAATAATGGAGACATTTCATTTAGTGGTGGCGATGCCACAATTTTCCTTTCGATCCGACACCACGTAATACCAGGGCTAAAATTCCGATACCAGTACCGATATTTTAAAGTATGTGACTTTCAGTGAACTGTACGTTTAAACAGAATTGTAACAGAAACTCTGGCATTTAATTATTATTCGTTATTATTGTGGCTATTAAAAAGTTATATTGAAATTATGTATTTGCTTAAATATTCTCGTATTTTATGTCATCTGAAAATTGAGTAGCTAAATATGTATTCATCAGATCAACAATTTAATAGTCACATTTTGAATAGTTGCAGAGCAAGGAGGCGGAAAAAGTAGTTCCTATACCACACCATTGTCTATAGATAGATAGAGATAGAACATACATCCATCTAACAAAATAAATTAATGATATCGATATTTTGGCTCCAGAATCAAAAGTAAATGCTAGGATCGACAATACCGATATTTAGGTATCTACCCGCCCATCCCTAATTTCAGTGCCAGCACAAGACCATACAGTGCAGTAGAGTTAAAGTGCTGGTCTTGTTTGGTTTCATAACAAGAAAATAAAAAATAAATAAAAAAAGGGAAAAATAAAATTCAATTAATTAAAAGCTTGCTTTGTCTTTCAGATCTCTGAGCTCAGAATAAGAGCAGAAAAATATGTGCTACAGGCAACATTATTAAATAAAATCACACATATCTTCAAAAGAGTCGAGGAAATGTCTGCTGGACTGTATACTTTTTCACCACTATGGGGAGACATGCTCAAAAATTTGCCATTTAAAAACATGGCATTTAAAAAGTCTGAGGAGAAAGATCTGAAAAAAAAAACAAATAAAGGTTTTGGGTTCCATTTGGTTATGCCATCTGCCTTTGCTCGAGAGCCGTGACTGGTGGTCAGTATGAGGGATTGTCTCTTTACAGTCCCTGATGATCATTCCTTTGCATATGTAATGTTTGTTCTTTGGGCAGGAAACCCCAGTCTCAGCATTCCAGCAGCAAAAAAACAGGAAAAGATTGGTGGAGGCGCTGGACCTGGAGAAGTGGTTCTGTGGATGGCTGTGTTGAACCAGCTGATCCTTTGTCAGGTCTAAACTAACAGCACAGTGTCTGGGCTGAGCCCGTAACAATGAGGGTTGCACGCTCAGGGCGAAGAGAAAAAGTGAGGAATCTGGGCCTGTAATCCTAGGCTGGGAGTGTGGCCTGTCCCGGACTGACCCACAGGCTGAGAGATTAGAGAAAGAATAGCTCCAAGGCTGAGAGGAGAGCTTTCAGAGCGGGAGACAGGCAATCTCCCACAACCTCATACATACAGCCAGCACCTTTGATGTATAACAGTATTGGATCACAGAGAGAGAGGAAGAGGGGTGAACAAAGAGATACAGTGTGAATCCCTCAGTAGAGATGCTTTTCAAGTATGTGAACTATCTGTCCAGGGCTGTTTTTGAACAGTTGGGGGCCATAAGAAGCAATCTACGCAATCTAAGAAGCCCCAACATCCACCCCAGTCACATTATTTGGCAGTAAAGCATAAAAGTGAATGAATATTTCATTGATTTTGACTAGGACAAAAGTTTAATACATGTTAACGATAGACAGGTGAACAATAGACTATATGAAAGGTCCCATTTATATTAGTTCAAATATATTATAGTGTGTATTTTTTAGAGGTGTGTGATATATCTTTGCTTGAGACATGTACACATTACTCACAGGGCCCTTAATGGGACACTAAGGAACTGCTTATCTGTTTCTAATAACATAGCAGGAAACAGCCTTGGATTTGGTGTAGGGAAACTAGGGCAGACACAGTTACTAAAGCAGTGTTATGAATGTCTTGCCTGCAGAATGTATATCAGAAAATGAGAGGCATCTTGGTCCATTCAGCCAAACCCCTTGCTGTGCTAAACACATGCCAGCTCCAATTACGTGACCTGGCCTTAAACGGCCTACCCTTACTCCCCCTTCCTGCGCATTTCTTATAGGGAGACCAAACAGCTAGGGCCGGAGATGCATGCATGAATAGAGTCTGGTCAACATGTGCCCATGAGTTCAGTCCATCTGCCTGCAGCCCTTCCCCCATCTCACTTAGCCACAGAGTCCAGCTATAAGTTATAGACTTTACATTGTTATGAGACATTTCTTAAATCTTATTAGTAATGTCAGACGTTTACTGTTACTCGGCTCTGAGGTCAGTGGTGACACCGCATGTCTGGGCTGAATGACCGGCTGCAAGCTGATAATGGCCTGCTGGGTAATGCCTGCTCATTTCTGGCCTCACTAGCAATCTTTGGGCCATCATGTACAGGGCTGCTGTGGGTGGGGGCATAGGGTTAGGGAGTCACTGGGAAAAAAGCTTCTGTTTGGACAAGGCTTCTGCACTGTCTTCCGTGTGAACATTTTTGTCCCTGCATTCACAAAAGCCCTCACAAAAGGGGGGGTCAGGTCGACTACTGGACATTGGCTGGAAAGCTTGCATGACTGCACCGTTTCAAACATCTTTCACGCATGCACAAGAGCTTGCTTCAACAACAGCACCAGCAGACTGTCACTGTAACCCAGCGCACCCACTGATATGAACTCTGTAACACTGTAGACAAAGCATTACACTGCTCTGGTCAGCACACAGTACAAACAGAGATCACTTTAATTATGTTAACATCTAGACTGCCTCAGCATGTTTTACCATGGCAGTCATAACTGTATCAAAACCTAAGGGCTGGACAGGAGAAGGACAGAGGTGTTAACTTAATATTCACTTTATTACTTAATTTATTTTGTGTTTTTGTGAATCTTTTCATTAATTCTTTGAGTTCCATTTTAGATTAAAGTGCAATACAATGTATATACACTCAACATCAAAAGAAAAGTTGCACCAGAGGGAAGTGTCGGATTGCAGTTCTATTAGGAAGGAAGATAAAGGTCACCAGGAGCAATAAATGATGATAAATTTAGACTAATATGGGACTTATTTAGACTAATACTAATTTACTGAGCTACACATATAGAAGTAGTGTCTCTCAGTATGGCATCAGGCCGGCAAGTTTGCCAGTGCAACAAGCAGACGTCTCGGCATGGAGTTGTAGAGGTTCCTAAAGGTATCCTGTGATAATTCGTCCCATGCAGCTTGAGTATTCTCACACAGTTCCTGCAGATTTTGAGGTGGAGGTGGAGTGATACCAGGCCTTCTGTGTGACCCATGACAACAAACCGTTCATTTCACAACTGACCATGGAGTCTCCGCACACAGATTCGTTGGTCGTATCCACCAAGACAAAAGCAGTACTCATCACTGAAGATGACCCGCTGCCATTCGGAGTCACTCCATGACAGTCTGGCATAACACCATTGCAGTCTGTGGTGATGTTGACGTGATGTTAAGGGCAGTCATTGTAATGGTCTGCATGTAGTCCTGCGTTGTGCAGCTATTCCACTTTACATCATAAAGGTATAGAACAGAATGGATTGTATGCAGAGAATGTATCAGTGAACATGTTAAAACTAATGTTTTTGTGCTTGTTCAAAAGCATTTTGAAGCTTATGTGAGGGCGTTTTTGTGTCATATGTTACTTTTAGACTCTGAAAGATGGAAAATGTTTAAGGAGAAAACACTATACCTTTTTTGAACCTGTAAAATGGAAATGCATTTGGGTCTCATTCACAAATATCTTCCTAAGTATTTTCTATAACTCGTTCTCGAGAGAGGTCCTAAGAAAAAGGTGCTCTTGAGTGTGTGTAGATTCTGTTCTTACCTAAGCACTGGAGAATGTCAGAATCTTTGTGAAAACTGCAGGAGTGGATTTTAAGGAAGAAATTTCTTCTTAAGAACGTTTGGTGAAGGAGATCCAGTGTTTTTTAACAGAAGAGTTTGATATAGTATATAGTATCAGAAAGTGCTATTAAAGGGCCCAATCCTACATTTTTCTCGTATTCAGCTTTCCAATTGCGGTTCACTTATAATGTGTTTGTGGTTTTGCATGATCACAATTCATTTTGCATGACCATTTTCAAACTTTAAACTTTAAATGTTCAAACTTTAACAATGCTTACATATCACATCAGATCCCTTTATTTAAAAAGCCAGAGTTTTCTGATATTGATATAAGTCCCTATACAGAAAGTTTGTATTTTGCTTTCGTGATGTCATGAAAATTAAACATTTACATATTTCCTTGAACTTGACCTACAGCAGTTAAACCTGCTCACTGGCAGTAGAAGTTTTAGTTTATTGTTGAATGAGCTACAATAAAGGGCAGTCAATAAGAACAGAGCTCATTCTCATATATTCATTTCATTCTTAAAGGCACAGTAACAAAACAGCCTGCTCAGTTCTAAGGGATAAATGTAGGTTGGAAAATGTTCATACACAAATGGCTTATGACTGCTTTATCTATGCAGGATGTGGCTCTTTAAACTGAGCCTTGTCATATGGAGATGTTTTCTCTGTAGTGAGATCCTCCACTGGGTGGCAGGAGCGAGTTCTTCTTGGAAGCACTCTGGGAGTTCTGCATTTGTCTTTATGAACCCCAGAGTGCCAAGAGAAAAATGTTTTCATTACTTCAGATTTCAGATCCCAGCAGGGGAAGAACTACATCTCTAATGATGCTTAGGGTTAAAAGGTTCTGTTCAACATTCTTGGACTTGCTTTGGACTTTCATATTAGCACTTCTAACACGCAATCATATAAAGAAAACCAGACTTATTTCCTGGTAATTGCAAGAAAAACCCACAAAATCAGCTCCACCCAGCTCTGCACAAAGTAAGCACCACCTCCGAAGTCTTGCTTGTTGCAACCGTGACTTTATTTTTTCAGTTACATACAGTCATAGGAACACTGGAGAGTACATGAACTGTATGGGGAAAGAAAACAACAACAGAGAAGACACATCTTATAAGGAGTACGAGATCGAAGGCCTACAACAGTGTTTAAGCTGTGTTCGAGCAGATCTATATGTGCAATGTACGGATGACTTTGAAAGACATGTCTAAACTGCTTCTTTTAAGCCCGTCATCATAAAACGTGTTATTGCATCCAGTATCTCCAAGTGTCTACTGAAGAGTATGTCAATGTGGCCCAGCTGTGTATTATGACAGCATGAGAAGCTACTTCTCAGATTGAGCTCAGTCTCTTCCTTACAAACTAAGCAGCACACTAATCAGAAAGAGAAAATAAGGCCACCGTCCTTATCAAAATGTATTAAAATTGGCCCTAGACTGAAAGTACTCTCTACTTAAATATAGGTACATATACTAAGGAGATACAAAATGTAGTTGAAAGCACAAAGTCTATTTGTCTTCAAAAGAGAAATGGTACGATCCGTATGTTCGGGAGAACTTTCTATTCCTGAGTATAGACCTACAGCGGTAATCGTTAGCTGTGCGAGAATGTAGATTTCAGGTGTTTAAGAGCTTGTTTCAGTTAGGGATGGTTGCTGTTAAACGCTGAAAGCCCCACAGGGCCTAACTGATCTGCAACACTGGCAAAAAGTGCGACATTTTTTCTTTTTTTCTTTTCTTTTCTTTTTTTTTTGTTCAAGTTCTGATTTCTGTTTTCTTAAAGCACAAAGTAATACCTTAAAAACAAAGAAGGGAGCGAAAACAGGACCCCAGCAGACCCTGCTCAGCAAGCCAAGCCACTAATGTGATGGAAGCACAATTAAGCAGGCACTCCACGGCTTTGGTCTTCACTGTCACTTCTCAACACAGGTTCGAGCCTGAAGGCTATTTTTATTGATCCTGCGCTTAGGCAAACTGAAGAACAGCCAACTGGTTTCTGTTTTGCACTTTATCTCCTAATCGTTTTGTTATGTCTTTTCTATCCCTCTCTCCTCCTGGCTTCAAAGCACCACTGACTGTAAGTGTGCACAATAGCAGCCATTTTCTTTGGACAGGTCTGTAGAACGATCACAATGGCCTCTCCTAATTGCCTTTTGAGAAATAATCGATTATTTTAACAGTTAACAAAACAAAAGGAAAAAAAATCAACACCACATACAATACAAAAATAGACTACAGCACATAACAGAACATTAATGAAAGACTTCAACCACTTGGCAAGAAGTGTTTATTATTACTGTCAGCTCTGTGACACTGAGGAAAAGAGATTTGGAATGAAAAGGAGTCCAGTTACGGGGAATGATTATGACTCTACACCCCAGCATTTAAAGTACAACAAATGCCACTGAAATTTCCTAGAATGCATGCATCATGATGGAGGACTGTACTACTTTCAGCTTTCTAAACGCCAAGAAAGATGAGGATGCACTCTCAAGTCATGGACTTACCCGCATTATTTCAAATAGAAATGCAGGTTTAAGATGGCTCTAAACAAAACGGATGGGTTAATGGTGAATTCATCAGTGGAAATCCCAGGTGGACCATAACCAAGCTTCATACTGCAGCTTTAAATTGTGAACTAACGTTTCGTGAAACATTCGCTTACGGAATTCAACCTTTTCTCTCTCTCAGTGTCACAGTGCCCTCCATTCAACAGTCTAAGCCTTATCAGTCAGTGAGAAATGAGAGAAAACACGCACACGCACTCAATTCATTCTGGCTGTCAGCATCTCTTCATTCACATCTCTCTCTCTCTCTCTCTCTCTCTCTCTTACTCACTCTTTGTTCCCTGATGTGTTTGAAGTTCAGAATTTGGAACCAAACGCATTTCAAACGCATTTTACGGCCAAGCAAACAAAGGCATCTAGTTTGCAGAGCACTCGTCCTCTCTCTCTTTTTTTCCTTCTCCTCACTTTCCATTCCTCTCACTGGCCATGGAGAGAGAGGGGGCGTATAGGGCCAGTGGAGGTCAGCCAGTCTGAAAAAAATAACACCACAGTCTCTCTCCTGCTCTCCTCCTCCAGACCAGGCCACAGGGACACACAGAGAGGGGAGCAGTCCAGGAAAATGGTCACTAAGACAGAGGCCTTCATCAACCCAGTCTCTGCAGTACCAGGTCTCTTGGTCTTGTCAGATAACCCTAAATATTCAGGAGACACCATTTATACCCAATGATGCATTGCTCCAATTGTAAGAAAAAAAAATCCAGTTCTCCAAAAGAGATACACTGCAAACTATTAGAAAACAATGAAGTCTCTCATAGTCTCTCAAGCTCTTTACGCCCGGAGCCAGTAAGGAAGAACTCTAAGCATGAGTAGGTGCTCTTTCTGTGTATGCATTCGTGTATGGATGGATCCATGCGTCCATGCTCAGCTACAGCATTCAAGATTCATCCACATTTCTCCACTGTCAATCGTTTATATCTATCAAAGGTAGAAGGAACAATAAAAATATATCTATGCTTCTCTTATCACAAAACCCTCAGAAAAATGGCCTCCTGGTATTACAAGTACAAACCTAAAAAGCTGCATAGCAAAAGTTCGGTATCGCATCAAATATAAGCGGACATCACCAAAATAAAGCCCTAATTTCTTCTTTTTTCCTTTTTTCCGTGTGTCTACTTGCTTTCTGATTTTCTTTCTGGTTTGATTTTTGTAACGTGTGCTGTGCTTAGTTTGAGTGCCATGGACACGGTTGCTGGGAGGCTTGTTTGTGTTTGCATATCTAGCTCTTTGGGTCCTCTGGGTGTGGAGAGAGGCAGGAGGATGATGAAGGTTGCTGAGACAGGGTGCTTGTACCCCGCGACACTCTCTGTTCAAGCTCGGTGGGGATAGAACCCAGAGTGTTCTGGTTCTTCAGACCAAGCTCCGGAGTGGGCAGAAGAGGCTTGAGGATGCTGACCAGGCAGAAGGCTGAGCCGCTCTTGGGGACAAAGTTGACCTTGTTCCTGTCTGGGCAGAGGAACTGTGGGATCTCTCTCTGAGGTCTGGCCCTGAGAGAAGGGTGAGATTAAGAGAGACAGTGAGAAACAGCCAAAACACCATGCTTGCTCTGAGTTCAGTGTCAAAGCCATGCTCTCGTCATGTCAAGGCCCCACACAGCCCAAAAGAACCAAATAACTGTGGGAGACAGAAAGAGGAAGAGAGTGTAGATTGGGAGAGAAAAAGATGGAGAGAGTGTAGATAAAGGTTTAAGAGACGCAGCAGTACTGACTGTGTTTCCTCAGTGAAGACCTTGACTCTCTCACAGCCCTCAGGTGGCTCCCGTTTGAACATGTAGCTGTTGTTGGGTTTGGGTGAGGAGGCGTACTTGGGAAGAGGGGAGCCAGGAGCCAATTCTGTTAACAGAAAACAGTACCTCTAGTTTAATTGTAAATCACTGCAAGGTGTTGCAGCTCAAGCTAATGATGCAGATCAGAGGTACCAAATCCGGTTCAGTCCTATTCAAAAACTCTTGACTCAAGTCATCTTCATGTACAAAGTTGTTGGAAATACGACTTCCTGATTGTTAAGACTTGTATGTCTAAAACAGTGTACAAAAACTATTAAACAATGTCCAAAACTATTCATAATATGACAAATAAAACCATACGGGAATGTTTTGTTTATTATAATAAACATTATTATTATTATTATAATGAAAAAATTCATCTACTAGTGTCACAGTGTAACGTTATTAAGTTTTTCTCTTTAGTGATATCACTCTATAGGTAAAGCTGGAAAGATATATCAGGGTTAAATCAGATATTTAGTTAGCTGTTCCTTGCTTATTGGACACAAGAGAGAGAAACAAAAATGGCAGCCTACTAATAAAAGGACTTGGTTTATTTTTAATGATAAATATTTAAAATTTAATGATTAAGTATTTGGCTTGTTTTATATAACGCATTTGAGTAGTACTGGTTTTGTTCACCAGTTTGTGGCCTATATGTCTGAACAGTCAATTTTCCTTTAAAAGATGCACACAAATGTTGTTTAAGCAAATAAATATGTTGGAGACTCAAAGCCTTGTTACAACCTTTCATCAGGAAAAGGATGACGGAATGTTTCAGTATTCTTTATTTTTAAAACTGCAGCTTACTTTTAATTGTCACAGACTAGACCATTTGTTGAATTCTCTAAAGGCTGCTCCCACTGTATACATATTTGCAAAGGCAGGAAATGAAGATGATCCAAAAATAGACCAGGCTAGCTGGCTAGCTAACTAGCAGATCTTATAAGTGTGTTTATAAGAAAACTTCATGTTTCTGATTACAAATAACTATGAGCTTTCAAGTGGAAAACAGAACCATACAGCAGCACATGTAGACAGCAGTAGAGCAGGAGTCTAGGAATCTAGGAGCTGAGCACCCCTCATGTAGATATAATTAAATGCTATAATCAGAAAAGGGATGATACCACTTGGCTGTAAGTGAGTCTGAGTAAGTGTGCGTGAGTGTGTATGCGTACCTTTATCCCGGCTGTCAGTGAGTGGTTCCTCGTTGGGCGAGGGGCTCTCACTGCAGGGCTCACTGGGAACGCTTAAGAAGGCAGGTGAGACTGACTGGGACCGGCTGCTGCTGTTGCTATGGCTACTGCCAGCAATGATGCCCGAGGGTGTCTGCGTGTCAATGCTGCGGGAGCTGGAACTGCGCTGACACAGTGGAGGGGGTGCCCGGTGCCCGTCAGGGGCATCCTGAGGCTGTAAAGGGAGTCACCAAAGGTTTATCATTATTTGAAAGCATCCATTATGGAATGTTATAATCAATTATAATCAATCACAATAATATTTAATATGACAGCAAAATAATCAGATCTTATTGCGGTGAACAGTGTTGATATTTTAATACAGTGAAACTGTAACCAAATCAAATCCAATCATTGAGAGGCCAGTGGTTTACTGGCAAGTAAGCAAAGGCAGAGAAACACGAGAGATATAAATATGTAAATATGAATATTTAGCCACGTGATGCAGGTGTACACATATATGGAGATATGCACTAACCCCTCAAACCACCAAGCCATAACGTTTTGGTGTAATACCAGCTTAATGAATAAAGTGATATTTAGCCAACTTTAGCCAGTGGATTAGCATATATGATGCCAGGCAAATCAGTTCAGCAGGGGGTCAATCACATTTACCATATTAGCTATCATAGTGGTTCATTTGCCTAATTAGTTCTGTGCCCCACCAAACCAGTTTGTTCAAAGGAACAAAAAAAGGTGCCCAGGGCATGTTGCCATTCAGGCCATACACTCTAGTGGCCAAAAGCTAAACCGTTATGGCTAGAGGTACCAGGCAGAGTACCCTTGATATAATGCATCATGTGCATGAAGCATCACTGGAACAAAGGGATGCACTTTTCCAAAAGCACAAGTTTGTATATATTCCATGTTAAACACCGAAGAGCTCACGGTAATTTTGAATTATGCAATGCTGTGCTTTTGCCACACAGCAATGAGCACTACTCACAACGAGCTGTTCCTCTTTCTCTCCTGAATCTCGGATGATGATGCGCTCAATCTCCTGGTTCAGGCCCTCGACACTGTTGCGGAAGCGTGAGACGGAGGATTTGGAGATGGGGATGGGGATCAGGACGCTCTTTGGAATCGGAGCCTGGGACAGACAGAGAGCAAGACCATGAAACAGTGTTGGAAAAAGAGAGAAGCAGAAAAAAAAGAAAAACTCGAAAATTGCATGTCTGTGCATGTGAGTGGGTGAGCATTATGAGCATCTGTGTACTCGCGGTATGAGGGTGGGTGTACACGTGAGTATAGGTGTGTGTAGAGTCTGGATGATAACAAGTCAGGAAATGTATTTGTGTCCTTCAAAGAAAAGTGATGAGGAACATGAGAAGATAATGAGACACAACAAGGTACATGTAATAAGGTAAGCATGTACTGAAGCATAGAGACCAGGCTTAATCCAGCCGGTACATTCAGCCTAGGTAAACACAGCCATTATAAGCATATGCTAACAGTGGCTTATGCATTAGCCCACTAATTACACACATATGCAGCACTGTCACACTAGCCTGCAGTCTGTGTGTGTGTGTGTGTGCTGTGTTCTCTGCAGATCCATGAGTTATGTAACGCAGTCTCCCTGGCAGATTTCTGATTCTGGCTTCTGATTCGCTGAGCCACAGGACCGCCTGACTATACTGAGACACATACAGAGATAAGTGCACAACCCAGAATCACGGTTAAACACGAATATAAACACAAACAGAGATGTACACAAACAGAGATGTACACAAACAGAGATGTACACAGTCGCAATAACTGGACGACTCAGCACTTCCAGCTAAAACATGTACATGGGACATTAATAATAAATATTAGTTGGGCTTAAGTAATCAGATCTGAAGCTGATGAGGAGAAAAGTGGCAGAAAAGGAAGAGCAGCTTCACCTTTCCCGATAGCCCACTTCCAGTCATCTTTCTTCCTCCAGCCTCTGTTCTTCCTCTCCCTCTCTCTCCTCCAGCTCTTCTCTGTGCAATCCTCAGCTCGTGCTCAGCGCCAGCCTTGCTGTTTCCCTGCCTCACTCTCTCAGCCCCCTCCCTCCCTCTCCCTCTCTCTATTACTCTTTTTATACTCTCTCACTCTATTTCTAACTCTTATCTGTTTCTCAATCACTATCTGTCGAGCTCCCGTCTTCTCCGTGTCTCCCTCTTTCCCTTCATCACTGATCGATCAGGCCTGCTGTTATTTTCCTTTTCCTGTTGACCCTTTACCCAAATCATGTTAAACATCTCTTTCTCTCTCTCTCTGTTTCTATCTTTCAGTTTCAGTCACTCTCTATCAAGCTTCCCTCTTCTATCCTATCTTTATCACACTCTCTCTCTCTCTTTCCCTCCATCATTGATTGATCGAGCCAGCTCTTCTTTTTTGTCAATCCTTTTCCTAAAAGATGTTTAAATAAAGGGCCCAAAATCTGCTCTCTCTCTCTCTCTCCCCCCGACCCCCCGTCTCAGGCTGAGTGGAAAAGGGAACAATGCGGGGGCATTAGGAGGATGTGGCTGTTCTGTGTGGCCCCGCCGTGACAGTCTCTTTAAGCACGCCACATCAGCCTGCTCCCAGCACCCTCATTAACATCTCTATACAGCCAGCAGCCCCTCTCTCTTATAACTCTGGGCACCACACCACGCCAAGCCCACCACAGCCTCACCCCTCCAGGACCTCTGAGTGAGCAGGGTTGTGTGTGAGAGCACCCATAAATGTGTGATCGTAATTAGACATCATCTTTCATTACCCTCTTTCCTTATTTTACCAGCAAAGATCTGCATGCATATGCACATAACTGCATATTATACTTTCAGTAATTATGAAATCTAAGATATCTAACTGAATAACATGTCTGCATTTTTAGGGATTAACCTTGATTTCAACAACAGGCCAACAAACCCTGATCTCTGAGGTCACCTGAAAACAATAAGCTGGTTAAGTGATGCTGTCCACTTCCTAGCAACTGGTCACTAGGAGACAAATATTTGTTTATGTGTCCAATTTCCAGTGGCTTGCTGGGACATCCAGCGCTGGTCTAGATGTGGGTGCCTCTACCAGCGCACGACGACAAGACAAAGTGAACATGGGCCGTCGGGTCATTCCCACACTATCAGTGGCATTGATCTGATCTGTCCGGCCTGCAGCCAAGGGACAGGAAGGTCAGCACTTCAGTGATGACTATAGAAAAGCGCACGGGACACCCAATAGCTTCCCCCTGCAGACGCCGCACTGTCAGCTCTCGTCCCGTCTGAGGTGTGCAGCTAAACCACATGGGGGAAGAGTCCAGGCTCCTCTGAAGGCAGAAGACAATGGAAAACGAGGCTTCTGTCTCGTGTTTGTATACTGCGAGAGGTCAGAGGCTGAGGGGACCAGGAACTCGGGGATAATACCCCTTTTGCTGATGTAAAAAGCCATTCTTCCCCAGCAGCTTCTGATTTCTGGAGCTTCAGGAGGTTAAGCTGGAGGAGTAGGCTATACAAATGAGCAGTCTCAAAAATAAAGGTTCCTTAACGGTTCTTGGCTTGGATTTACAGTTCTAGGGGGAAATGGTAGAGAACATTTACACTATGGTACTGTGCAAAAGTCTTAGCCCACCTAAGAAAATTACATTTAAAGTAAGGCTACACATTATTATTGCAATGCGCAGTACTCACATCGCAGAACGGGTAATGTTAAGTAAGACAAATGAAGTGAAACGCGTCACGCTACAACTTTTTTTTTGCTTGATACAAAAGAAAACTTGTACGGTTCCTGGACTCTGATTTAAGGCTTATCAGATACACAGAGAGGAGTAGTCACAGCGCACACATGTTCTTGTATTTGGTGCATTGAAACATGAAAGTTCAAGAAAACATGATTCACACTCACAAAAGTGTTAAAATGTCATTTCTCAGCTTTTTTATTATTTTTATTTTCACCCCAATCATTTTACTATGACTAATGTTTATAAATGATGCTGTTCAAGTAAACTGGTAAAAAATCCTGAATATTTTGTCATATCGCAGGTAAAAAAAAATTGCAATGTCAGTTTTTTCATCTGGGCTGAAAGAATCATTATTCAATATATTGTCATTTTATGTCTAACGTTATCCAAACTTGTCCTGGACAAGCCCAACATTTGTCTATACTGTCCAACACCTGGTTAAGCTATTCAATACTTAAATTAGTATTTAGGTGCTCTGGTGGTGGAATTTACCAAATCCATATAATGTCTGGACACTGCCTGGAGCAGAGGAACCATACCTGTTCTTCAAAGCACCTCAAAAGATATCAATAATGTTACTATTTAATGTTATGTCTTTATGTTTATTTCTTGATTATACAGTTTTATAGGCAAAAAATATGATTGTATATAGGATTATATGTGTATAAAGTCAAGCTGCACCAAAGATCTCTTTATTTTTAAGACTGTAGGGTACAAATGAAGGCTAGCTAAACTCTAAATGGATTAGATTGTGCCCTTAACTGCAATCACATGCTAACAGTAAGAAGAACAAACATCAGAGTAACTATAATTGGTCTAAAGTCAACATAAGGTTGGGGCAATACGTAACTGGTAAATGCTTGTCTGTCTCTGGGCTTACTCATGCCTTTGTGGGCCGTTTACTGGCAGTAAGTAAGTGGCCTTTGTTTTCAAGGTTTGTGCTGGTTTCTACAACTTGCCTTTAAACGGGGAGGTCAGACAGAGGAATCCCTTTCAACCGTCCACAGCCTCCGATAGCTGCCACGGTCACATTCACACCCAACCTTATTTGACCACTGTGGCATTTATAAAAGCAGGAGATTCACGAGGCCATGGCTATTGACCAGTGCTGAACCAAAAGGTCTGCAGACTGCCTCAAAAAAAAAAGAAATACAAAGGGATGACCGCACACACTCTCACGTACATGCTCTTCCTCTCTTTCTCCCCAGACACAGAGAAGACGTTCATAAGCCAGACTACAAAACCACCCACTCATTCCCAAGGCTGCTTTTATATCATAGAGTAAACTAAATTCAAGTCCATTTCCTCTGTTGTGGTCTGCCATCTGAATAAAATGCTGAAACAAATCAGCACCCATCAAATGACCGGCGCTCCCCTGTGAATGGAGCAATCCAAGAAAAGCACATGTGAAACCACAAGCTGACCACAGAAGGGGGCACCACTCTGAAATCTGATCAAACTGGAGCGGAACACAGCGCAACGCTTCATCATTTCCCCTCAGCAGGCCAAGAACAGCATGAGCTGGGCCTGGTGGTGCATTCTCATTTCATACACTAGTGGGTGCTGGAGTTCACACCGGAAGTAAACTTTGAGACACACTTCAGACGCACATGTTTTATACGGCAGCAAAGTGGACCGCAGACATCAATCATTGTTTTTCTGACACAGCAGCTGACAGGCTGAATAACATAAAGCTGCAGAAAAGGACAGGAAACGTCTCATACAAGAGAAAGAGAGAGGTAGTGCAGGTCTAAAAACCTTTGGCCTGCTTTGCAGACACAGTGCATCTCAGGCCTTCAAACCAAATTATGAGAATGTGTGTGAAGCCTGAAACAATTTACAGATTAACAGCTTGCAGTTTAGCTCAGTGTGTCAGGCCCAGCTCATGGGACCCACTGACAGAGTTGCATTAATGTTAAAGGGCCCATATCATGAACATTTTTCCTTACTGCTTTTAAAGTGAGGGTTGGATGTACTACATGGGCAATGTTCAAATCATACTGTTCACTCCCATATATGGAAACTAAACTGCAAATAAATAGCCTATTTTAGCTATTTAAAATTCACGGGTTTTGTAATGTCATGAAAATAATACATTTACGTATATGCAGCTACAGGTTACGTGCAAAAGATGCCACGTCACTGGATTGCTGTGAACTGCAGATGGAGGGCTTTGTATTTTCCATTGTTTATGGTTACTAAAATCAATCTGAGAAACCACTGTTGTTTTTCATGAGGGGGGAAATGCAAGACACTTGCAGTGTTAAAGTATTTGCTTGTACTACAACACTCCACTCCTGATTGCAATAAGCTGAAGTCCCCTTCTTATCCGGCAGGTTTCCCGATTCATTTTAAACGGAGTGGAGGTGGCGGAACGTAACTGCGGCGTAATGGAAAAACTTGCCATTTAATTTTTAGTGGCGTTTCACCAGACCTCTGCGAGTGGTTAAGCTGCGCTAAGTAAACAACCAGAATGTTAATATGGAGAGGCGTAACAGCATTGAATGTTTGTTGCTAGGTTAGTCTACACGGCAGCAAAAGGAAACCGAACGACAGTCAACATGGATCACGTTGGTCCTGAGGTCGACCGTTGGTACTGAGATCTTGTCCATTCTGCTTTTCATTTCCTGCCCTGCATCTAGAATTTGCACTTTATCAGAATTACAGAACTGCAAATGACCTATTCTGGCAGCAGCAGTTTTGCCCTGTTCGAACACTCATTTCAACTAAGGAACTGTTTCGTAATGAGATGATTATTTGGATCAGGTGTGCAGGGCAGGGGATATGCCAGTACTGGGGCTGGGAAATGTTCTAGCTGCGAGATAAAGAGAGGCTGGAAAATATTCATGTAAAAATGATGTATTGCTGCTTTTGTACCTGAAGCCACACACATGGCAAACGTGGACCAAAAATACAAGACAAATGCAGATGGGCAATTTAATAGACATACACCTACCATCGTTCAGGCTAGCTGGGCAGTGCGGTCTGAGATCAACTGAGTATGACAAGCACGCACACCAGGGCCATTCACACAACCACATGTTCTCTTCACTCCCCCCAGAGTTCAAGGAGAGGCTGCTGGATCACCAATAAAGCACTAGTCATGCATTTTCTCTCCTTCTTTTGCTCTGCAGTCCTTTCAGGTCCTGAAAGAATGCCATTTTCTTGACTGACACTTCATCTTTAGCAGCCCTCTGCGGATATAATGGGGCAAGAACCACCTCCTACAACCAACCCTCCCCCCACCACAAGGAAAAACAGCCCCCCAACACACACACAGGGGTCATGCTGTGTATTCTTTCAGGCTGTGTCTCTACATCAGTTTGTCTAACAATTCTTCCCATAGGAAGCAGAGCAGAGAGAGGGAGGGAAAGAGAGAGAGGAAGAGAAAAAGTGATAGAAAGACAGTGAGAGAGTGAGACAGGGAGTGAGATGAATGAGATGAATGAAAGAGTGAGTGATACAGAGAGAGAGAGAGAGACTGATAGACAGTAGAGAGAGACAGAGAGACAGACAGACATGGCACCCCTCTGACCGGTACAGGTGTGGTGGTTCATGCCAGCAGAATACCTCTCTGAACACAGACACAATTAAAGCAGGCAAATCTACTTATGTACAGCCAAAATGAAGCAGAAAGAGCACCCCCATCACCCCAGACTATAAACACACGCACTCCTGACAGCTCAACCATGGTCTAGAATCATGCCCCCTCTTCTCCACATAAACTCAAGCCTGTTATGATTAGCAGGCCTGGTTATACAGACGTGCTTGTGGCCACCCCCCCACCTCCCTCTCTCTCTCTCTCTCTCTCTCTCTCTCTCTCTTTCTCTCTCTCTCTCTCTCTCTCTCCTGCTTCCCATTAGACATAATGTGAAGCAGAGAGCAGCCTCAGATAGGGAAAACTCCCCCAAGCAAATAAAACACAGCGTGAGAAATAAAAATGCCACGCAGGAAAATCCCACTATTCTTTCTATAATCCAGAGACTGGGTGCAACTCAACCAATAAAGGTTACATCTGCAGGAGAGGTTAATAATTAAGGCAGCAAATGTGTCTGTGTCACATAAAGACACTAAATTACCCCGCATCACAGATGGTTCATGAAACTGCAGGCCACCTTCTCCATGTGTTTGCTCACTCTCAGGCCACATTGTGTAAATTTTAGCCTTGAAAGACTGAACCAAAAACAACTAGCTCGGAGGGAGGTGCTTCCTTCGCAGCAACCCAACATTTATGCTGAGAGATTAAAATATTTGTCTAAACCTGGCACGGCCTAATTTATAGTTTCTTTGAACAGAACTTCTTGAAAAGGTTCAGGTTCACAGGGTTCACATTTGTGTTTCTCCTGGTCCTTGAACAGATTTTGGCCTGGATTTACCCTGCCTTAGCTTTCCTCCCTTCTTTATTTTTCTACCCAAGTTTATTACCTTAAAAATATTTCAATCTGGCACACAGGAGTCACTAGCGTTGTGGCAGCAAGGTCCACTGAGGTCTGCAAGGCATGAAAACAACACCTTGTGTAGTTTATCAGGGCAACAAAGGAATTTATGAGTAATTTCGGAATGCTGTTAGTTACATTACTATTCATTTTTAAATGGCTGCACTGTCAACACACTACATGTTAACCTGGCAGCAGACGTGGTTAAAGAAACCCAAGAGTAACCCAGACATTTGAAATAGCAAGTGCTGAGTATCTTCTAGGACTGGAGCGTCAGTTCTTAGTACACCTAACATCTATCAGCTTTAGGAACTGAAGTTTGTTAGGAGCTTGTTTTCAGATGCACTTACTGCCTAAAGTAAATGAACGTGACACAAAAACAGATAATACTTGAATGAATTTCGAGGTAAATGTTAAAGGAGCAATATATAAGATATTTAGTTTAAAACATTGCAAAATGAACTGCCAATAATCAATTCAAAATTTAATTTTGACAGTATGTCCAAGATGTCTATGTACTGTGTTGCAGAGATATCCACCAAAGTTAGCATGCTAACCAGCTAGCCCTGACCTGTCCTGTCATGTAATACCACTTTGCACCTGAAGAGGCGATAGTGAGTCACTGTAGTGTCAGTCTGCCTTTAATTCACAAAAGACAAAAACAGCTGCAAAACAAACATTAACATTGCTGTTGCTTTCCACTGTGTTTTCACTGTATGAATTCAATTGACTGCTCCTGAAAAGTAACTGAGTAAGTAGACTATTTTCTGCATAACTATTTTTGAATAGAAGTATTACAAAGTTAGAGCTGGGCAAAATGAAGAAATATAATACCATGATAGATCAAGAAATTTCCTTGATGCACAATATTTCAAAACATTTCTTTTTTTACATATTTAAGAAGTCAGGACAGACAAAGTAGTGCTAGACCAAGTCCAATAAAATGAGGCTAATTATGCTCACTATTTTTAAACAAGTGTAAATGTTGGAAAATGTAAAAAGTACTGATGAAGTTCAAAATATGCGATAATGATACATATGGTCATAATGCCCAGACTTTGTACTTGTACTATATCTTTCAGATCAAAATTTCAGGCCCAATTATTTGCAAGTTCAGTGGAGCTACTGGACTGATGATAGACTATTTGTTCTAAGTTTGCAGGCACCAGCTCATCCAATGTATTTTTTTTCTCTAATATCAAGGGCATTAACAAGTCTGTTGTTTAGTTTGTCACTCTGTTTGCTGCAGTGACAGTTTCTACTTTTCTGGCAAGACATTAGATTGCTGTTAGGACTTGACTGCATTCGGCCCCAAGAGCATTAGTGAGGTCAGATACTGATGCTGGATGATTAGTTTTGGATTATAAAAGCCCCACCAGCTCATCTGAAAGCTACAGGATGGAGCTCCACCACTCCACACAAAGTAGTTCCACTGCTCCACAGCCCAGTGCTTGGGCATGGTGACTTGTCTGTGGCTGCTCCAGAGTGCTCTATTCTGTTGGCAATGCTTTTCTATGGAGATTACACTGGCTGTATGTTTGGAGCTGGATGTCTGTGCCAGCAATGGGTGTGCCTTAGAAGGGGTATCTGGAAACATTTGGGCATTTAGCGTACACTTCTGTTCCTGCGCTCGAGCAGAAGCACTTCAATACACCGGACCTAGAAAACGTTGGTAACGAGGCTAAGCTGTGTATTCATGTCCGTGAGGACAATTCAGAGTGTTTTAGATCAGTGGGCCCTGCTGTGGGTACAGTAAAGACCATTCAACAGCATTCAACTTGCTCAATACAGTACAGCGACAGATGGTGCTTGAGTCTGCCACAGGCACTTGGACAAAAAAGCAGCCACAAAACAAGCCCCTCGCTCACACACATACAGAGGGGCGGCGGGATGGAGTGTGGCCTTTAATTGACTGGCTGGCAGATCGGGTACAGTACAGAGCAGACGGACAGGACGTTCGCCACATGCAGGATTATTTCATGAGCAAACACAATGCAGACAGAGGGAAAAGAAAGAGAGCAAGCGAGCGAGAGAGAGTGAGAGAGCGAGAGAAACAAATGCGGTTGCAGTAATTTATTCACTAATTCCCTCCTCATGAAGAGAGGCCTTTCACAGTCAAAGAGCCTTCATGCTTGCACCTGGCCTTGCCGATTAAGCTCCAACACGCATACACCCGCATACACGCTTTCAGACCAAACCTCACATTCAGTTTCACCACTACTTCTGAGACTCTTTGTGTCTGCGTGTGTGGTGTCTATTACAATAAGCAGTGCAGTAATTAACATGGCCATTATGCATTCTGGCAGTTAATTAAGCATACAGCTTTTATAAATGATCCTGCCAGGGATGGAACTCCAGCCTTATCTAAGGTCTAGTTTATCAACAATGTCACCATATCCCATAGTGCATTATCCATCAAGGCCTCTGCATGGCCATGCTGGGGCCTATTTGTGCTTATGAGGTACTTTCAGAAACTTTCATAACATTGGAGTGATTTATGATTCATCCTCTAAACAAAAGGAGGCTTACAGCTGCTTTGCTCGAGTGCTATGAAGGAGGAGTGGGACAAGGGCATGTTGAGAGAGGAAGAGCGTGTGTGTGTGAGAGAGAGAGATACAAACAGATAGACAAAAAAGGAACAGAGAGAAAAGAAGAACAAGAAGGAGAAAGAGAAGAAAAGATCTAGAAACATACTACATACATGTACATATCACTGCAGCCCATAAAAAGTATTGTATCAGTTGTACACAGAAGTTGTCCATTATATTATGATGTAATAAAAAGAATGTTTTTGCAAAATCTAAGCAAAAGTTTATTTATTTATTATAATATATATATATATATATATATATATATATATATATATATATATATATATATATATATATATATATATGAGCTCTGTTCTGATTGGTTGCACTGTATTGTACCTCCTTCTAAAAAAGCAGACCTG
>CM067480.1:26075623-26173878 GCA_034552555.1 Semaprochilodus insignis | reverse complement strand
ATATATATATATATATATATATATATAGGCCTGCTTAGGCTCTCTTTGTAATGAAATTTGTGGTTGTTCAGTGTTCTTCAAGTAGGGGTGATTTGCACAATGTACCTAGGTAAGTTTATTGTCACATAATCCAGTGTAACTGATAACTATACATATTGTTTTGTTGCCCCACTAAACTGCAGTGCCTAGTGTTCAAACAATGTATCCTAGCGGACACAGAATACCTTTACTGTGGCAGACTATTGTTGCAAAGTGATGAGCAAACCTGAGTAGCTTTAGTCAGTGAAACTGTTTACTTGAATGAGGGCTTGACTGATTATTGGCCAGACTGACGATCTAAGGTAATACTCAGCACTTTTCCGATTAAGGGAATAAGTACTTGAACTTGCTTATCTGCTGATAAAAGTACTTTTTGTCATGCATGAGCATATCTAATGCAACCAAATGGGCCGTCCTCTATCTTAAATCACAGTTTGCTCCCGCTAATAAATATACAGACAGGTAGACGGGTAGACAGGTAGATAGATAGACAGATCTAAAGCCCTGCAGGAAAAGACAGAGACAGAGAGAGAGACAGGGAGAGAGAGAGGGAGAGAGAGAGAGAGAAAGAGAGAAAGTCAGAGAGAGAAAGAGAGAGAGGGAGAGAGACTGAGAGCTTACCTGTGATTGGTTGATGGAGACATGGTTGCCGTTGAAGGGAGATTTGCGGTCCTTATCACGATGGTGCCGACTGATGTGCTTACTGCGCTGGAGCTGCTGTCTCAACTTAGCGATCTGATGGGGGTGTTGGATTGGGGGGGATGGGGGGGAGAGAGAGAGAGAGAGAGAGAGAGAGAGAAAGAGAGAGATTGTGAGTAAACTATTTGGGCTAAGGATCAAAAAGGCTTCAGGAGGCTTCAGCAATGTTTCTCTGTTTCCCATCACTCACACACACATATAAGGAGGTCCAGACAGACAGTCGAAGCATGCTGCATAAACACAAGTTAGGCTTCTGCTCTTATACAAACACACACATATATTAGCAGCCTGAAGTAAAGAGAGTGGAGAGGGAGGAATGAGACCCCACACAGCAGCACAGGCTCCCTACATTCTTCTGTGATTACCCCCCGCACCATCGCCATGCTGCACTTCACACACATAATCATATCATCTCAGTTTCTCACCCTGTAACAAAAACAAACACACATGAATCTCTCTTGCTCGCGCCCTCTCTATCTTTCTACATCTCTCTCCTTCACACACTCCCAGCGGGCCCATATTGAGGAGGACAGTATGCGGGTGGAAAGGATCGGATGTCCAGCTGAAAATGAAGCAGCCTGGCTCGTTTAATCAATAAATGAGTAATGGCAGGGAGTGGAGGAGCTAATGACACGTTAGCGTAATCTCTCTTTCAGCTGCGGCACAAAGGCCTGCTGCCTGCAGAATCGCTAACGCTCAGACACACATTCCCAGGCCAGCAGGCCTCAATAGGGCTGTGTGGGCTTTGTGTGTGTGTGCGTGTGTGTGTGTGTGTGTGTGTGTGTGTGTGTGTGTGTGTTTGTTTGTTTGTTTGCTTGTTTGTTTGTTTTTGGACATTTTCAGGACAAAAATGTCCAGATTTTGAGGAGACAAAACAACAACAGATAAAACCATGGTTAACTGACTGAACAACAAAATGGTACTGATCTGTGCTTTTTTACACACGCGTTTCAAACACCTTTTAAAATGGACCTGGTAAACCACTTCACTTTGATCACTGCAGTTATGATTAGGGTTAGGTGTAGGGTTAGGATTATATGTCACATAATTTCGGATATATGAACTATAGTATTTGTGTGTGGAACACTGCTGGCCTGCCAGCGACATGAGAGAGACATGCAGCGTAGGCTGGCCTTCGTCTGATTTCACGACAGTGTGTGAGAGAGCACATCTGAGCTGCTGACTGGGAGGAGAATGGGTAACTCATTAAGAGAAGCTGGAACACACACACACACACACACACACACACACACACACGCATACACACACACACACACACACACAAGCGAGTGTGAAACGCCACACATTCACACATAGCGGTTAAGGAAGCATAGTGTGGTAAAGATAATGTTGATAATGATAAAGTATAAGGCCATAAGTCAGGTCAGATATTCCACTGGTCAAACCAGAGTAAAATTAATCAACAGTAGGACAAAGAAATGGAGGGAGGAAAAAAGCAGCTGGTGGAATGAACCTCTGACTATGTCTGAAACTTGTGCTGTATAAACTGTATAAACTCAGTTGTATAAACTGTAATAACCATAATTATGCAAGATTTAGCAAGCTAGTATGTCAAAATACCAACTTGGGTCAAAACGGGCCTAGCTCCTTTCTTTCCACATAGTGGGACAATTAAAAACTCAAAAATTGGTTATTATTATAATTAGCATTAGTATTCTAATACTAAGGTCACAATGCAATATTATACACTGAGTATTACCATAACATATATCGCAATAAACTGTTATACCCAAAGTTGAGCTTGTATTTGATATTTATGTAAATATTCGTGCATCCATGCCTGAATACAACATTCCCATGCAAAATATAACAATAATATGGTGTATGAATTTTCCCCTGCCACTACCAAGCATGTGTGTTGGAATTTTGTTTTTATATACTGCCTACTGTATCATCAGAAACCAGTTTGAATTCAGTAATGAAAATCCTGGCCAATACGGAAACCAAAATTCAGGACATGTTGGGCTGGAAACCAAAAGTATGTCCAGTATGTATCACGACATCCAACACCACTCACAAATAGAGAGCAGAAGGACAATCAAGGCAAAAATGTTTTTATTTATTCTGTTAGATTTTGTACTTCTACTCTGTTGGATGTAATTTGTGTCAGCATATTGAAAAAAAAAAAAAACATTAGTGTGTCAGCAGGCTGCTTCTCTAGTTTTGCTGTGTTGTGTCGATCAAATGGAAGGTTCTGTTTTCAAGTGGTAACAAGCCTGTAATGGAGAAGTTCTTGGGTGTTGCATCCTCTTCTTGATACGTGCCATGAACAATGATTACAAATCCCCTGTAGAAACTGTAATACAGGCATGGGTGATATTTGTACTGTTACTGACTGGCACAAGAGAGCATTTTTAATCACTATTTTTCCATTCACTGAGCTTTTAATATTTGTAAAGTCTTAGAATTGGGCACTTTGCTCGTGGCATATTTAGTTTTGGATTTTCTCTGTCAAAATGTTTTCCCTTTTTGTCTCTTTCAGTCCAAAACAAGTCCAAAATGTTTGGTTCATCCCCAGTGTTTAGTATACAGCTGTGTACAACCAACCACTATAAATATTACTATTTTGTAATAATGCAGAATATCTAGTGCACTTCTGTAATCCCACAATGCACTGCAGTACCAGACACTGAACACCTAAGACGCAGCAGACTACTGTCACAGCGTAACGAGCAAACTCATTTAATGTTAGTGTAGTGTTTTCTTCCTATAATATTTCTATACGGCGCTTGTAATTTAAGCAGGGAACAGTGATTAATGGACATTTCTGACCACGGCATCTGTATAAAAGCTGAGAGGGACTGAGGTAAGAAAGGCTGAATGGACAGAGCAGTTTATAAAGCTGCTCGAGGGTGTGACACGGGAAGAGTAGAGAGCACACACGCTCACATACACATACGCAGGAAGACTGGGGGGTTATAATGTGAGGTGACACTGGGCTGGTTGCGGTTCATTGAAGACCCCTAATATTCTAATAGTGAAACACGGCCTCCCCCCAGCACGTTGCCCTGTGTGTGCCCCCCAAAGGCTGGGAGCTTGGCCCTGTCCTGGAGAGAAGAGAGACAGAGAGTGGGGGAAGGAGAACAGCATCCTGACCTCCTTAAGCTGGTCAGTGCTGCCCCAGGACGCTGAGCGCTGGTGACAGCTCCGCCTCTTCTCTTCGCTTTCATCCAGCCATGCACTGGGGGTCTGAGAGAGAGAAGAGAGAAGGGAGAGAGACCACAGAGAATGAATGAGTGAGTAAGGGAGTGATTTAGAGAGTGAGAGACAGTGAGAGAGTGAGTGATCGAATGAGTGTGAGAGAATGCTAGCCAGTAAACATGGAACTTCAAGGTAAGAAGAACTGACAGTATTCAAGTTTGACACTGTAGACGCGTGAATATGAAACCCTCAATATGTTATAAGCTGTGCAGATTTTAAGCGTCTGAGAAATTCATATATTAAGATGTATATTTATAAATAAACATTTATTTGTTTATTTGTTTAAAAAAGCAGTAACTTTAGAATAAAGACTAATAAACAACACACTGTGATTGTTCTGCATGTAAGTGTTAGAGTACTTTTAAAACTCTCCTTAAAGGAGCCCAGTATCTACAGTTATCATCCAATACATAGTTCAACTAATTAATCCTTCAGGAAATTACAGGAAGGAATTGAACACATTCGTGTAGTGACGGGAGTGCAAGGAGAAGTCAGGAACCAAACCTGCATTCTTTAAACTGCATTCCTCAAACTAACATAACCTTTTAAAACACAAACAATTCTGTTTTTCTAGAATGTTGAGTTTTCCAAATCTGTCTTTGTTTATTTATATTTCTTCTCATGTTATATAGTGTTTTCACAGGGAAAAAACACACTTACGAGAGAGGTAAATAGTTTTAAACACTTTTCTTGGCTGCCCCAAGACTTTTGGACAGGACTGTACATCCTGACAGCTCTGCTAACTCGCAGCACAGTGCCATAAAGCTGCACACAACTCCTGCTGCTTAATCAATGAAGACAGGTTTAAAGAGAGCAAGCTTATCCCCCCACACACATACCCTCTCTCACTCCTCAATGCAGTCAGCAGTTTTATGTATGTGAGTTTTTAAACCAGTTGGTCAGACTGGTTGTCCCACACAATGTCGCAGCTTTAAAATTATATGAATGGCTGTCCAGCTCGTCCTCTCCACTCATTCACACAGGACCCTCACAAAGACACATACTCAAAAAATCTCAGAGAGAGAGAGTGAGGCTGAGAGAGACCCCCACCACACACAAAGTTTCAGAGATAAACTGAAGGCCTTTGGGGGGGATGGGGGATCTACACACATGCCGATGACTTCAGTCTGCAGTTTAATTTGGCTCAATTTGGCTCAGCTTTAATTTGATTGTTGGGCTGGTTGATATGGATAAAAACAGAAAATCACAATAATCATGTCACAATGCACAGACAGAGTTTACTAGTAATGTTACATATAAAATCTGTAATTAAAAAACTCAGAATGCAATGATTATTATTCAATATTTCACATAGCATGTTGGACTAAATCGAATCAAACAAGACAGCAAACAAGAATTTTTGCTCTCTTGGTAAGAAAGCATCCAGTTGGTCAGTGTTAATCATGTTAATCCCTAATGTCATCCATGATATGCTCAGAAAAGCATTGAACATGTGACAACGATCACAGTAACACTAAAATACTAACCATCACTACTTGGTTACCATCACTAATGTGCATCATTCTGGCCACAAGCCAATCTATTTATTTACTTAACATGAGCTAAAGAGAGCTCATTTAGCACATCACTGTAGTAAACCCGTATCTGCATTAGAGGAACATTACTGAATTTCACGTTCCTGCCTAATCTATTTGTTGAGATGCATCGATGTGAAATGGTACATCTGCAGGGCTGTAAAATTATACTGATTAAGAAAAGAAACACATCCAGCAGATGTGAGGGGTGACATTGTGCAGCTCTGCTGAGAGTTTCTCTTCAAATTGGTGCTCAGGCCCCCCAGACAGTGAACATTTTGCTCCATCCTTACACACTGTGAGTTAGGTTGGAGCAAAAAAAAAACTTTAGCTGATGACTGATGCCATATAGAAAATTATGCTGACATTTTTTTAATAACACTTTACATTAACTAACTAACATGATGTAATGCATTTAGTTAGTCGATATTTTATATGTAAAGTGTTGCCCAATTTCTTGTTTGTTTTGTATACTCTATGCTATTGATTCCTATTTCACTCTGTTTAATTGTCAATTATTAAAGTGTAAAGTGAACGAATTGTCTTATTAGCTCCCAACAAACGTCAGACACAGTTAGAGCTTGAATACACTGCTGACTGCTGCCCATCTAAGGTGTCACACCAGCAGTCAGAAGTTGTGGGTTTTGTTGTTTTCGTCATGACCTTGACACACTAAGCTGAATGTCGGTTTTGTTTGCGTTAACACAATGGATGAAAACCTCTTGATTCACATTTTCTCGATTCACAGCATAAACATATGACTATGAGAGCCAACAACTGTGGAAAATAACTGTGGTTAGCTTAAATAACTGTGATCAAGCAATTAAGTGATTATTTTGACAGGACTACTCCCTTTGATACTCGTTACAGCGGCAGAGCACAGGTTCCAAGAGACCTCTGAGCAGTATTACACACACACACACACACACACACACACACACACACACACACAGCCTCATGCTTATCGCTCAGTTTACCATCTGAAATCTCAAGGCAGAGCAGAACTGTGGGAGGAAGGCGTGATTTATTCACCCCAAACAATAAAACCAGAGGAACACTGACGACCAGCCTGGGCCTGTAGAACCAGCCACAAACAAAATACACATACAATAGATCACTTTAACACCCTGTATACCCTGATCTTACACTGCAAAACACTAACTAGTGCTGCAAATGTGGAGGCACACTCACACGCGGAACCTGAGAGCTCGTCTCTGACCACATGAAGATAAGAAGGCCAAAGAGTGAAACACGCCATACACTACCTGGAGCACTGACTGTCTTACAGCAGCCTTGGCAGAGTTACTCAGCTGCATTCAAGCCACAAAGAAATATGCAAATCATAAAGACGCAAATGCTCACGTACATGTGCACAAATCGAAAGCATCCATACACCCTTGCATTTAGTTATTTCTGCTCTCTTATGGATATCATTCAGTACATTCACACTATTCTCCATCAAATTCTCATCACTGGCATGCTTGTTCAACCGTGCTGTATTTTAGCCATTGTGTGTCCCGCAGAATCCGACTCCCCTTTGCGTGCACGCAGGTAAAGCGGGCATAAGGACGCTAGATTACGTTCCAGATATACAGTCCATATGTGCCATTTTACTCTCGCTGTCTAAAATGGCTGCCTGTTGCGTTCAGGTACATAATGAAGTTTTGTTCATTTTTATAAGCTCACCAGACAAAACAAGTGTGACCTGTGACTGAAACATCCCTATTAGCTTGTAATACCTCCAGGACCACTAACTACAGCTGAGATTTCTGACAAATTGGGTGACATCAATGTTCAGCCACTCCTGCATCAAACAACTGTGCAGTTGGGCCAGATTTGGTGGACACCTTTCCTGGCACAATTCTGAGGAGAATTTCCTGTAGACTGGAATTTTAGCTACCGCTGGTAGACCCATATGACTGTACGCTTCCATACACCTGCAAACTCCGCTACTTCCTTCACATTATGGCCTTCGGCACGGCCAAATACAATCACTCCTTTTAGCCAATCATTAACGTCTTGGGGCTTTGGGCCCATTTTCCCCTCATCGAACAAGACATTCACTGCACTGTAGCATCTCTTCTCAGTCTATGAATCCTCTCGCACTCCCCGCAGGTATTTATAGCCCCATCATCCTCATGCAGCTCCATGAGGATGCTGAAGTTACTACCATCTTAAACATGCAAGGTGACTAATTCTTTCATCCAGTGAGTTTAGTTCACAGTAAGTCATATAGCGCCTGAAACAACATCAACAAGTCCACGCAACTTTAATGAAGACCTAGATGCCGTTTGAGCCGGCTGAGTGAATTATTTTACAAAAAACAATTTAGTGGTTGAGTTCTAGTTCTCTAGTTAGCAATGTTGGGCCTCTTACTCAAGTTTAAAACCACAAACCAAAGACAGCTAAATCTGTCAGTTTTTAATTTGATGTTTTGCAGAATCATACCTTTAATATGCACCCACTGAAAAGCATTGCTAATAGAAAGGGATGCTCTGGAGCAGCCGCACATGAGCCTGAGGTTGCCATGACCAATGTGATGCGTTAGTTAGAAGGGTATAAAGCCACCAGCACTGGGCTTTGGAGCAGAAGAACTGCGCTCTCTGGAGTGATTAAGCACCATCCAATTACTTTGAGATGAGTCAAGAGTGGCGATTAAGATGCACAACTCATCATCCATCATCAGTACCAATGCTTGTGTGGCTGATGGCAATCAAATTACAGCAATGTTCCAAATTCTAGTGTAAAGCTTTTCCAGAAGAGTAGAGGCTGTCATGCAAAGGGAGGGTGGGCAAATTCCCCATGAATACCCTTGATTTCAGAAGAACCGTTGAAAAAGCAGGTGTGAGCTTCTGGGTCCATCTAAACTGTGACATAGTCTTTCGGTTCACATGAAAGAGAAAAAAAACAGTGTGGGTGCTAATGTACACATGAAGTGCAAGTATACGTAGTGGAAATATGCAGCCACATAGACACACAGACACAAGCCCATGCAGACAGAGAGACAGCTGTGGAGAGGCCGTAGCTCATCCAGTAACAGTAAACTGTGAGGGCCTAGGAATTTGTATTTATGTAGGCTGTATCCCAACATCTTGAATCAGACTCTTGCATCATTGCAAAGAAATTGCAACCCAAATGCTTTTTCCCCTCTCAATAACACATAATTGTTGCTATTCTCATTCTCTCTCACTCATATGCCTCTTATCTAGGAAGGTTTCTCTGCTCCACTCTCACCCCACCCCAAACTACAGCTGTGACTTTGGCTGCAACCCCAGTGGAGCAGTTAACGGTAGAGATCACCTGGGCTTAGAGGGGCATATGCTGGGTTTACACAGCAAAGCACCCACAATCCATCCTGGATCACACACCCCACTGAACCCGGTGCACCCAGTGGCGGCACATACAATCTGATAAGTGCCAAGCCAGACATGCCCGTACGGCCGTCCCCACAGGACATTCCAATCATATCTGAGCTAAAATATGGAGAGTTTTAAAGGATGCGGATAGGGCTAACTGCTAGAGGCAGCCAGCTGTTGCACTGCACTGTAATGTAGAAAATGGAGATGCATCGATACAATTCTATTTGACATAGGTATTTAGAGCGGGTCATCCATTCTGGCAGATGTTCACTGGAGCTAGCTGTAACTCAACAACCACATACATCCCCTCCCTTCAGTGCTCCTTCCATATCTGTCTGAAATTAGAGCTTCTGCGTTTCTAAGCTTGCCCACTCTGTTCTGACTGTTCCACCCCCACTCTGCTGTGGCTATTCATACAATGGAGTCAGTTCTGATGTATCAGTATGAGTCAGAGTCTGGTCCTGAAAGTCAGGTAGAACAAATCTGTGTGAGGACATGTCAAGCTTGCAGGTAGGTGGGCAATAAGGATTGTGTTACAAGATTATCACATTTGCAAAAGAGGATGTTAAGGCTGTTAAGTAACAGTTATGGCTCATTAATATTTATGTGATGCAACAGCAATAAAAATGGGGATCTGCCGTTCCAAGCTGTAATGGCGATACTGGCACTTTTCATACCCTGACCAAACTGTCAGCGGGCATGGTTTCTATTTCGACAAGTTGCTTCAGTGTGATCAAAGTGGTGTCTCACTGTAAACCAGCCAACCAGAGCAGGGCTCAAAATATTCATGAGCTCACCAAAAAAGGGAAAACAGCTCAGTTCACTCTAGGCCCGAATCACAGGTTTGTAAAAGGGTGTGTAAAACCGCATTTGAGCATTTATTTCTTTCGTTTTTTGACTCTGACACACACACACACACACACACACACACACACACACACACACACACACACACACATACAAACACACACACACTCACACTTCCTACTCCCACCCCCTGGTTTCTTGAAGGTGAGAATGAGTGCCTACAGTAAAAGTAGACTGAGAGGAGCAGGCCGGGGCCCAGCAGCAGTCTGGAACAGCTGGAAGAAGGCTAGAAGCAGCACAGAGCTCCATTGGAGAAACACACCCAATCAAAGGCCCTTTTACTAGAGGAACAGACAGAGCTCCAAGCCCTGCAGGCCCAGAGGAAAGAGCTGCCACTAAAAACGCCCACCCGTTCCCTAGCACATGTGATACATTATTCGCTTTTCTCAACAATCTACGCAAAGCCTGTACTAATCGAACGTGAGCTGTGAGGCATTTTCCCACAGGTTGTGTGTTAAGCACATTGTCTATGTCTCTAACACACCCACACCTATGCAACCCTAACCCATCAGCGAACCCATTCATCAACGAGGCATGTTGACACACTTTTCCTTTGGCCTTGGCTGTTACAAATCATGACAAACATGCAGTGAGGCTTGTCCTATCCTCTGAGCCGCCAGCTTTGTTTCTCAACCCCGTGCCTTGAGACAAGCCCAGATGTGTCTCTCCACACTCCCTACTCAAGCACATTCACAACATCAGCTGGCTATGACATTGCGCAGGTACACAGGTTTATCATTGACTGCTTCACTATCTGGCATGTTATGTAGCACAGTCAACTGAGTTTTCATTCTATTATTAGAGCTGATAGATAAAATCAGCTGATATTAGGCTAAGAATTCTGCCAATAAGGTTATATAAGAAAACACATACAGCACACAGTTATAGTGTAGGTTATATATTAAGCTTTAAAGATAAAAGAATGATTTTTCAGATGTAGTGTCACTTACTCCACAGTCTACTTTATGAATCTGGAGCAGAGGAGCTACAAGACTAACATTGCTAACAAACATTAGAAGTCAATACTCACCCAAATCTTTTTGATAATCACATCTCTTAGCCCTCTCAAACCGCATCCAGGTCTGTATTACCATCATACAGACCTGACAATGTGGCTTACAACAGAGTATGACTTATTTCCAACCATAAAATAAGCAAGACTTCAAGACTTCATCCGTCATCCATTTTAGACAGCAGGTGCTGTGATGAATTCCAACTCCTCTTTGCATGCACACAGTTAGAATTCAACACAAAACCTTTCATTTAAATCACTGTCCTGCTCCTTGAAAGCACATGGAGAAGTTTCTCTTGCTTCTACATGGTGTGGATCTTTATGGCACCATTCTTGCACCCCTTACCACCTACAAGGTTATTTACGAGTAGCTTGTTTTATATACGGATATACAGCTATGTATTTATGTTGCAGTATTTCAGTATTTCAGTTTATCCAGATTACCCAGTTTTTCCCTTTCTTTTATGTAGTTTTTTGTACATGCAAACTGTCTGTACAGTTATAAAGCCCTAAATACATGCCAGAGGGAGAAACTCTCTCCCACAGAAATGACTTTTCTCAGCTGCCTGAAATGCCTCGTTGGAATTCCAGCCCATTTCTCTGTTACACTGTGATGTCACCTCGTAGCACAAAGTCTTGTTGCTTGTCTCCTGCAAGCTTGGCACGCTCCCACACAAAACACACGGAACTGAAAAAAGTAAAAACGTACCGTTCTGAAACATCGTGCTCCAGTCGAAAGCAAAAGTTGATCTGATCTACAACTTTGGATCTAACGTTATTGTATGAATAGCCACAGTGGTGTGGTATAATACTATTATGAACAGATTGGGGGAGCTGACCATTTGGAGCACACTAAACTCATCAGGAGGTGGTGCTTAAAGTCAGAGGAGCTCTAAGAGAGCGATTCAGAAAGAATTAAGGTACAGTATGAAAAACATGTTGTGTTCTGGGAAAACCAGATTGTGTTCTATACCATGTAAGTATATTCTACTACATGCCATAAAAAAAAAAACACAAAAAATTAGCATAATAAAACTGTCATCAGCAAAAAATGATCAGTCAGGTCCTATTTACTATTACTCTTAATGCATTCATTATGCATGCACAATTTCTCTTCTCTTTTTTCAAACGTCTGTCTCTCAATGTGTTTCCTGACTCTCCTTCTTTCATTCACCTTTGTCCTAATGACCTTGTCCGATATTTACCTCCTCCTTCACACTTGAGCCCCCATCTCTGTTCTCCATTTCTTCTATTTTCTCACCCCAGATCTGTTTTTCCATGTTCCCTTCCCCACCACCCCGTCTTACTCCCTGTGGACTTCCTCTGACTGCAAGAGCTATTTCACCCTCTTCCTGTGCGTGCGCCTGTGTGTATTCTCTGGTTCTCTTTTTAGGACGAATGTCTACACTATGACAGGGAAGCATGACAGATCTCGTGTTGTGGGGACATTTTAGTAGCATCTATGAGAAAATGAAAAAGCAAACTTTTAAAAACTTTTTTAGCTTTCACTTGAACAAATGAAAGGCTTTTACTACTTTTAATAAGTTTAGGGTTGAGGGTTGATTAGTTTAGGGTTAAGGCTGGTATAGTAGCTTTTAGCTGGAGTGATATAGAAGTCAATGGAAAATCCCAATAAAGGTAGTAATGAGTGTGTGTGTGTGTGTGTGTGTGATTGTTTGTGTGTTTTGGGAGGATTATGACCAAGTGTGATGACCTGTACATGTTGGCCCAGTTCCAATCCAAAGAAACTGAAGTCCTTACTTGCTTTCCCTATTTGCCCACACTACACAAATCCATGATGCACAGCTAAACAAACTACGATCTCAGACTGTGGAGGTTTTAAGGGTCAGGCTGTTTCCTCATACAAGTGGTACTTATCAAGATTTATGGATGGACCTCATTATAATCAGCTGACAACTACGGCTCAGCTGCATGCACAGTGCTCAGGTGAAATGGCTACAGGAAATGGAAGAGCACTTCATATTTCTGAATCGGAAAGGGGGCAGTTCTTATTAGAGGACTACACAGGGATGAAAACAAAAGCCAGAACTCAAGCTGGCCGAGCACTAGAGATGATCAACAGAACATGCCACGCACATCCTTAATACATTATAAACAGTATATTTTATAAAACTGCTAAGTTTACATAGCTGTAAATGACATCCACTCCACTGATGAACTGTTAGTGCTGGAAGTTCCCTTCTACTACTGCTACTTGCTGAAACACACTTCTAGCTAGCTGAACAAGTAAGGGAATAGGTCCACTGTAGATCCCACCAACCCAATACATCCCTCTCATGCCTCTTATCTTTACCCCCTCTTCCAACTCCAGAGCAATTCTGAATGGATGCTATTATCTAACATTAACATTACTAGAGAGCAGCCCCAAAAGGTTAAAGGGCTCATAGCTCACACATGCGGAACTGGGTAGGTAGCAGTTATCCGATAAGGAAAAGTTTGTTTAGTGTGAACAGCCAATGGGAACGTAATTGGACGACATCCAATTGTTTTTAGCTTTAGTGCACAATATAAATCACATATCATTCTGCTCCATTCCTCTTTCTAACTTCAATTTACACCTAGAGAGGGTTCAAACACTGTCCGGCACATTCCTGCTTGCCCACACAATGGACTGCTGATCATACATAATGAACACCCTCTCTCTTTTTCTCTATGACTGCTGCTATGCTTTTTGCATGTGTGTGTGTGTATGCGTCAGTGGGCTTCTCTTTCAGCAGTGCTGCTCTACAGCAGTGAGGGTCTATGACTGCCTCTGTTGTGTAGGGATGTAGTGCCGGTCCAGTGCGCTCCTGTCCTGCTCTCAGAGCTTTCTGAGTTCAGGCCTAGTGCCAGCACTCACTTCCTTCTTCCCACCAGTTTAAGGTTTCCAGCGCGGCTGCCCAGGCGAGCGCACAACGCCGCTCTGTCCAGCAGCTGTGGAGACTGCACAGTGACACAAACTGCACAGAGCAGGGGGGCAGCATCTGGCTTCTAGGCGTGCCAGAAGCACGACTGACAGAAGACAGGATGACATACATGCTCTCATACCTCTCACACATGCACACTGAATCCGCTGTCACTTGCTTTTTGCAGCTGTGCAATGCTTTGTGGAGTGACCCTCCGTCTGTGCTCTGTGCAACCAGTAGGCATTCCTTCAATGCTAAACTACTGCCTAAATTGCACACATTCAGCCACTGCATGAACACGTGTACTTGTGTGGACATCAAAATGGCTTATGATATACCATATTTCTATAGAACACCACATTTTTGCTCAAGCTTCATGCTGAAAGACCAAAACAATATATGTGTGTGTGTGTGTGTGTGTGTGTGTGTTTGTGTGTGTGTGTATACTCAGGGCCACACACGAGCGCAACCTAAAATGTGCCTTGATGCAACCACAACATGCTCTCACGAAGCAGCTGGATTCAACATTGGACTTACAAAGACTGCAGTTTATCACACACCTAATAACTGCTTGCTTGTTAGGCACATGGTTTAAAAGACACTGAAATAATTGCTGCCAAAGTGCTATTAAGGAGGCAGTTTGATTCTAGAAAACGTTTTGTATTGCAATTCAACTGATTTCTCTGGTAATGAAGAAGCAAGGGAATATGTACTAGTTTGTATGGTCAGTAATATCATGCAATTAAATCTGACCTTACCGAGCACATGGAAATCGCCTGGTCATCAGCCATGTCAGACACGTGGTGTCATAAGGCACCACCACATGCACATAGTGTCATGTGTTTTCAAAAATATGCGTCCACATAAAATAAAGCAAAAAAGAAACTTTAATACATATTAACTTGGTTTTCAGTGACCTAAAACAGTTTCCATGAGGCTGAAGTGCCAAAATGCAGAGAAAAATGTAAGCTTTCAAATAATATCCTTATACATGAGGACAAGGAATTCAGAGTCCATTAGCACACAAACAGATAATAGAATAGCTCAGCCATGGCGTTCAGACGATAATGCAGCTCACCTCTTCAGCCACGGGTGTTTATTTTGATAAAAGTTAACTTAGCCAGATCTATAGCAGACAACGACAGGCTCTTTTGAATTTTTTGCCTACAGCTGTACTACGCTTTCAGCAGTTGCTCACCATGCTGAACTCTTGCCACTTTCTGCCGTGAATGTGTTTTCTTTAGGTGCTCAACCATGGCAGTCACACTGCCGTGCCAGGTGAGCTTGGTTTTACACATCTTACAGGAAACCATACTTTCAGATGATGTTAAAGTGAAATAGAACCGTAGTTGGCTGATGTCTCTGCCAAACCTTTTTACTCAAGTGATCTAAATGGGGAGCACAAATGACATCAAGCTAACTACTTCACAGCAAGATTCAATGACAACCATTTTTTTTATTATTATTGATGTTCATAATAACATGGATTAACTGTTGTAGTCCTAGTTTAAACAGGCTTGTGTGTCTGTCCAACTGCTGTGTCTGCAACTATTGTTAAAGGAAGTCTTTCAACACATCTTTTGAGAGCCTAACATAAATTTACACTGGCTTTTAAAAGGCGAAGGAAATCTACGCAAAACTGGATGAACGAGGTGCTCAGACAGGACTAAATTGAGCGGAATATGTAATTGGCTGCAAATGTAATGTCTCCAGCCTCATTTTATGTACTCTTCCCAATCTTTGCACAGGCCTCCCCTGAAAGCAAATTCAGCAGTTTTCAATGAATACAGAAAGTATTATAAACTTTCACACAAGGTTTAATACACCAGTGGACATTGTTCCAGTGCTGATCTACTCAGCAAATTTCACACATCCTGCCACAGCAAGAACATGGTACACATTTCTATAGTATTCAATATTTTTGATCAGGCTGTTCCTGAAACTGTGTGTGTGTACACAGTGGTCATTCCTCACAAAGCTAACCTACATGTAGGGACCACAGTCCCCTGCAGAAATATGCGCACATAAAGATTCCTATAGTGCTCCATGTGTCTGACCAGGCATCATGGAGAACGAGGAAAGTAAATGTGTATGTGTGTGAGCAGGGTGAAGTTACAGTTGGGCTATGCTGGGAGTAGATTAATGGAGAGACAAAGGACTCTTTATGTGCAGGGGGTGCTGGGTTTAGGCCTGCTTTGAAGCCCAGGTCATGGGGAGAGGCCTAGCCTCTGTGATGATGTAACGCCTGTCTGCAAGTGGAAACTCAGGAAAGTCATGAAAATTTGGTGGATAATAAAAAACATACCAGGCTTTGAGGAGGGAGAGAGAGAGAGAGAGAGAGAGAGAGAGAGAGAGAGAGAAAGCAAGAAAACACCTCAACAGAAAGCTAACACATCCATGACCATCATGCAAAAGAAGAAATAACAGAACCATCATGAGCTTGAGCTCAGCGTACATGTCAAGGAAATGAGGAAATGTATTCAAATGTAACTATTTGCCTTTCCTGTCATCTGACTGGTGCTCTATATACTGCCAAGTGAAAACGTAAAGGGTGGCCAGGTGGTAATAAAGCACAAAAGAACATCCGTTAAGGCAGCGCAGGCTAACTCCAAATGTACATGTCTGCAACACAAAGAACATTATAAAAGAGTTCAAGCAGAGCAGAATGTTCTAGGACAACTGAAGCATGGCAGAACTTATGCCTGAATACATCTGAGTGGAGTTTCCATGCTCTTGGCTGAGCAAGAGTCCAACCTGAGCGGCAGCTGCTGCATAGAAATGAGACTAAAGACTGAGATAAAAGCCAGCAGCAGAGAACGAAGAGCTCTGTGTATAATTCCACCAATAAAGCCCTCTCCCGCTCTGCTGTAGCTATCTCCGCACCTATACAAGAGCTGCCCCTCAGCAGAACCATAATTCACACGCAGCTCACTTTCTGCAGACAGCTGAGAGTCTGTCAGGGCTGAAATTCACCGCAGGCCACATACTAGCGTTAGAAAATAGCTGCAATTTTCAGGCAGTCAGTGAGGAGAGAGGGGATTAGCATGACAAAAAGCTCTTTCTTGTTAAAAAGCAACAAAGCTGGCAGGGGGACAGATGGGTACAGGGAACAGACGCTGTGCAGGACATGGTCTCGTCAAAGGGTGGATTCTTTTCATTCCCTTCAGGTACAGCAGGGTGTTGGCACTGTAGTTAAACAGTAGTAGAAGTCTGTCAGCCAGCATTAGAAGAACAGAACGCCATATTTTTTGGTGTTTTGACAGAATGGAGGGAATTCCAGACAGCTGAGCATATCTGACCTCAAAGCATCTCTGAAATCTAGTTGACAGGCTACCATTCTGAACAGTACACTCCTGTTTTACAGACAGAAGGGGCTCCATTAAGTGTCTCAGCATGCCAGCCAACTTTAAGCGCAGTTCAGTCTAACCCTGGATTTTCTGTCTCTTTTCTGTCTACAGTGGATCATTTTTTACTGGGATCCATTGCCATTAAAAACTGACACTGTGTACCTAGCTTGCTCCAGTAAATGTAAAGTTCAGGACAAACAGCTCTTGGACCAATCAGGGAAAGACAGAAGTGAAGCCCTGTTTTTTTTTTTTACTTTATGACGTTTATGGCATCAAACATGTGAAGAATCTCTCTTTTAGCAGAGGACGTGAATAGCACTACACAGATATGACTAATATAAATCAACTGATACTCCAATAAGCACTAAGACTAACTTTGCCACTACTGTTATAAATACTACATATTTACATAGATTGCTTTATCTTTCTTTGGGAACAAAATCCTGCTGGATTAATCCTAATAGTTCATGTTTGTCATAAACTCCATGCATTCACTTGCAAGCAGATGAGGATTAATCATAGTTTGAGCATGTAAACTTGGGTTAATCGCTGTTCCATTTGTTCGGTTTTGCCTATGTTGCCTCATGAGACAAATCTCTTCAGGCTTCTTTGGGACTTTTCAGCTAGCCAGATAACTTAAACCCAACGGCCTGTCCAATCGGAAGAGAAGAGGCTAACTGCATTCCTATGGGACAGCCTTTACTTGTGCCTTACATGATCCAGCTAATGCACTGCGAAATACATAGCTCAACCACAATTCCCAACGTACATCACCTTGGATGGCTCCAAGTATAAACTGAGTGATGGTTCTCTAGCTCAAAGTGAAGAGGAAACAGCATCACAATCCCCCCCTTGCACTAACAAATGAAATACAGGTTCACTCAGTTTCCACCATACACACAGGACCAGTGTGACGCTCAAACAGAGCCTTCTGGGCCATGTGAACGTTCCCCAATGAAAACATCCACCACCAAAATCTCGCCTGTTTCCAGGGAACTGGGCTTTTGCCTCAAGGCGAAAGCTGATGTAATTTCAGCACGCTCATTTCTCCTAAATGAGTAACTTCTGCACTTTTTTTTCTGAGGCCTATTCTTAACGGTCCTCAGTACGCAAGTCTGATCAGGTTACTGCATTGGCGTAATTATGGCTCTCTGTGGCAAAGAGGCTCGTGTAAAGCTCATCTCAACTTCCCTTCGCTACACTTTCTCAGGGTTTCCAGACAAAGACTGGGACAAAGCATGAAACATAAGCAACAAGTCAGGGTACCACTACTACAGGATACTAGAAGTCACGCGCTACACAGACATTAACTACATTAATAATAAACCATAACGCTGCAGTGTGCCACCACAGGTATCCTGAAACCAGTCATGTGGCGGTCACGGGTTGGTATATTTGCTTTAGATAAATCACGTCCTACTGCACATATTGATTATGGCTGTCCAGAACATAGCACGCCTGTGGCTGCATATTTCGCTTCTCAGCGTAGGAGGCATGGGGAGAAGGAAAGGCTCCATTCTGTGTTGTTGTTTGGTCACTAGGTGTGAGCTCAGCTCCATGGCAACTCATACCACCATACTGAGCCAAGATCTGGTTATTTTGGCATGATGCTACAGAGAGAGAGAGACCGAAAGAGAGGGAGAGAAAAAGAGACGGAGCGCTGCAAATTCCATCCAAATTTCACATTCTCCTCTAGCTCGCTCGCCCAGTTCCTGTGTTCTTTTGCACTTATTGTGAGACAGGCTGCTGACACAGAGAGAGAGAGAGAGAGAGAGAGAGAGAGAGAGCTGGGTGGAGGCCTAGGATCTCCAGAGGAAGCGAAGTGTGCATACATACACACACTCAAACAAACACTTTGGACAATAACATAGGGCCCTTGAGGCCCAGATCCCATAATCAGTAGTGCTGTGACAAGCGTGCTATGCTTTGTGGTTAAAATGATTAGGCCTATTTGATCAAAAACACAGCTCTAATATCACATCCTGTCTATACCTTTGTGCCTTGTTTATAAAAACCAACAATGTGCTACGTGGTACAAGGAAGTCATTCATGCACACAAATATACTTGCCATGAAATCAGTAGCTAACCCCTTAAAATATGTCAGTGATAGTATACAAAGAAACTAACATGCAAGTTACAGCATACATTGCAACTAGTATTAGGGTTGCAACTGTATGTCGAATGTAAGCTATAGCATGGTATGAAAACTGTACCTGTTCTTCCCTTTATTCTTCTTTTACTTCTGTAATTAAGGTCATTATGAGCCTTTGGACTGTTTTTAGTTCATGTTTGAATGTACAGGTGAAGCTGTAAGACTTGTTGTATATGGTGAATTAGTTATATATAAATAACTAGCTGAAATACTGTCAATGTGTTAGGAGTCCTTAGTTAGAAATTGCTCCATGTGCCCTGTGGCAAAACTCTCCAATCTCTGAGTACAAACATTACACTGTGCAAGTGGAGCAGCTCCTGGCCAAATCAGTCCGTTTGGTAGCTTCTGACATACAAATAGATATATACTGATCTGCAATCTGATCCCATAACGAGCCAGCCAGTTCAGAGAAAATATAAAAACCAAATAATCGATTTGTGGAGAAATAATCAGCAGATTAATCCATAAAAAATAACCATTAGCTGGATACAAAAACAGCTCCAAACAAGAACAACAGTAAAATTCCGCATTTACTAACTTAAAAAAAACTGTCGTTCATACCATTGCAACCCCAACAACAATCACAGTATGATTGAAGCTAATATACAAACTACAGCATAGAGTGAGCCTAATGTATAAGATATAGTACACCATGAATATTAATATGTAGGCTACAGTATACATTTCATCAACAGCACAACCAGAATGCAAGTTATAGTATTAGGTCAATTGAATATGCACGTTAAAGTATACAACCAAACTAATATATAAGATGTAGTGTGACCCTATTATGTAAGATGTTATAAGAGTGAGTCTTTTACAGACTAACAACCTAACCTAACAAGTGCTGTTGTTTAAGCTCAGGTGTAGTCAGGAGCTGGGAAGCTGCTGGAAAGAGACAAGGCTTTAGGAAAGAATGAGGCCGTGATGGCGGCCAGTGTCTGCCTGCACCAGAAATATGCTTCAGTTTCCGTTCATCTCTCAGTAAGCCAGGGAGAGGCTTCCTCCCTTCTTTCTCCAAACTCACATAAACATGCACACACGCTCTGTGTTTATCTGTCCAGCTGGTCAATGCTCTTCTTATTTACTGCATAATTTATAATTCAATAGAGCTTCCTAAATATTAAAACAGCTGCTAAGTAATTTTTGCAAAGACATAAAACTTCAAAAGCTTTATAAAATTACAGAAACTATGTCAAACCTACAAAACGTTTTATCTGCCAAGATCTTGCCTCATGTACAAGCACGTGAGCTCTTTTCACATCGCCATCATCTCTATACTGAATACCGGGTAATGCTGTGCACCACACAGAGACTGAAACATGCAAGAAAACCACATTAAAAGCCCACAGTAATCACTGGTAAGAGCTTTTTTTAGAGAGGAAGCAGGCACATGTTTACATCTGCTCACCTGTGTGGTCCAGTGAGAGGTCTGTGAACAGTGTGAGAAGCACATGCTTTGTATTGATGGTTATCTAAGGCAGTGGTTTGAATATTGGATAAGGATTGTGGGTCAGTGGCATCATATGTAATTAGGCCATTTTACATTTAGTGTTTATCAGTGTTTACAGAAGTTATTTTCCAGAATGCACCATCAGCTGTAATGAGCATGATTATACTGTACATACACTTGCTGAGCACTTGTAATCTACACTCACTGTCCATTTTATCAGCTCCACTTTGCAGTAGTAGTACAGCAACAGACTGTAGTCCATCTGATTCTCTGCATATTTTCCCTCTTTGACTCTCTTCTATAGTGGTCAGGACCCCCCACAAAGCAGGTATTATGTGGGTGGTGGATCATTCTCAGAACTACAGTGACACTGACGTGGTGGTGGTGTGTTAGTGTGTGTGGTGCTCTTCTGAATGGATCAGACACAGCAGTGCTGCTGGAGTTTTTAAACACCTTACTATCACTGCTGGACTGAGATCAGTCCACCAACCAAAACTATCCAGCCTTCTATAGGCAGCATCCTCTGACCACTGACGAAGGACTAAGGGAAGACCAATACAAACTCTGCAGCAGTAGACTGGCTATCATCTCTGACTTTACATCTACAAGGTGGACCAACAGGGTAGTGTCTAATAAGAGTGGACAGTGGATGGACACAGTATTTAAAAACTCCAGCAGCACTGCTGTGTCTGACCCACTCGTACCAAGCTGCACGGGATGAATTATTGCAGGACACCATTAGGAACCTCTACAACTCCAGGCAGAGACATCTGGCATATTGCATTAGCAAACATGGCTGCCTGACACCATACTGAGACACTACTTCTGTATGTGTAGCTCAAAAAATATTACCCATATCAGTCTAAATCTATTCATCATTTATTGTTCCTGGTAACCTTTACAGTCCTTCAGAATAGCATCCTTCTGGGTGCAACAATTTTTTGACGATGAGTGTATATACTGATATCTTGGAAATATGTTTGTTTGTAAAAAAACATATAACATTAGAATAAATGCAAATACACTTAAAAATAAAACAAGAATATTGTCTCTTTTAAAATATGGTTAATATCTTATAAGCTAGTTTGAAGATGCTTGTTCCCAGATGTCTCCTCAATCCAGTCACTGCATAGATTTGTTAAATCCCATTATCAGCCAACTTAACAAAGTACTGATACAATGTTTAGTTTTCATTTGAGCATAGCAGCTGTCCTTTACTTTGTGTGAAATGTCTTGATGAATAGAACAACAGAAATGCTCCAAAATGGATTGAAATTGCATCTTTTTACATGAACTTACCTTAAAAGTAAATAACATTTTTAACATTGTAGTATAAAGCTGCCATTTTGGAGATTCTTTGGACAGTGACGATATTTGAGTGTATGTGTCATGGTTTTACTATGGCCAGAGAGGACATGCTTTAGGAACACTGAGGGAAGGATGAAACTCAAGTGGCTTGTTGACAGAGGCATGAATGTTGGGCTGGCAAGGACGAAAGAGAGGTTTGACATAGGGCTCACCTGGGTGGCTTTGTCTCTCATGCAAGGAGCACAGGGGGCGTGGGTGACATCCCTGGGCCAGTGGCCCGACAGGTAGGGGCCGGTCAGGGCATCCAGTGAGGAGGTGCGGCGGATACTTCCACTGCTACTACTGCTACTGCTACTGCTGCACACTGGGCCAGCCAGCGGAAGCCTGGGCCTCTCTGTGGAGAAGACAGTCAGAGAGAAGGGAAGAGACAGAGACAGCAGGAAAGATGGTGGGGTGAGGGGAGGGGGAGCGATTGAGGGTGAAAGACGGGTGAAGTGCAACGGCGACAAACAGTATGGGAGGAAAAAGGAACAGATGGAAAGGGGAAGAGCGAAAAAAAAGGAAAAAGAAAATGAGGCAAGTGGCTTTACATGTGCAATAAGGCCAGTCCATTGAAGTCGACCGTGATCAGTATTGTTTGTTTCGTAAGAATAATCTGCATCAGTGTGCGACCGCACATCTATGTGTGTGCGTATGGGCCCGTTCAGGAGAAACAGGCTGGAGTGTAAATAGCTGGCAGCGTTGCTGGAGATAAGCAGTAAAGCTCAGCAGATTGAGACAGCATTAGTCTAGTGGCCAACAGCCTTTTTAATGAAGGCAAAGCTGATTAAGCACTGATTGGCTGTGGTAGTCTGGCTTGGAGGAAGCAGTCCTCATGTCTTGACCTACATTCACTCAAACTCCACTAGTAATTGCCCCCCTCTACTCCTCCCCTTACTTCTCTCTCTCTCTCTCTCTCTCTCTCTCTCATTCTTTCCACCACACAATCAACAGGCTCTCTCTTTCTCTCTTTCACACACCACACACACACACACACACAACAATCTCCCTCTATCCCTCTCTTTCTCAAGCCTTCTTTCATATAAATCTGCTCCACTGAATCACACTTGAGAAGGGTGAGGTGTACAGTAAGAAAGAAGCGGCAGCACCTGCTGTTTTGTGCTGTTTTATGCAGCATATGGGCTTTTCAGAGCGGCTTTAAAGCACAACTGCACAAAAGTCTTCATCGCTAGAACTTTACTACACAGATTACATCAGTTGCTGGGTGTTTGCGTGCACGCATGAGCTTCTTATTCTCTTTGGATTTTCTCCGCCACTCCCAGGAAAACAAATCAGAGGGGAATCATTAAACTTGTTTGCGTCCATGAATCTAATGAGCACACACACACTCTCCTTACAGACAAAACAAGCAGCTCCACCACTGCAGGGATTCATACTTTACTCTAAGGTGACATCAGTGACTCAGCTCCTCACAAAAGGTCTTTCTATGCTTGGAAAAGATCACACTGTTAAAATCGATATGTTGTAGTTACAGTCCTGTAATCATGGTGTACAGGCTAACATTGGTATGGTGGCAAATTAATTTTTTTCCCTCAACATTGTCCTGGAAAACTACCCATTCATTTGCTTGTGCTGAGTAGAAAGTTTGACTGACATGGCAACAGTAACTAAAAGAGGCAGGACCTAATCGTGCTGGCTAAATTCTGGGCTGATTCGAGAATGCTAGAGCACGGAAAATGCTAAAACGTGTTGGGAAGTGGTGCAAAAGACAAAATAAGCAGATCAACAACTTTTTACTGTCTACAGGGATTCTTACTTCACTCTAAGGTGACATCAGACACTTGTGGAGAAAAGCAGAAGTGGATGTTTGCTGTGCATTTCGAAACAGAGAGCAAAGTGGGGTGGGGGGGGTGAGACTAGCAGAAAGCTTCTGAAGAGGAGGAACCTGTTAGGAATTCAGAGGAAGTCATGCCAGCTGTGTGTGAAGGCAGAAGCTCAAGCTGCAGCCTCAGCTGTGTGTGCATGTTTTGTGTTTGGTAATGTTCTAACATGGGAACTGAAGTATGCCTGCAAGGACTTCTGTGTGTTGCAATAATAAATTATCCTATCCTACACCATGTGCCGTGATAATGTTTGGGTGTGTATGCATGCACCAGTACCTGTAGCATAAAGTCTCTCACAATGCTTAAAATCACTTTGTGTCTTTCACACCAACATACCTACAGACAGACTACAACCACAAGAGGACGGGCGCTCTTTTGGATCTTGACCTCTTGAATCTACTTTCTGATCTTTTCTAAAAAGCACTAAGACTGGTCACGCACACATGTTGGTATTGTAACTGATACTAACAAATACGTTTTGTTTCACGGTCACTATGAAACTGTATAGGGAGACTTTACAGTGCCTTTTTCTGGAGGCAGTAAAAACGTGAGGTACACAGTTTTGCTGTGCTGGGGGTTGCACTTCTAGAGAGCTGCTTCTGACTGCCTTTCTCACTATGGCTGAGTAACAACAGTGTCATAACTGTCAGTCAGCTTTGTTAGCAAGCTATTGTTTGAATATGCAACGGCAGCAAGTTTAACCACTACTATTAACCAGCAATTGTGGTGCTGTTAGCAAAAACAAGCTGCTTTTTGTTTGTCATCATTTTAATCCAGGAAATCATACAGTTTCGGCAAACTCAGCGACAGCAACCATATGCCATGACTCTCACCTAATGCACACTTGTCCTTTGGTCTTATGGTGCAGTCCATCTGAACTGAAATCAGAATTTCTGAGTTGCCAGTAGAAAGTAGAAAGTTTCAACTGGAACACCCCCACAAATCCTACCCAGATCCTACCCAGTCCTACCCACTTGTGTCAAATCTGTCAATCTGTCTGTGGACATGATGTAACAGTGTTTGGATTTGCAAATCAGTTATCAACTGGACCTGCTAACACTGACTACTGACTAACAACTAACCTGGCTAATGAGCAAACCGGCTGTACTCCTAAAAAGCGAACACAACAAAGGTTTCCTTGGAGGCATTCCTTTCGTTTTTCCGAATGTTTTACTGGAACGCGATCAACTTGGGTGTGACGTCAATTCACCAACATCCAACTTCCGAGCTAAATGGAACACACAATCACTGTCAGCACAGGAAACAAAAAAAAACTATGGTGTAGGCAACATGACTGCTACGAGTTAAACTTTTTAAAAGTTCTCCTGACAAAAGACAGCCATCCAGCCATCTCTCATACTGGAGGTGCCTCTGTCTGTGAAGGACACATACTGTGTGAATCCCCAAAGTGGCAGTTTTATGAACAATCTAGAATGGTATAATCATAAACCTGTCTAATTCTAAAAAGAAATGCTGGTCTTCCTTGCGGTACATAAGCCTGTACCGTATTTTGATGAGGAGGCTCTTGAATGTGATTGCTGCACCAGTAAAGGTGGAACTGAAAAGTCTGAACAAGAAGCTGAGGTGCCGGAATGTAACTGCTGCACTATTTAAGGTAGGACAGGAAAAACTGAATCAAAGATGGTGATTTCAGCTTCATGGAGAGTTGAGAAGCATTAATATGCATGAGAAGGTTGCTTTGTTTCCACTTGACAGGTGGGCAACATTCATTTATTTTTGCTGTTTCACAGAACCAAACAGGCTAGTATGGTTTTGTCCTGTTTGCTGATGTTTTTAAAAGCAACTGGTTAGCACTGGTTAGTTTGCCAACCCGCAGTCCAGCTAATATTTGCTTTATTACTTGCTGGGTTGCTGTTTGCACTAATGTTATACCATGGTATTTGTGTGTATAAGCAGCAAGGTTTAATGGCCATGGAGAGCTAAAAAAAAAAAGTTTGCTAGCTTAGTGTCATTCGACCTGGGGAATGTGTGTCCATATGAATCTGAAGCAGCACTGAGGGAAGGGATTTACTTGTTTTGCTGCTGAGTTCAAGTACTAAAAATCGTTCTCCAGAATCACATACTGCACCTTTAACAGAGCACTGGTACCGGGCCAGTATTTCAGATGTTGCAAAATGTGTCCCTGGAAGGAAAAAGTCAGACTGGTGCATTCTCAGACTCAACTGCAATGACATATTTCCTCAACCCCACTCATTTTAGTGATCAGCTAATTAATCTTTCCATTGCTCCACCCACAAAAGAGTCCTTTCATATACAACTTTAAAAATAAGTTTAATGTTTGACTGATGCAACAACAGTAACTATCTGAAGCAGGACTTGTCAGAATGTTCCTTCCTGGGTTGAAATGAGTGCGCTAGAGCAGGGAACGTGCTAAAATATGCAGGGCAATGGTGATGGTTGGAAACCGCTGCTCTGAATGATAGGGCTGCTGTGTTAAGACAGGTTGGATGTTTACTCTGGTAGTGTGAGAGATGTGCAGATGCTCTCATGAGCTCTAAAACCTCTTATCTGTTGCAGCGCACATTCAGCACTCGTTCATGTTGTGTCTATCCTACACTCCATCCATTAAACTCTGTTCGCTCCTTCACAGATAAGAACAAACCAAAAGCTTTGCACAGTCCACAATAGGCCCTTGCATATGAGGCCTTTTCCATTAAACTAACACTGAATTCCTCCAAAACTGAGCACAGTGTGTGACTAATGCTAAAACAATGATGCCAGTTCTTTACACACACTGCTCATCTTTTACATTACACTCATTATTCTACCACACAATATAACTGAAGCTGAATATAAATTTAGATGATAAATACAGGCAGATGCTACTTAGAAGGATCAATCCTCACCCTCAATAAACATAAAGTCTTCATGTAAAAACCTGCACAGCTTTCTGTAATTAAGACATTTTATGTAGCATCATAACATCATTACCTCAGCAGTGAAGTGAAGTGGGTGTAGTGGCTTGATTTCCAATCGGCTCTTTTGTTAAGGATCCAGTATGGTCTCGCCCCGGCCTGCCCTTACCATCCCACCGTGGAGCCTCAGAGCAAGGAGTGTCATGTTTTGCTTTGCCTCATGTAAGCCCTTCTACTTTCTCTAAGCACTAGCAGATCAAGGTATTTCATGCTGTTAAGTGGCTTCAATCGAAAATGTATTATACGAATGAAGAGCCGGATGGAGCATGATCCACAACGGCATGTTGCTACTGGGGTCATACATCAATATGATTCTTAGCTTTAGCTATAAAGATACATAAGAAGCATTATAACATTGTAACATTATTTTCTGCTACCAGTTACGGGTAAAAAGGTATATTGTGATAGTGATCGTATCTTTGGAAAATATCATTATTCCCCATGCTGACTACTCCAACATGAATGGCAGCTCCAGTGGACATGTGGTTAATAAAGCTATTAAGGCCTACTGCAAACTACTTAGCAAATGTCCTTCAAGACTTTTCTTCAATTACTGCTAACTTTTCGTGGGACACATTCAGTAAAAACAGATTCCATGCTTGGAAGCCCTTAGGTAGTCGTGTTCCTCCATTTCTCTGGCCTGACTTGTTTGTCTTCATCCCCTTTCTCCATCCTTCACCCTCTCTCTCAAATACTAGCGCTTTCAAAGGGTCTTGGGCAAGCCTGTTGATCTGGAAATTTACTAGACTTTCCAAGCACAAGAGCAGATTGTTCGGAGGAGTACAATGGAAAAGGTGAGACGAGGGGGAAAGCAGCCGGAGGGAGTGCAAACAGAAATCAGCAGGCATTTCAATGGGCACAGGCTATGTGCCCTAACACTGTATCAAAGGCCTGATAACACTGTATGAGGGGCTTCTGTTGATTAGCTACTACGAACAAACTGAAAGAGCCATTCTTCCCTCTTTCTAGCTGTGGCCTGAAGGAGTCAGGAGCCAGCATTGCTTCTGCAGCTGAAACAACCTCATGATCAGCAATGTCTGCTTACATTACAGGCCCCAATTACCCGAATCTCCACGCGCTGGTATTACAATAATCCCCTGCATGTTCTGCTCCCATGTTTACAGTTTGGCCTGCAGACGTTGAATTCTTAGGGCTTCTACATGCTCAGTCCTATTTTCTTTAGACCGTTCGGAAACAAAATGTAATGGCTGCTTCACAGGCAGAGAAACATTTGGCATTGTATGGATAACCTCCCAGAGTAAAGGTTCTAAATGGTCTGTGGTAATGTTGGTAAAGGGATCACTAAAACTTAGCCTCTTTGGCCTACACGCTTAAATTGAAAGTTCCTGAACGGTTCCTGGCTTTTATATAACTTTAACATTTGCATTATGTGGAGTTTCTTGGATGTAACAACAATCTCCTGAATGGCTCTTTAGGAAGGATTCTTTTATGATTGTAGTCCTGAAACCAGTACATTACACCCTTGTACATTCACTGCCTCTCTACTACTCACTGACAGAGGCCCACTCTCTGCACCACATCTAAAGTCAGCAAGGCCATGCTGTTCTCATGCCATGTGGTGAGCCTAGCTATCCTAATGGCTTTTCGCTATCTGCCCACACAACAGTTTGTATGGAAAAACAGTCTGTCTGAGAAACCTCAGTGCCAGATGAACATTAAGCATCATGTGCAGACAAAATATGGTGCTGCAGAGTGCACTATTAGCAGGTCCGTGCCCCCATGTCTGAAGTTTCTCTGCCACCCCTCCCCCTTTTGCAGGCCATGAGACCAGATGGGAGTTTTCAGGTCCACTCGCTTTGTGCCCGCCGCAGTCCCAGTAAAGAGAATATGAGTTATAAACGTGACATGGGGCACAGTGGCAGGACGGGGGGAGGGTGATAATCCACAGAGCCCTAGGAGGGGGGGACTGTGGAGCATCTCCAGACAGAATGAATGGAAATGACAATGGCACTGTCCGTTAAACTGATGCCTTCTCCTTCAGTTGTCATGCATGACAATAAAGAGGCCCTTGTCAAGTAGCTTGAATGGTTGAAAGCCACGTCAAGAAATTATTACAGCAGTGTTTTAAACTTCAGGCTTGTTTGGCGTTTTTGTCCTGCACCTCAGTAATATCAACAGTTAACAATCAAGTCTTTTTGAGCTGAATGAGTTGAGTTACTATGTGGATACAGGACCCAAGGGTCAGAAACTCTGCTGCATGAAATTTGCATTTATCATAATAAGCATTACTTACTAGACTATATCAGTTAACACAGCACCCCACAACCTCACTTCCTTCTGCCGCATCTGTAACATATGGTTTATTACCATGGACAATAATGGGCTTGTGTCTGAAAGAGAACTGAAAAACCTGCAGACTCAAAGAACATATAATAGAAGCCAACAGGCCGGCACCTGCCCATAGGCCTCTATTATACCTGTGATTTGAATCAGCAAGTGCTCCTTTAATACAATATTTTTAATGCTCCTGAATCCATGTTCTAGCTGCAGGTTTCTATTCAGTTTTCTCTGCAACAGCTCATGCAAAGAAAACAGTATGGATGAACGAATGAAGGAGTGAGTAAGTGAGTGAATGAATTAACTTCCACCTTAAACTTAGTCTTAACAGTCTGTAGTCAGACATGTGAAGGTTACCTTTGCAGACAGGCGAGCTGGGGCTTATTCTCTCTGGGGACAGTCTGTCATTGTCCGGGGAGCAGCGGTGTTGGGGTGCTGGGGCTTTACCCCTGTGACCACAGGAGGAAGATGAAGAAGAGGAGGAAGATGACGAAGAGGCCAGTGGATGCGGAGAAAGCACCGCTGGGTCCGTGAAGCAGCTGGACTGCTGCTGCTGGGAGGAAGAGTGGGAGCCGCTGGCCAAAGGGCAAGAGGATCCGAGAGCAGGGCTAATAACGCTGGCCAGCGGTGTAGCTAGGCTAACCTGTGCGCACGCAGACTGGGGCTGGGAGGATCTAATCTGGGAAGTGGACGCAGCCACGTAGGGAGCGAGAGTGGGGCTACTTCTTAGGGTTGATGATGAAGAGGAGGAGGAAGATGAAGAAGAAGAGGAGGACGGGCTCAAAGCTGCCGAGGATGCGCCCCTTGTGGGGCTCCGGCTTCGGTTAGCAGACGAGCGGGATCCAGCAGAGTCACAGCCGCCGCTGAGGCACTTCAAGCCGGCGCCGCTTCCTGCAGCCGCCGCCGACAGCACCGTCCTCGCCGCTAGGGGGAGCTGCTGGGGCTGTAACTGCTGCTGCGGCTGAGGCTTGAGCTGGAACGGGACGGTGGCTTTCATAGGCAGCAGGCGAGTCAGCAAACTGACCCCAGCGCTTATTCCGGAGGTTCCAGCCGCGGATCCCCCGCTTACACCGCAGCTCGACGTCGGAGAACCGTTTTTACGAAGCCGCTGGGACATGACGACGAAGGTGGCTGGCTCCAAAGCTTGGTCAAACTAGCGAAATGGGAGCCAAAAAGAGAAAACTGAGCGTATAAACATACGCGGAGGTATGTTATGTGAGGGTTTTTTGTGTGGGGGGAAAGGGGTCCTCGTCTGGTCACTCCATACGGCCCGGTGTAAGCCTCCGTGGCCGCTCCGCTCCGCCGCCCGAACCGCTTTTACGAGCTGAAAAGTAAACGGGAGAAAAATTCAGAGCCACGCACCGAGAAGTGCTGCCAGAGCTCCGCCCCCTGTCTCTGATTGGACCGTATGTGAGCCACGGCAACTTCCTATTGGCTGCGAAATGGATCCTTTTAATTCCTTAAAGTTAATAATCTTTTGCCAAAATGCACAAATTATCCCCGTCCAGTTTCAGACTGTAGGATTATGGTTCATATTCAGTGTGGAAAATGTATCTTGCTGGGATTTTGGGAATGGGAACTGAAGAACTGAAGACAAAACAAGCGTTTATCCTGAACGCGCGATTATGAGACGGGAGCAGGTTATAATGGGTTTTTGGCGTGGCCCCTCTGGTGTGACTGCTCAGTGGGCTCTCATTTTAAGCACTATCATTTCAACTCAGTTGGAAATTTGGAAATGGGGAAATTGCTTTGTTGTGGTCAACACGTGCTTTTGGCATCGACACTGTGGCTTTAACACCCTCGTGTGGCCATTTAATGAACAATACACTTCTTGCATTTCAATGGCCTGTTAATACAGTGTCTGCAGTACTGTGGGAAAGATCAGTAGTGAAGACTGTTTAAAACTAAGAGCCCCTGCAATGTTTTATATTCTCCCATAAAACTATTAAAATAAACCCGTATAAATTAAATATGGGATAGTAAATGTAAATACTGGATTTCCTCATGGAGAGATCTGAAAACCCCTGCTGAAAACCATTAGAATTAAAATCTGATGCTTTCTAATAGGAACTGGTTTCACGGTTAACTTTAGAGACCACTAGTTTTCGGCAGTACACCTTTAGATCCCACTAGTAAACCATCAAATGCATCTGGAATCAGTCGGACAGAAAACCATTCAAAATACCTTTAGTGACCCCATTACATAGCAAATTGCCATTTGACATCATTAGAAACCAGTACAAACTTTTATTGTCATTTCTGATATTTTTCAGCAGGGATGATAAAGCATTGTGATGTTAGTGTTTTTTGAACAAATAAAGCCAGACAAACTGCATTGTGTATCATTTATTCATGTATAATACTGGGTTTATGGCCTGTATTGTGTATTATGAATAAATGATACACAATGCAGCTTTAAGGAGAAGGAAAATAAACAGTCAACAATCAACAGAACCCCTTGCAAGGTAGTGATGGGGAGTCAAAATCAAAAGAGTTGATGTTTTGGCTCCAGCACATGGTTAGAAAGCAGGAGGGAGTGTGAGTTTGAGTAGTGACAGTATAAGACAGGAGAGAGTCTGAGTTTGAGTAGTGAGAGTGTAAAGCAGGAGAGAGTCTGAGTTTGAGTACTGAGAGCGTAAAGCAGGAGAGAGTCTGAGTTTGAGTAGTGAGAGTGTAAAGCAGGAGAGAGTCTGAGTTTGAGTAGCGAGAGTGTAAAGCAGGGGGGAGTCTGAGTTTGAGTAGCGAGAGTGTAAAGCAGGAGAGAGTCTGAGTTTGAGTAGCGAGAGTGTAAAGCAGGGGGGAGTCTGAGTTTGAGTAGCGAGAGTGTAAAGCAGGAGAGAGTCTGAGTTTGAGTAGCGAGAGTGTAAAGCAGGGGGGAGTCTGAGTTTGAGTAGCGAGAGTGTAAAGCAGGAGAGAGTCTGAGTTTGAGTAGCGAGAGTGTAAAGCAGGGGGGAGTCTGAGTTTGAGTAGCGAGAGCGTAAAGCAGGAGAGAGTCTGAGTTTAGTCCATCGGTGGAAGAAGAGGGTTGTTGGTGGTTTTAGCTAAGAGGTAGAGCTGCCTCTCCAGCATGTCGGGAAGGCATTCTGAGGCAGTGGACACAACTGTCCAGTTGCAAAATGGTCCCCTGGGCAAGGCAGACGGCCATGCATGCGATGAAGAAGGGGCCAGGATCCCGTGCAGTGACCAAGACGTCAGAGAGTCATGGAAAACCATAATCCGAGACGCTTGTCAACGAAGCAAGAAAAGAGTTTATCTTTGAACTGTGTGTTACAGAGGAGCAGGTACAGAAGGGAGGAAAGGCCCTCGCTTAAAAGAGTGAGAATGATGAATCTGGAAGCTGCACCTGCTTATACAGGTGCAAGTGCTCCCTTGTCCTCGCTGTGATTGGTCCGGTAGCCAGCTCTCAGACGTGTTGCCATGGTCGGTCAAAGGGGTGTGGCGTTTTCCTTACAGAGATACCGAATGAATGATGAATGAGAATGAATCACTGTCTGCCACTAATCTTTGCATGTAAACTATTAATTAAAAATCAAAACTGTGTTTTTGAGAATTTGAGAATCAATAAGTATCGCTACGTTACACCCCTATACGTGGTGATCCATTTTATTATCAGGGCATTTCCATGGGGATTATAAATGTGGTTTGTGCAATTGAACAAGCAGGTGGTGCACCTTAAAGTCTCCTAATTCACCCATTCTAAGAGCTGTCTGGATACGTCGGTACATACAGTGTAATGTATAAAGTGAGTACATTTTATTTGGCTTTATTTAATGCAAAAGAATGAACAGGAGCCAAGACTTCATTAATATAATCTTTAATTAACTGAGTAATGCAGGGTTGTACAGCAAGCTTTAATTCTAAATGGCATTTAAACATATATCTTTCTGAATAGACTAAACTGAGTTATCATTTGTTCTTTTCTGAAAGCGCTTACTTTACAAGCTGTAATAGAAAACATTTCAGTGGCATTTTTTGAGCAACACTCTATGCAGGGGCCACAGATCTGAATGGAGCCTTCAGCGTCAGTATGAATTCAAGAGATTGAAAGAAAAGAAAAGGAAATAAAAACAGCAGCCTGTCATGAACAAATACCTTTCATTCACATTCACACACACATACACATACAAAAGGAAACCGACCATTTTTCTAGTTTCTCGAGGGTTTTAAGATGACATACCGCTTGCCCAGTTAAACTCGGGCATTTGTGTGCATGCCTGGATTTGAAAAGAGGTGCAGTGGTTTCGCCATTTATGATTTAACTTGCATTCCTTTTGCTTTTAGTGGAACTGGCAGTTTTGGGGCCATCTGAAAAAGCATATGTAGACTTCTATGTCTGAATTGCATATTATAAGCTTTATATTTGTATGATATGATTGGGTGTAGTTAAACAGACAACGTGATTTGGTAAGAAAACGAGCAATGTGGCCTACTTTCACCTCTTTCACGTCTTTATAAGCAAGGTTGAGTTTAAGCCATGTGACAGCCTCATAACCAAAAGGTGCCATGTTTACTCTAGAGTACAGCCCAGAGCTCAATGGCTGGCATGAAAGAGCTCTGAGCATTAAAGGGATGGAAGGAAAGTGTTCCACACACGGATTTAGCCTAGTCCTGGACTGAATCAATCTGGCAATGGTGGATTTAGGTCTAAAATCCAGCACTATGCATAATCAACCTAATCTGTGGCCAGAACATCTGCCCCTAGAGGTTCAGTGTAGTCAGTACCACTGTAGAGGGGTTGTAGACAACAAAAGAGGTGGTCACTGGCGTAAACATTAACACAAATGATTGAAGAGCCCAGAAGATTGATTCACTGAGCAAACTGAAGTTCTGTGCCAAGTCTAACATTCCTCTCCACTTAACACTGTGGCCAAAATCTTCATTTTGAAATCAAAAATTCAGACAATTGGAAAACACTAGGATTCCTTAAACACGCGGAGATAGTATCTCGTATAGGGGTAATACGCTTCGTATATCTTTACAGTTTTAACTTCTGTTTGGCTGAGCAATAAGTAAATAACATGTAATTCCCATCCGGCTTGCATTACTGTGCTATTGTATCTAGAGATAAATAATCACAGTGTTGTAGCATCGTCCCTTGGTCCCACAGCAACAGTTGAGTCTTCTGTATATTCGCAGCCAACCGCACAATATACAGATATATTTGAGCCTATGTTACACACACACAAAGAACAACAACCGGTTTCATATCAACGATTTAGATATGAGGAAATGCAACAGACGTCTCATCTTCAGTCGTCAGCTACACCTCAGTTTTCTCACCACTTCTATAGTCCAAAGAGGACATGGTATGTTGCAAGTGGCTTATTATTTCCTCAATACCAAGAACTTAACTGTATATATCATGCTGAATACAGTATGCTTGGAGAGAGCATTTTAAATGAATCTCTACTTGGGAAAGCTCTGCCTTACGGTATTGCGCAGTTTTCCATAATAGAGCATCAATATGTAATTATTTAAATGGCTCGACTCTGGAGCTCACGGCACTTTTGCAGCTTTCGAATCATCTGCAGAATGCATCCGACTCCACAGGCAGTAATTGTGGCATGGGAAGAAATTTAGCTGCTAGACGCATTCAACTGCCCTCCAACTTCAAAGTCCGTTTAGAATGAGGGTGATTAAAACAATGGGAAGCCATGTTTAAAACACAATAACTATGTCTGATTATGATTGTAGTGGCACTGATAAAACAAAATGGCTTGGTTATGCAGGCATGACAGCAACCTTTGTTCAAACTGCTCCTATTGAGCTGCTTCGAGATGAGGGAAACACCAATGTGATGGATGACAGTGCAACCCTTAAACTGCCAATAAACTTAAAAGGGACATTACAGAGAAACATAAAATGCAAGTATGACAGTTTTACATGGTTATAAACATCTCACAGATTGATTCCATTAGAATAATAATAATAATAAAAATAACAAAACAGCATTGCTTCAGACACAATCTGGACATACAGAGTTGAGGTTTGGCCCTTGGCACTACGTAAAAAAAAAGAGGACAATAAAAGATAGCTAAAACCAAAAACTAGCAACTGAGGAGTAACAGCTAAAAGAGACCTCAGGACACACATGCATCAGCACGAGAGACTGAGAGCGCTGATCTAGAGTCAGCTTCCCTATGTCAATAGGATTGTACTCATAAGAAAATGAAAGGTAAGCAGTAATGCTCAGTACTCTCACTCTGAAGTCTGATACATATGAGCACCATTACAATTAGTTTTATTTCAGTTTTAAACAGAGGTTGGAAAAAAGAAAGAACTGAAATAGCTGTAATATGCACAGTAATGTATACATTTACTTCCAGCTGTATGTAGTGTAACATTACATATAAATTACATTTGAAGTACGTACATGGCGTTGATGGTGCTGACTGTGACAGTGGAATGCAGAGAGCAACACTTGACCTAAGCCACTCGACATGTCCACTCTCTTGCATACCTGTGCTCCGGGGAGCTGAGTAACACAGAGAGCTTTTAGCAGAAGTGCGAAATTGAATGCCACAACTGCTCAGGCACTCTCACACACATACCCTTACGTAGATACGGACAGAGACAGCGATGCATTGGACTGTTGCCACAGACACTTACTCGCTCACCACACAGACACCAGCCGTTCCACGCCGCCTCTTGAGAGGACCAGTCCACCCCTCTGCAACGAATGGCGCACATGTGTATACTATAGTGTCTGCTGAGAAGGGAGAACATTATTCCAGAGATCAGACCGAGCTGGAGCTTGATTCAGAGTGTAACAGAACCGAAAATCCTCTGTCCTTCAAACGTGCAAGCTTTCAACCGTCTCCTGTGCACTTCCCAACATTTGAAGTAAAGGTCAAAACAAACAAAACAGACAGACACCCCTCTTTTTTTTTTTTTTTTGATTGTTTGCTTCTCCTTCTCAGGTTTGATGGGACTGATAGGAAGGTAAAGGATTGTCATCCGTAGATGCAAACTGGGGTGCTGTATGAACACAAGGTTGCTGGTAAGTGCACCATATATTTCACAATATTATTTTAAAAAATGCTGCAAAAATATAGAACATAAAGTCTTAAAGAGCACCTCAAAGCTAAAGCCTATTGCACATCTCAAAATGTAATACAAAAATGGGGGATACACAGATATTACATATAACAAAAACATAACGTATGAATGCACTACGTATATAAAAACCTCTAAACAGATGTGACTGCAGTCAACTGTGTCTTAGAGACCACTGCTTTTACTATTGACTTTTTATATGGACTCGATTTCATTCATGTCCATAGGAGCAGTCTAGTATGATTGTTAAATCAACACATTGTCATTTTCTTTCTTTTTTTTTCAGTTTTAAGACCAGCCTTGGTCAGAGAAAACAGATTTAACTGTGTGATTAAGATTACTTAGAAAAAAGTGCAACAAATAAAAGAAAGTAATTATCAAACAACCATACATACAATCATACTTTGATTTCAAATGGAACAACAAAAATAATGGAAGCATTTTAAGCCAACGTTGCTGCATAGCTGGGTACGGTTTAAAGCGATTTCTTCAAAGAAAGTCGGAGAAGTTCCATATTCTGATGTTAAGTGCTTGCAAATGACGTCAGAGAGTCTGTGTTCCAAGAACTGTTTCTTTTCTCTCTCTCTTTCTCTTCCCTCACACTTTCTCTTACTGGATTTCAAATAGGATCTTGAGAAACAAATAACATGCTGCCAAACCCTCCAGTATCAACAAGCTGATCTTGGCCCTTCCTCAGCAGGGTTCAATGGTCAGAGTTCACAGGCAGGTCATGCCAGGTGGGTCAGAGGAGAGGGTGGCGGTGGCAGTTCCTCCTCCCACCAGGAACACAGCAGTGCTGGATTTGGAGCGGGTGGCGCCAGATGCACCCTGCCTTCCACCTGCTCCGTTGTTGTTCACCTCTCCATCCAGCGTATCTGTGGAGATGACCCATGTAGAGGGGCGCCACCGCTTCAGAGAGTAAGGCGTCTTAACACGTCTCTTTATTTTCTCCCCTGATCCGGCTTTTCCCTCCTGAGACGAGCCCTCACCTGTACAGCAGAGGAGGGAGAGTAAGATTAACATGTGAAGTACAGAGCTGTCCATTATCACCCTGTAAGGCAGCAAAATTATGAATGACACCCCCACATGGTTGAACAATGGAACTGCCTATTATTCAGCAGAGGGTGACTACATGAAAGGTATTTCAGAAAGTAGGATTTCCCAATTAAGCTCAAACCACCTGAGGTTTGCCCAATAGAAATGTATCCTCAGTGTGACCTGGGGTTTAAAGTCAACCTCAAATCAAAACGAACCTTTTTTACGTTTTTAGTATATGTGCTTGGTCAAAATAAACAGGATTCACTGTGTCATATTATTTAAGAACCAAATGTTTGTTCCTTCGTAATCTTTGATCGAAGTGCAGTGATTTTTGCATGTGTCTAAAACGCCATCTGATGGTTGGTTGTGGCACTGTGTGCCAGCAGAATAGGCTAACCAAAAATATCTTAGCATGTTCTCCCTCCCCTTCCTCCAAACTGACCCATCATCAGTGAGAACACCCATCATTCAGCTGCACATGTCAGCAGACAACCTCCTTTCTTCTCCTTACTTTAGTCTTTGTCCTTTGGTTTTTAGACTGACTGTAAAATGATCACTTATGAATTATTTTTGGTGTGCTTATGCTGACAACCTGAGTCCATATTAACAGGAGCAAGCTACATGTTTGACAGTGTTTGCACTGTGCTGTGAGGCTCAGGGGCTGTGGGGGGATTAGCCAATGATGGAGCAGTGTGCACAGACACACACATCTCTTGCTTAAAAGGTTAGGTAGTTACATTTGTACACTGATTTATTTACCTTGATGCACTAACAACAAAATGCAGCAAAATATTGTAGTACCTTTTAACAAAATATGACTGTTTTAGCTGGTTGTTTCAGCTTTTCTGTAAAACACAGAATCTGCTGACTCTGGTGGTCTGCCTCCAAGCTCGTACCAGAACCTTCTCAATTAACCTTTATTTAAAGTACGTTGAGGGACACCCTCATTTACAGTGTAGCCAAGCCAATACAGAAATGGGGGACTGAAAAATCATTAAATACACATAACAAATGCAAAAATAATAATAATGATAAAAGTTACAATAATAATTTCAAATAAACTGGTAATTTAAAAGAATAATGCTAATAATAAAAAATAACTAATGACATCAAACTGTAAAAAAAAGTAAAACAATAACTTTACAATAATAAAGAACTTAATAAGATAAATAAAAAGAGTAATAAAGGTAAAACAATAATTAAGACATGCTGAAATATTAAAATGTATTTCAGCTTGCTGGTGCACTGTAACCAAGTTATCTAATCTGTGAAATCTTGCTTTGTGAAATATTTCCCCAAGACACTTTCCTTTCTGCGTATTTACACCTTTTGCAGGACCCTTGACTCAGATACTTGTAAGATCTCACGCAACCCTCACGCACATCCTGTTATAGTCATATCCAACCGGATCTACCTTGTAAACATAGTCAATTACAGATGCTTTACATAATGTAGATATGTATATTCTGGTATATATATTTGTATCGTTCATTTCTAGATGTACTAAGTCACATTCCTTGTCCACACACATGTACATAGCCAGTAAAGAGAGGCTGATTCTGACAGCAGCACTGGAGATAATGTTCATGACTGTACATGAAAAACAATGTGTTGTCACTACAATGGGATAAGAGAGAGCTGATTTCAAAATGGCAAAGCTAGACTTAACACAGCTTCCCTCCCTTTTGAGCACACAAATTGTGGCATTACAATGCTATCCAATGTAACAGGTTATTTTCTCATATTCCAGTGTTGTTTTTGTTCCTTAACAGAACAAAAACATCTCCTTACATGAATCATTCTTTATCACCGTCTCCAACTGAGGCAGAACGTTCTATGGATCCCTATCAGCTCAGAGGAATTTCCTTCCCTCTCCACAACTAAACATTCAAAGCAATTGAGGGAAAGACCAGTGGCCCAGCCTGTCTCTCTCGTTGCATGTAGTGGTAGTGTTAATTGGCTGGAGAGCGCAGGACACGCAGTGCACAAACACACAGTCTGCCATCCATTTGGAGAGGTTATTGCTTGTGGGGATGCTGACACGCACTCCAGGCTCTCCGCCCTGCTCCAGGGGATTGGAATAGCCAGGGTGCGTCTGAGCCTGTCTCCACAAAGATAGGTCCAAGCGTGACTCAGCCATAGGGGAACGCTCAAAGACCATTATCAGCCAAGAGGAACGCAGAAATGCGCCAGGGTGAGAGACAGAGAGGCGAGAAGAGAGGAGAGAGAAACGGTGAGAGCAGAGGATAAAAGCAGGGAAGAGAGATACAGAGGGAAGAGAAAGTGAGAGAAATTGTGATAAATGTGAGGCATGCACCCGCAAAAAAATGCTTCTCAAGGATTTGGAGCATTGGTGTTTGAGACTACTAAGAACTATCGGAGCATACACCATTTTAACGTAAGAATAATAAGAATTTGTTTAGCGCCTCAAATCAGGTGAATCCAACATGTAAAATGTGGAACTTTCAGTGATACAATTTGAACATTCATTTGAACCCTAAACATAACCTTAACCTTGAACGTCACACCTCACTGTATTACAGTAATTCCTCTGTAACATAACGCATATGTTCATATCATTCTGTACTCAGACATGCACATGTATAGATATTCCATAACTGCATAAGTATAGATATCACACATTTATTTAGCTCCATTTTTCCTCCCTTTTAGCAATTTATTATTCTTAGTCTTTATTCTAGTTAAAATTTGTTGCCAGTCTGTGGGCTTGTCTGTTCTGTTTAGTATGTTACATATCATACATGTCTCCACTCACCAAGACAAATTCCTAAGTGTAACAAAATAAAGTGATTATGATTCTGGCTTTATATACTTATATTGTAGAAAATTAATGTACCTCTTTGATGTTCTCAAACCACATGTAAGGCAGCAGCGAGAAGGGACCAAAGCGACTGACAAACACAACAAGAAAGACAAATGAGAAGAGCCTACCGGACAGAGAAGAGTCCTGCGAAGTGGATGACAGGTCCAGTGAGTTGGGTCGCTCAGGTCTCCTGGGCTTGGGTCTCAAAGGAACCTCTTCCTTTCCCTGTGGCACTGAGAGCTGAACTGTGGGCTCTGTGGGTAGAACAGCAGCAGTAGGAGGAGCAGATGCGGCAGGAGCAGAGGTGCGGACGTTGCTGTTGTTGTTGTTGGAGTTGGTGCGACCAGTGTGGTCACGAGCAGCAGGTTGCTCTCTCCTTAGCAGCGGTTCATGTTCGTCAGGGCTAGAATTGATGTTGATGTTGAGACGGCTGTCCTCTCCACTAAGCTGGCTCTGGAGCAGCGGAGCCCCTCCTTCACCCTGCGGCCCAGCCGGGTTTGTGGTTCCGAATGGGCCTGAGGTGCCGTTAACGTAACCATTAACTACTACAACTCCCACTCCACTCCTTACTGCAGGCCCGTTGTTGGTGAGAGTAACCAGATGAGGCTCCACAGCTGCCACCGTGTTCATCTTGGCCACTCCTGTCTCTACCTGCTTCAGATTAGACTTGTGCTTACCAAACTTCAGTCGAGAAGAGGAGGACTCTTTGCTGGGGTTCTTGGTGTTTAGAGGCAGACTGGTGGGGCGCTTAGGGAGGTTCTGCTGCTTAGGAAGAGGGAACATGGCTGGTGGTGCATCACCCATTCCACTGCTGCCTGCTCCGAACTCTGCCTGTGTCCCACTTCCAGACCCTCCGGTCACCTCTGCTGCCAGTTTTATGAAGGGGTACAGCAGGCTGGAGCTCCCCGAACTGAGCGGGTCAGGAGCGCTGAACTGTTTCTGCGAATGCTCCATCAGATTCTCATCGGAACTCTCTTTCAGGTTCTTATCCACCTCCTTAGGGTCCAGTTTTGTTGTCTCCAAGTCTTCCTCAGTCAGCTGCAGGCACACAGGAACACTGCCCCCAGCACCAGCCTCCTCAGAGTGGCCCAGCTCAGAAATGGTGGTCATGACTGTGCTGGGGGTGAGGCCTGCGGTGGTGGTGGTTGTGGAGAGACTGGCTCCACTGGTCTCTGGGCTTGGGAGCCTGGCTTGAGCTTGGGCCTGTTGTCTCTCATAATTTATTGAGTTCCTGTTCTTCTCTCCAGCGCCCCCTGTGCCTGTGCTGATGCCACTCACAGCCATGCCACTCACGGAGGATGTGCCTGAGGTGGACACATCTCCAGGAAGGTTTTTCACCATGCCTTCATGGTCTTCAATATAGGACGAGGAGGAGTAGTCAGGGTAAGGCCCCATCTTTGGAACCCTGCGACTGTGGGTAAGATTTCTACAATGAAACGAAAAGAAATAAAGTTAAAACAAGTGAGAAAAAAGTAATGCACAATATATTTAACATATTTAGGTTAACATATTTAATTTGCTGATATTCATTCACTGCTATAGCAGAGAAAAAATGGTTGAACAATTCATGAGATAAATATATCATTTATAATAACTACATGCTAGCAATAAGCTAATAACAACTGCACATTATACTAATAAGAACAGATGCAGTCGTCAGTTCAGAAGTCTCAACACTTTGTACTGTTTAATGGCCCTAAGCAAGCAGTGTTCTCAGAAACCTATCCCAATAACTGTGTAGCTGAACCAGGCTAAACCAGGGTTTTGTGGTCTTTGTGTGACGTTAAACAGAAAGATCTAATGACCAAGTGTGCATTTGTAAGCACACCTCTCATTCTGAAGTGCTGTGCTCATAGGGTTGACTGTAGGGCTGACAGATTTGTTCCTGTCCCAGATAAGGAGCAGCTCTGCCATGCGCTCTTCCGCACACTGAGCTGTCAGACGAGCCTCTGCATCCTGATCCCAACAGTCCTCCATCGTCTCCTTCAGAGAACGCACCGCCTAAGACAAACAGAAACAGAGCAAGACGAGTCATCCAATTGTCCCCTCAGAAGCACCACTTAAACCATAAAATGAATATGCAAATGCAAACCCATGTATACTGAAAAATCATGCTACTTTCATAAAACAGATATAGGAAATCGATGTTTCCTGGTGGTCTTCTCGTATCTCAGTTGCAAAAGCTTTTGAATGTTTCAGCTGTGAATGTTTTTTTGAATGTTTCTGCGCTGCGGAAAGGAATCAATTAGTAATCAATTCACACACTGAACTGCTGCAAACACCTGCAACACAGCAAGGTACCAGAAATTAGGTTGCCCATCCCTGTTACAGAAGCATCTCTCACCAGGCTGTTCTCCTTCCAGGCCTCAGGAAACTTTGGTCTCTGTTTTTCTCGGGACACCAGCACCTGCATATCCTCGAAGGACGGGTGGTTCCCTGCTTCTGCTTGGAAAGCCATCTGGTACTCTGGTACTGTCTCCCCTGCGAACAAACACACTCGGCTACAAAGCTGTACACAAATTCCAACACAGTTCACCGAAAGGCCACTTCGTCTCCCTAATTAATGGAACATACTTATGGACTTATAGAGAGTAACATAAGGCTATGTATACGAGGCAGTAGGGCAGGTTTGTGCTAGCTTTACTGAACTGTGCTGTACCGTTTCAAATCAGGAGATTGCTTTTACAGACCACTGGCATAGAGGGAGTAGCTGTGTCATAGTTCTTACTAACTAATCATGGAACAGAGCTTAGTGCACTATACAAGTGCACCGGAATTGGGTCATATAATGTGCTGCAGTCATTCTGCTTAGCCAGCAGATTTCTCTCAGGCCCTGGATGCATGCATACAATATATAGAGCCCTTCTTCTCACCTGGGAAGAGGTCTGTACAGCGCATGAAGGTTTCCCAGTAGATCAGGCCAATGGCATACATATCCACCTGCTTTAAGGCAGACTCACAGTCTCTCAGGTTCACTGCCCCCTCCAATACCTCTGGAGCCATGTAGCGAATGGTTCCCACCTAGACAAGACAGGAGCACAACCTCACAATAAAGTACAACCCAATCCAGGTTAGGTAACACAGCACATTACGTTTTTTACTTTGTTAGCTTACAGACAGCATGGTGGTACAGACAGCATGGTGAATACACTGCTGGTCAAGTTTTAAGTTTATTTGAATACACGGCTGAGTTTCAAGTTTCCTGTTCAAGTTTCAAGTTTATTTCAAGTGTCTCTAACAGGGACAAAGCAGTCTAGTCCTTTTCTAGGCTTTAAAAGGTACTGTTAATGGAAAGTGCAGTTAGTTTAAGTGTATTTAGGCAAAAGCCAGCTACCTTAATCACAGCTGAAACACTAGCATTTCAGACTTACACACGGTTCTTGATCCAGTTTCATTTTCCACTTCAACAGTTCCACGCTACAGGCATTTAATCCATTTCTTAACATCTAAAAACATGTACGCCTGTTTTAAGTTGTGGCTAATGTCTGTTTACTCACTTACAAACACAGAAGGGGGTAAAATAGCCTTAAGAAAAGAATCGGAATTTGACTTAATTAAAATGTGTGTAACTTGGTTCCAGACATCCCCAGTTTTCCAGAGAAAACACCAATTACTCTGAATTGTGTTATAAGAGTGACATGAAAGTGTGTGAACACTGAACTGCAAAAGTTTTCATTACCATACCTCACTGATGGCAGCATTCTCCTCTTCTCCTGGACGGACAAGTCGGTTTCCTGTCAGTTTCATGGACAGGCCGAAGTCACTGATCACACATGTGCCGTCGTTCTTAACCAAAACATTTCTGCTGTTCAAGTCCCGGTGTGACACCGCAGGTTTATAAGAATCTGGACACAGACACCGGACAACTTTATCAGTGTGATACTTTCAATGTAGACTTGGACTCTGTCTAAACGAGGGTGATGCAATAAGGAGAAATGCATTTCATTTTATTTCACTATTTCCAAGAAAAGGTATCAAACTGCAGCTGCAACAAAAGTTTGTGACCCAAGTATCAGCATCTATCTCTTGCACATTGTACCTACCATCCTTATTTTAGACTGAACAAGAGTGCTCTGCTGAGCCTGTTTTTGCTGAAGACCCTATGGATGTACGTAATTCAAACCTTTTACATACATGAACTTGGGGACAGTAAGTCAAAATACCTTAACCAATGCACAAGACTCATCTACTGCTACAGAAAATGTATGGGTAAGTGTATTTATTTGTTACTTGGTACACTGTGTTAATTTATCATCTTTAAAACCAGGTCATATTTTAGGAGGCTCTAATGCAGAAGTCTATATCATTTCAAAATATTCACTATATTTTTTACACAGCTGTTTCTGTGAAGTACAGCTACATGAATAGTAAGACAGTACAGTGAGACTGTATTCTACCCAGAAAACTGAATAAAGTGTATTTATATCCAAGAAGACGAAAGGCTTTATTGAAGAAAACAGGGTGGCTGAAAATTGTGCGAAACACTATTACCCGCCAGCAGCTCTACGCAGAATGGCTGGCAGGCATTTTCACAAATTAGGTTTGCTCTACATAACACCGCAATGTACCAAAACAAAGTGCTTTAGTGCCTGAGATGCACAACGTACAGACGGCCACCAGGTGGCAGTGCAGCAGCCCTATAGAACAAGCGTAGTGGCTGTGGGATAAATGCCCTTTCTGCCACTCCTCCCCCACCAGCCCTCAGCTCTGTGTGTCTGGCTCTGAACTTCAGGCTCTAATGAAGCCGAGGCTCAGAGAGACAGAGAGAGGGAGAGGGCGAGAGAGCCAGGCAGGGGCTGATCCTGCCGCAGCTCTTTGGCACTGTGCCACAGCCAGGGAAACAAGAGGAGCGCACACAAACACACACAAATTAGACCTATCTTATCTGCACTGCACCGTCTGCTGGCTCTTTAAGGACCGGGCGACTGAGGAGCCCAGCTCTGACAAACTCACATTAAAGGAAGAGGGAAAAACCCCCCAAAAACTGATGTTCCTTTGCAGACACACTACTGCTCTTTCGCTGCTTTTCTTCCTTTCTTTATCTCTCATAACCAGCAAGCAAATTCCTGGTAAGCAATATGCTTCACATACATCAGCTGCCTGGAAAAAGAATCCACTAGATACTGGCTAAAAATTCTGTTCCCTCTGTGCCACTGCATACACATGCAATGTGCACTATGCGCCTCTGCGCTACTACTGGGACCTGATGGCAACACGCCACTGTTCTGTCTAACACAACGACGCGGCATGAAAAATGAATCAGCATCTGATTCATATTTCAGAAAACGTGCTGTCTGACCCAGATGTGCACACCAGAGTGAGCTCTGGAGGTGGCTGGGATGGTTTGCCGCTGCAGCGCCGCAAACAGGCTGCCCAGCAACCTGCCGGCCAATGGGTGGATTCACACCGCTTTTTTATCCAGTGCGTTTAGGAGGGCATAGCAGCTGGGCCACAGACAAAGCCTTACAGCTGGGTGGACTCCAATTATATGCCTTGCATTTTGCAAGTGAGGCCTGGTTAAACCCTGTTGGAAGGGCGTTGGGCTTGCTGCACTTAATGCTATTGGACGTAACACAAACCCACAGATAAATTCTTTCTTTGTTCAAAGGATATTCCAGACTTTTTTGTGCCTCTGTAGTATATGACTGATTGCTATAGACAGTGAATTCTTTAGTTCAGGGAAATGATTGTGGTAGTCAACTGTACTCCTTAAAAGCTGAGAGACTAGGATGAATGGAAAACATTGGTTATTAAAAATAATCACGTGTATATAAGAAACACTTCTATATTCTGAAACACTCATCTATATCCAGAAGTCTGAACAATGACTACAATATTTTATTTGTTGACAAATGCTAGATTTACTGGACCAAATAAGCAATTTATCGAATCCTCTAGGGTTGGGGAACACATGGATATGCTACTGTTATGCAGGAGGGGGGGGGTCACACTACAATAAGCTTACCTAAGCATGTTGTGTACATCATCAGTACTTAAAGAACTTTTAGAACTGCATGTGAAAAACTAGATAGTGAGACACATTATGTATTATGAGTACGGTGAAAATATCCACACGCACTGTGATGTTATATTTTTCCCATGTCGTCTACACCTTGAATACATGCATAATGCTGTCTTTCTCAGTCTTTCAAAATGAAGCACAGTTTCCGCACTGCCAGGCAGAAGGTGTCAGTATATGGGCTGAAAGTCTGGGTCTGTCTCAGTGTGTGTTTGCACATAGGTGTACCACTGTACAAAACATGAAGGTGACCCTCACCTCCTCTCAGCAGCTCCGTATGCAGGTAGGCCAGTCCTCTGGTGACCGAGTGGGCGAGACGGCAGCAGCTGACCCAGTCCAGAGTATGCAGACTCAGGTACCGACACAGAGAGCCCTAAACACACACACATACTACAGTTACGCTGAGACAGAACAATGCCGTAACTCACCAGCACTGTAACCTACAGAACTCATGTGCAGCACGGCATCTTGTAGCACTGTTACCTTCACATCAGCGTTCTTAAGTGCTCTTACCTAAAGGGGCTAATCAAATTATGCGCACACTAGAATTATCCATGCTGTCACACCGTGAAGCTACTCGCACTACTTCATAACACAAAATACCATACACACTGCTGGGTTAATTGACCCTGGGATGCTAACAGTGGGACCCTGGGATGCTAATTTATGGTAGTTTAGAGCAATTGGACCTTCAGTTCATAATCTGATTATGATCTATATGATGAACACAGTGCTGCAACATGCTAACATTCCCTGCATACTGCTATTAAGGCTGCAAAACATTCTGCCGTGCTTCAGTTTTCTCATGTTGAAGGAACTAGGAGGAAACAATGTCAACTCATTTGTTATTTGTCACTTGTTCTGTTATGTAGCATCCCTGATTCTGATTTTCACCGTCACCACTAAAACACCATTATATTTATTTCTGTATCACACTAAACGCTGTGCAAAACTGATTTCCACTACAAAACATGCATCACAGCTGTCACTAGGGCTGTTAAGTGGCAAGAACCTGGCGATACAGTACGTATCGTGATACGGGGTGACCATTCAATATACTGCACTACTTTGCGATCCTGTTAGCAAGGGAATACATTTTAAAAATCTAATATTAGGAAAACTGTCATAGCATAAAAGGCTTCCATCGTATGTATATGTTGCCTATATTTATGTTAGCAGGGCACTCTTACGCTACATGCTTACGTTGGAGTAGAAAAGTCCAGTGGCTAAAGATGACAACAAAACTGAAAAGACTGCCATCTAGTGGTCGGGGTGTTTAACCCAACACAAAATTACCCATTGTCCGCCACCAATGTTTGCGTGTAAGCTATTAATTAGGAATCAATATTGTGTTTTTGAGAATCGATACAGTATCACAAAACACAGTATTGCAATACTCAAGTGTATTGACATTTTATTACCCCTGCATCATGTATCTGTCATTCATTTAAATACCGATACTGAGAACTAATGTTATGACACGAATATGTTGTTAAAAAACAAAACATAAAAAACACAGGCTAAGACCATGACACACACACACACACACACACACACACACACACACACCTTACACATATATATTTAAAGTGGATGAAAAATGTATTCTTAAAAATCAAAAATTCAGGATCTTACAAACATTCACAAGTCTTTAGTTGGAAACTGATTAATGGACATATATAGTAAAAGACCAGAAATCACTGTTATGACGCATCAAGAATCATTTCAAAAATCGAACCACTGGTATATTTGACTGTAAAAAAGATGACCTCAGCTCTAGGGCAGGTAAGTGTTATTCACCTAAATATGTACATAAAGTTTCAGTCTCAGCCCTGCCAAAACCTCTCTGTTACCATAGTGACTGGCATAAAACTTAGCAACAGCAGCCGATACCGAACGACGAGCACACTGGAACTTCAAGGAGAGAACACAAAACCTGACCCATCAGGGAGTCTTTAAAGTCTTCTCAATCAGCCTAAGGGTAGTTGTTATTGTCTCTAAGAGGAAATGCAAACATTTGTCTTTAAGTCACCTCCCCCCACCAAGGCCCCAAGCTTAAGGCAGCTAATGTACTTCCATCCATGGTAAATAATTAGCAGTGGAGTGGAACAAGAACAAACGAGACAGTGTGTGAACAGACTAATGTCTGTCTGTTTCGAGACACAACAAAAGAGGCGTTCAATCTTCTCAGTCACATACACATGCTAGACAGGTGTACCTGTTGTAACACGTTACACAGGCATGTGGAAGAATGTAGTGCTTCCTACATACAAATTGAGGAACAGACACTTCTTGTTGTCTACATTTATCTGACCTGTGGTGTAATATATATATAAAGATTCACGTCCAGCTGAGCTTCAGTAACTCAGTAAAACAACAAGAGAGATTGAGATTCGAGGGAAGATGGGAAGAGAAAGAGAGAGAAAGAGAGAGAGAGAGAGAGAGAGAGAGAGAGAGAGAGAGAGAGAGACGCGCACACACACAAAAGACAGCGAGAGAGGGAGAGAGCACAATAAGCTGACATTCAACACACCCTTCTCATACTGGCTGCTGGAAACCCATCTGAATCATCGATAAAAATATCTACCCAGATAGTTTATGGACATTTGACTCCCTGCTCATCTTTGACTAAAATAGTACAAGAGACCAATCAAAAGGAAAGCAGAGAGATAAGGGCAGCTGAAGGTAAGCTAGGGAATTCTGCACTGGTCTACAGAGTCCAGCACAAAGAAGAACCTGTAATAATAGGATGGAGGCACCCTTGAAGCTGACATGAGACCAATACCCTCTAGTTATAAGCAGTATTAGAGTAAAAGAAGCTGTTGCTGGATCAATACTCACATGTGGGTAGTACTCCATCACCAGCAGGTACTCCATCCGTCCGTCTGTTGTCAGCCGCTCGTCTCCCACGATAAAGTGTGCTATGTTGTCGTGTTCCAGCAGGGGGATTCGATAAATTGCACGTTCGTTGATAAAGTTCTGCCGGTTTGCATAGCTGAAGACTTTTACTGCCACTGGACGTTCATCCAGCGAGCCCTTGTACACAGAGCCGTAGCGTCCTCTGCCGATCAGCTAAAAAAAAAAGAAAAAAAAAAGAAATCAGGTCTCACTAGTAATTGGCATCCATAGTGCCCTGCCAAAGTTATCAAGACTCTTTGGGAAGTTAGCAATTTTTTTAAAAATAAAATTATAGAATCATGCTTTGCTCCAAAGAAGGCCTATGGTCAGGAAATTATCTTAAAGCCAAACTGAAAATAGTAAACTTGGCTGCAGCTTTTATTTGTAGTTGATAACATTCAAGGATAGGGATGCTCCAATGTGGGAATTGTTGTCTGACACCAACATCCAATATTTTCTCTGTTATATTTGTGCATCCGTATTCATGGGGGTTAAGCGGTTTTGTAAAATGAGTGAAGCATTCATTCAGTTTTACAACAATAAAAGCTTCTGAAAACACAATACAGTTTTTGCTACAAAGGCTTTGGCAGTGTGGAGAGCAGGTGGAGAGTTAAGAGGAGGTCAGCCATTACAGCAGAGAAAAACTCACCTCCAACAACTTCAGACTATCTAAATCGAGAGAGGGCTCAGACGCTGCCGCCTCCATCATGTCCATATTGTGCAGGCCCTGCTTACGGTCCCCTGCAGAAACACAAACAGAAACATACACATACACACACGCGCACGCGTCAGATCACCATTTCAATAGCATTAAGGTCAACTTCCATCTTGCTGCTAATCTATCTCACCTGTCAGCATTCGGTAGCCGAAGAAGAGCGCCACGATGAGAACAGCTACTATGGAGACAGACGCCAGGGCGATGAAGATGGCCTCCTCGTGGTATAGAGGCCGATGGTCCACTGAAAGTACAGAGAAAGGGAGAGACAGAAAAAAGGTTTCTTTAGTCTTTGTAGGCTAACTTATAGTCTCATAGACTAAATGAATTAGCTAATGAATGAACTAACAAAAAATGACATTTAAGATGTTCCTCCTGCTGCATAGCACGAATCTGAATCATGGATTAAAAACAGATGCCCAGATCCCTACACTCTTTGCTACTTCTCACTGAACAGGTTGGACAACCTCTCAAAATGGCACAAAACAAGCAGTATGATATGCCAGTGGAATGTGAGGAGAAGACAAAAACACAGGCCTGGCAGAACTAAAATGAAGCTAGTCAAAACAACCAATTGAAGCCAATTGAAGCGCTGGGTTGAGGAGTCCAGATGCAGGAGAAAGACACCCGCCTGTCCAACATTCCCTCTGAAATCAAGGGTATTACTTAGGAGTTTGCCCCCTACTTTGTTGTAGTAATGTACAAGAGCCTTGCTAAGGTCTGGTGTAGTAAGAACAGTTAACACTGTCAAAAGGTGGAGCAAGATTCTTGCAGTGTCATCCTCATATAGAACCATCCATGTTAAACTGTGACACTGAAAAAAGTTTATTCCACTGTACAAATATGTACATCTCAGCATTTAGCCTAGCAACACACTGAGCATTTTCAACAAGTCCACAACTAGTAACAGATTAAACTTTAGTGCATACACATTTAAGCTTAATGCATCGACTTTTGATATCTGGGTAACAAATCTCTGACACCTAAAAGTTAGTTAATTCGTTAAACAGAACGTGTGTCTGGATTCTTTTGGACATGCTTGAGGTCCAGTTAACATGCTTGAAACACACAACTATAAAACCTCTCTCTGCTCATTTCTCTACATTAAAAAAGAAAGAAGGCTCAGATGGGCTTTTTGAGTCTGGATGCATGTATCAAAATACATGTATAGTTTACATTTTCCACTCAAGATCAATAAATAAGTGATTTCGATCATAGCGTTGCATAAAACATTTATAGCAGCATCCAACACCCCATACACCAAAGAGCATTCTAAGGCTAACTATCTCTTCTCCAATCTCCTCTCTCACTCTATTTCTATCTCTATTTCTCTCTCTCTCTCTCACACACACACACACACACACACACACACACAAACACATACTTTTATACGCAGTTTCTATTTCACACACACAACACACATGCATGCGCACGTGCATGCGCACACACACACACCCACACACACACACACACACTGTTTGCACATTCTGGAGCCAGCAGTGTTTGGCCTGGAGGCTAAATGTCTGCCTGCCCTTCCCTGTCTCCCGCCTATATGTTCACTCCACTTTCCACTTCCTGCACTTCTCCCTTCATCACTCCATCCATTATGTGTTTTCTCCTCTCTTCCTCCTCTCTACTTACTTAAAATCACTCCATCAGTCCTCCCCTCCCCTCTCATCTCATCTCATCTCACATGCCTCTCTATCACTGTTTAAGACCCCTGCTCTATTTCACACCCTCCCTCGCACTCTTCCGCACTGCTGTCTTTTACACAGTGTTATCATTCAGATTAGAGCCGCACGACATGGACAAAACAACGCACTGTGTGATAGAGTCATTAGATATCGCAATGATGTGGGTGCATTACAATAAAGAAACCTTTTTTCCTTATTTTAAATACACTGTAAAAAGAATGTGTGTGCTAGCTTATCCTGAAACAGTCTTCTTGTAGTAACTAGTATTCCATTTCAATATTTATATAGATATTTATTAATATTTAGACTAACTTTCTTTGAATAAATACTGTCAAAGATCATTTTAAATAACTAAATGCTATTATATCAAATTAACGCTAAACACATTTCAGGTTGTTATCTGAATGTTTTGCTGTGTAATGAAACAAAAATAATTACAGCAATCACTGTCCTGTTTTTAACCCTAGCCCACTTCCTTTTTACTACACTCACCTCAAATCAAATCACGTTTGTCATGTTACATTTATACAAGTGTTAAGGTGAGTGAAATTCTTAAGTGCACAGACCTGTGCAGTACTTACATACAAAACACACATTAGACAGTAAATATACAAAGTACTAAACACCAGAATAGTTCTGTCAAGACAAATACACAGTTTTATAAAAGTGATCTAAGTTATGAATAGGGGCTATGATGTACACAGACCACATATATTCCAGATCTACAATATATGAATAAAAGATAAACAAGATGTCAGCCTATATGTGCATGTATAGATATGTTACATGCCTCAAGCTACAATGCAATTTCAACTAGGAAATCAAACATGATATATACATCATATGCTGTTTTATGATCTTCATTATTTTTCAGTTGTGTTTATTATTCAGACTGATATGTGTGTTTTGCTACAAGCGCTTTATAATACTTAAAATCAATTGACCATCACAACGACAAGTATTATTTAGTTTGTCTCATATGTTGTACTCTAAGCAGCTGAAGCAGAACGTAACCTGAAACCATCCCCCCTGGATACAGGAAATGTAATTTGCAATATTTTTATCTTTGAAACTCACATCAGAATGAGGATAGCAATATGATATGCCGTTTTAATTCAGATAGGTGGGATGTCGGTCTAGCAAGAGAAGCAGCAGGTGATCTCGTACAAAATGAATGAATCTGATACACAGATCACATTTCTATACAGTCTCCTCTGATGTTTCCCATCTCTCCACTGAGCCTTTATTTATTCCTTTATGCCATCCTTCCAACATTCTGCAAGTTTCATCTTCTATATCTGCATTTATTAAGATCCATAACCATTTTTTTAACTTCTTCCCTGTTTACTGCCAAGTATGAACAAGTATGAAATTGTGAAAGTCGATGCAACCTATCAATACTTTACCATCTACATCTGACAGCGTTGAGATTTCAGATTTATTATACATCTGCCTCAGTTTTGCCCATTAAAAACCCTGTGCTATATCAGCACTAAACTATATCAGCACTAAAATATTGATCAAAACTTAATCTGATCACTGAACACTGAATCATACACACGCTGTGGACAGATACACCAGCGTATCACTACCCTGCATTCTTTCTGATTCTTTGTTTTCTGTCTAATCCGGTTTCTTCCATTCTCCAGTGTGTGGCAGAGGAGGGGCAGCAGCAGTCTCAGTCTCCCTGGGTTACCAGCACTCCCCTCAGATATAGCGCACACTCCCATTCAGCCTGCATAGCAACTACAGGTGTGCCCCACAGCCTGACTGCAGCGCTGTCAATCACACTCCTCTCTTGCCCTCTCCAAAAAGAAACTGCTTCAGGTTTAAATGGAAACCCTCTTTAAGCAAACTGTCCAACATGAAGACCCTCCCCTACAGGCCAGGGATCTGAGAGTGACACAGACAGGCAGATATGCCTAGTGTGTGCCCTAGAAAAATAGTTAGACAGTGTGTGCTACCATTTAAAGTCCATATCCTGCAAAAAAACACTCTTTCATGTTTTAGAAAAAAGTGCTTCAATGCTGAAGTTACAAAATTCACTCCCAAGCCCATTCAAACTAAGCTACAAAACTGTTTTGGTGAGGTTACAAAATCCAAATAATTTATATCCATCTATTTAGCCTGTAGTCAGAAGAGAGACAGTACACACATGAGTTTTAAAGGCATAGTAACAAAAGCAGCATGTTTAATTCTACAAGACAGACAGTGAAAAAAAAAAAACCTGTTAAATACGTTCAGGGAAAACACCAGATATGTACCCTTCAGCATGTGACCATTGTACAATAATTGTCATTCCTGAACAAAAAGCATATTTTGGTATGAAGTAAAGTGGAATGTGGAACGTCTCACCTGTGAAGGTCTAGAGGGTGAAATTTTTCAAGGCACAGACACCAGAAAGTCTCTGACGGGGGTTATTCAGCTGGCGGCTCCAGCCTTTCATCTAGCCAACAATCCTGCATTGCCATTAAAGCTCAAGCGCACTACTACCTGTGTGTGGCTCCCCCAACGATGAACCAAACAAAATCCCACTCAGTGGGAATTCCTTGGCCTACATTTTGCTTCTTTTGAGTTAGATGCAGTGGGGGTGGAGTAGAAAAATTGTTAGCTACTGTAGTGTCTCAATACGCACAAAAACATGTCTAAAAAGCTTAACCACAGCTGATCTTAGGCATGCTCTCTCCTTTTGTCATACCACGCATGTATAATGTTCTCTCTGAACAATTTTAAAACATGTGCAAAGAAACACACAGTCTCAATTTCGTCTGTGCATGTGGTAAAGACGTTCCTCCCATCTAATTCACTCTTTTAGTTATTAATCACAAGCTGCCTCTCTGTCTCTCCCTCTGTGTATGTGAATCTAAAGGCTAAGAGGGGTGATGCTAATGAATAAATCAATGTGTGGAAGTTTGTCCTCTTTCCTTTGGAACCAGGCTAGCAGCACAATCTCATAATACAGTGACAACAGCACAAACACCCTGACGGTCTGACCCAGATTACAGTGCCATCTCATTTTCAGACAGATATACAATCGCTGACCATTTTACGAGATACAGCTACACTGTACCTGCATTATGCATTTGATCAGCAGGTTAATTTTTCTAGTTGCTGTTTGTAGTTTTTGGAGTGTTTTGGAGTGTGAATCAATCACACACAGTAAGTCTTGTTAATAAACTTGTTCATCAAATCTTCAGGAGCAGGTGTTACTTTGGTGGTGGCTCATTCTCAGCACTGCAGACTCAGCAATTTCTAAACACTATGTCCACCTACCGTCCAATCTATTAGACACACCTACATTGTTGGTCCACCATGTAGATGTGAAGTTAGAAATGACAGCTTATCGGTGTATGATAGGCCTATTTAACACATACCTACCCTGCATGGTGTGACCGACACAGAACATGTTGCTTTTTATTTTGGTGTTTGCATTAATAGATCAGAGCATTCACACAGCCTGCAGACCACCCCAGACGTGGCTACATTTAGAGAAAACACACCATGTAGGAAAATACACAGAAACAAAAAAAATGAATAAAGAAGAAAGCCAAAAACAAATAACGGCTACATGGCTAAAATGAGAATTCTACAGTTCCTTACTATTATCAAATACTAATTTATACATTTACTGGTAGGTCTGGTAAGCCAGAAGGCTGCCAAGGATCCTGAGCAAAGTAAATGATTTAACTATTTATCCATTTGAGGGGAAAAAAGGGTGTCTCTAGAGCTTCTGCAGTACTTCTGCTGTACCGTTCTGCAGTGCAATCACTATACATGTGAATGACCAACATGCGCAAGATGAAGTCACACTGTTGCATCACTCATGACAGGCAGAGGCAGTATGTGTGAAACAGGCCTTGGTCATTCTCTAATCCAGGTCCTGGAGGTCTGATGTCCAGCATGACTTGGTAGTTGAGGCACTCAAAAACACATACTAAACCTGACAACTAACAAGTGTGCGTGCAAATCAGGTGTGTTTCAGTAGGGAAATCACCAAACTATGCTAGATGCCTTCCAGGACCAGAGCTGGGCACCTCTGCTCTAGTCCTTCAGCAGTGGTCAGTTTTTAGCTACACAACACTGATCACTGGATATTTTTGGCTGATGGACTATTCTCAGCCCAGCAGTGACACATGGTTGTTTAAAAGCTCCAGCAACAATGCTGTGTCTGATCGACTCTGTGCAGCACACACAGGCCATTACCATGTCAGTACTGGGAACGATTCACCATCCACATAATACCTTCTCCTAGGTGGTCCTGTAAGGGACCTGTCTATTGACAAACAGGGTAAAAGGAGGACTAACAAATTATGCAGAGAAATAGATAAACAACAGTCTGTAATTGGCGCATGTATTCATTAGGTGGACAAGATTAACATCAACAATGTATATAAAAGTTGGGTGTACCTAATAAAGTGGCCAGCGAGTAAATTGTTGGTCACCTACTCAATGATAGACAACTCACATTCTCATGATGTGTGTGTGTGTGTGTGTGGGGGGGGGGCTCTATCAGCAGTGCCACACAGTGCAGTATAGAGGGGCCAAGTAAGACTTCACAAAGGTCTGTATAGATATAGCAAGCGCAGACATAAAGGTTAGAAATGGACAGGCAAAAATATTATTTAAAAAAAAAAAAAAAAGGCTACAAACAATCCAAACATTAATGGAAACACACGATGAAGTCAAGTTGCACTTTGACTGTGTGCTATCTCTAAATTCAACCTACACCTACCCACCAACAAAGATAAATTATACACTCAAACACAGGCAGTCAGCATCATCCTTCACAAATGTCCAAACCTAACATTTACTATCAGAGCCAAGCATATAAATATGCAGGGGTGTTTCCTATCAGTAATGGGTTTTAACAAATAAGACTGGCCTAATTGCTCCAGGAGAACATGCTTGTTTGCCTTACCGCTCAACAATCAAGTAAGAAATTGGGTTATTACCGGTGTATTAATGATTCTCGTAAAGCACATTCAATTATCAAACCATTTCTGCAATCTTACTGCAGAGCCCAGGGGTTAACCTGCATGTCCACCACGCAGAAGCAAAACAAAGGTGGACAATATTTATCAGCTTAGTGGAGGAAATGCTGGGGAGTTGGAGGGCTAGACTATAAATTCTGAATTCAAGCTTGTGTCTATGCATAATGAGAATACTAGGATTTAGCATGAAATTGTTGGCTTATAAAACTGCCACAGACTGTGAATTTGTTGATGAATTACAGATAGAACGAGGCTATCAGGGCTGATAACACGCTGTGACACTGGTTCTTTCCTCTCCAGTTCGTTGACACACAGTCTTTTCCTCCTCCAGTGTGTGTGTGACTGTCACAGTAGACAATTAAGCTCTTTGATAGAGTCGGTCCGCTCCTATCAGAGAGCTTCCAGTTAGCCCTGCAGTCACACAGCCAAAGAAGCACTTCCTCAGCGGATAACACACCTCCTTCCCTCTCACTCCCTCCCTCTCTCTTTCTGGTGGTCGCTGTTCCAGTGCTTGCCACATCATGACCACGACTCATTCCAGACAGGCTGCTCTCTTTTTCTTTGATTTATCTTGATGGCTAAGCCATTTCGACTGGGCTGTCTGGGCCCTCAGTGAATTTGATCACTCTAGGCACTAGAGTTATGGTAAAGGTGCATTGCTTTACCACTGACCAAAGAACAGCTTTTACTTTCTTTTACTATCACTACAATTAAGGCTTGACCAGTATAAACATTTTATCACCAACACCAATTTCTGGTTTTAAGGTGTTTCTCATCAACAATAAATTGGATAATTTTATGTAGTTAAAATGTATCAGACTCCAGCACTTAAACCATGATTCGCTGTTAAACAGAGGTTCCTCAGTGGTTAAATTTCTTAAATAAATGGTACTGAAGGGTCCATGTCCTACACATTTCATGTATTTTATCTTTTCTCCTAGGTGAACGTCTGACATTTTGGTGGTTAAATGTACTAAAACAGCTATATTCATTTTTACCTGACTATTTTTCCAACTTCTCTTTAGCACTTAGAATCGAACAGGAAGTTTTTGTTACTTTGCCCTCAAGACTGATATGCAAAACTAAGCTCTGTTCTGATTGGCTACTCTCTCTGTTCTGTATCAAAAAGCAGTTTGGGCTGAAGCGTGTCAACATGAAAGGATGCTGTAGGCTGAAAGGTACACGCATTGGTTTCTGTGACGTTACAAAAACAATACATTTAAATTGGTCTGTTTTGGGGAAGTAAACAGGTTGCTTAGAAACAAATTACATACTATTACATCTACTCCTCCTCTTACTATCTCAAAAAAGACCACGATATGGGCTCTTTAAATACTAAACATAACACAAACAACTGAACAAATTAATTCCTAACCTTAAAAAAGGTAAAAAAAAAAACTAACTCTCACAATGATGAACCCATCAAACCACTGCAAACTTTAAATATATATATCACTTAGTAAAAGAACATTTATTATCAGTGCTTTATCAACATATTTACTGCTGATCTATTTAAGTCCTTTTATTAGATTTTTTTTAGGGAAACATTTTTATCAAGCAGGCCATACGATGCAAAATGGCTTCCTGTACCTGGAGAAAGAGGGAGGAGACCCGCACTGTATGCATCTGACTAAACCGGTGTCTGCTTTCAGACGAATGAACTGCCTACCTACACTGTAAAGAGACAAAGGCAGGGTGAGAGACAAAGGAAGAGAGGCAGGGAGAGAGAGAAAGCAGAAACACATGACAGAAAGGGTAGAGAGAGAGAGAGAGAGAGAGAGAGCGCAAGAGCAAATAGAGAGTGGATGATTGAAGAGGAGCAAGTGAATAGACACAAGGAGAAAGAACACTGGATTTGAAAGGGGTGGGGAAAGCGAATGAAGGGACGGAAAGAAAGTTCCACATTTCAATTTCACAGCCCTGAGCTGTCTAGGCTGTGAGATGAGATGAGATAACAGGGTTGATGACAAAAGGCAGGACACAAAACGGATCCACCTATCAGAGCACACTCTGTTTACCCTCCACCCTAAATATCACTGAACTGGAAACAGCCCTTCAAACATAAGGTGTTACTCAGCCTTCAACACGAGCAGAAAAAAACTGCTCCTGAATCAGCACACGACCAACGCAGGGTGTCTAGACGTCTGCAGGCAGGCGGACAAGCTGGATATGCAAGTTCAGGTTTCACACACGGGGATGGGTGTCTGTGCCAGTGACTTGTGTGACCCTGAAGCAGTTGACCCGTTTGACCCCCGCTGGAGAGAGTGCTGACACGGCCATGAATCACGAGTCACGGCCGGGCCAGTTTCTGCCCAGCGCCACGGCAACTGCCCCATCAATCACCAACAGTCGCCATGTTCCAGGCTTGATATGAACCATGTAAAGGGAGATATGAACATGCAGCCATACTCGTTTAGTGAGTTTACATAAACTCACTGTACAAAATTAATAACGAACACATTTGGGTGCAGCACAGAGGTCAAGGCGCAGGTTAAATCTGAAGGCAAACACAGATGTGTAGACTGCAAGTTATTCTTTCGTGTTGCCGACCCGTACCTGCGCTCCTTACTTCCGTGCTCTCTGCGGGCCGCCCACACGTCTGCACACGCCATTTTTAACCACACTCAGGAATGTCTGTGTCGTAACTCCACAATACTTCCTCATGCACACTAAATAAAACATGCGTTAATTATCCCTAGGCAAAAACATTATATCAAGATAATTGAAGACTTCATGATACACGATATGCATCATGATGTGTTAACCATTGGCTGAGTGACGTTCAAATCTGTTGTAAAATACACAATATGAACATACCTATAACCGCCTCATAACAAGGTAATTCTGCAGCACATAACAAAAAAAATCCTTGTACTGTTAATGGAATAACCTTTGACTCGCCTGCTCGCATGGACCACCAAGTGTACTGATGGAGTAAAAACAGCCTGATTAACTTATTTTCTTAACTAGAACTACAGAATTCAGCTAGATAACAGGGCTAGAAGACAGCAACTACGCCACACATCTCCATCACTAATGTCACAGGCTTGGATTAAAAGTACTTGCGATATGAGTCACTATGAAACTGCAAAATAAAAGTCTAAAAATGTCAGCTGAATGACAGCTAAATAGTGCACCATTTGTCAAGTATGGATGTATCTGAATCTCAAAGGACTAATTTGTCCACTAAGTAGGGAGCAGGGAGCCCCAGCGTGGGAAGAAGGGTGGTGGTGGATTGGTGCTATATAAGGTTTTCCATTTAACAGTGCTGTGTAATCACATGTTCATTAGTAAACAACAAAGAGTAAAAAGTTCATGAAGTACCCCAATATATAGCAACCAAACACTCTTCATTCAGTGGCTCAAGGCTGCTTGTCAGCAATACCACACTTCAAAGGAACTACATTTCCTGGAAGAATACTGGTCAATTATTATAAATAATAAATTATTTTCACAGAAACTGTATTCCCATATTTTACATACCCTTGTATAAAAGCAATAAACCATTTAAGGCCATGTGTTAGGGCCGATTCACACCAAGTATTTGTTCGGATCAACAAACAGATTCCGTATTTAATGTAGTTGTCCTTTCAGGTCATGAGCTTTTTGTGCTCTGCTGCAAGCAAGGTGAGATGTCTGGGCTGCAACTAAGACAGCTCTGATTGATCAGCCTAATTTGTACAAATCTGTAACGTGCAGAATAAGGAGCATCTCTGATTAAAAAAAAACAAAAACAAAAAAACTATGCAGCGATGCAGTGCCTTCATTTTAGAACCAAGTGTGAAAGACAGTGTTAACATGTGTGTTCATTTTTGAAAGCTCCCCTTAACTGCAGTAACACACACGCCTTCATAGCTTATTACTTTATTTTACAATACACAAAACATAGTATTTCATTCTGAGTATTTAAGGTTGGAGCAGACAGACCGAATCAGCTGTTTACAAACTAAAGTTTACAAACTAAATCTAATCAAAATTAAAAATGCACTACACAACATCCACCTAAACAACACTAATCATGGTTTCTTTGTAACGACACATACAGTTACGTGTTTTTTAAGCACTACCAGTATCCAGAACATGCTCAAAAACATGTATTAGGACAAGTTATCATGATCATAAAACATTGTTTATATCATCACCCCTTTGGTGTCGAACCACTGTTTTTGTTTAAAGGTGCTCTTTAACTAGCCTAAATCTCACTTTGCTATAAATCAGCATTTGAGAATCATAAGAAAAGTGTACTTGTCAGTATCTTGTGATGATGACGACAGCACATTGTAACATCACCCACCTATAATTACCTCCGTTTTACATTTCAGGAAGGAGGGGACTTCTATCCTGCCCTAGGGCTTTAAAAGGAAAATCGATGGAAGGAAGAAGGAAAAAGGATGATGATAATAAATTAAAGCGGCAGGCCTGTGCAGAAGTGGTCACCCCGTTTATATTTATGGCCCCATCAGAGGGAGCAAAAGAGGGAGAGGGCGAGGTGAGAAAATGTGAGGAAAGGGAAAGGCTAGGTGAGGAGAGGAAAGGAAGAGGCGAGAAGAGCGAGAGAGGGGAGAGTGTAAGGGGGAGAGAGAAGGAGGAGAGATTAGTGAAGACGTAGTGTCATAAGGGAGCTCATATTTTCAACTCCTCCTCTGCACTCTGCAATTAAATCAGCTGCCAAGGTTAATCTATGCCTGATCGATCAGCTTCTCATGGCCTTCACGCCTGCTTTCACACTCAGAGCCTAACGGTGCACCTCAACACATCAACGTACAGCACAGTACCCATATAACACAGAACACACATTCTCCAATCAATCCCGAGCTGCAATTTTGGTTTCAAATATTTCAAAATTCTAAGACCATAGAGTATCTGTATGCACAAGAGAGAATACCACTGAAGCACATTCTAATGTGCACTCACTACAGGAGCAGCATGTCAGTGGTGTAGTTAGTAGGATGCAACATCAGTAGTATGCAAAATCTGTAATGCCAGTTTATCAAGAGGAGGCAACAGCAGTGGGTGATATGCCGGTTCCTATGATATCAGTTTCACCGGTATATCACAGATACACTAGATAACACAACATACACACAGTGCAAAATACGTTAACAGTAGCTTCCCCTGAAGTTATCTCTCAGTAATCGCTCTTCCCCTGCTGTGTAGACAATTACAGACTTAAATGTTAGCTCAGTTTGTTATTGAGGGAGCAAACATTAGAGAGATATGCAAGAGGAACTGCTTATCTTTTCGGCTAACATTCAGCCTTGGTTTAGTCTTTAATGTAGCATCCTGCTAGCCAAATTAGTGCACCTACCAGTCCCACCTGTGGTGCACCTCCACTGGTCAGCTGCATTGGACAACACCATGGTCTTGCGGCCTGTAAGCCAAGAAATCCAGCAGAGTCCGATGCTCGTGGAGGAATGTATGGGGTGCAAATGACTCCATGACAAATTCAGATGTGAAACAATCTATGGTTTCTTTAATTAATTATATCATTCTGATTATATACAGTAAATAAAAACAGGTATGCTTAAAGATCTTAATTGGTTTAAATATGTATTAATATATAATTGGTTTGTACACACACATGCATGTATGTACACTCTTACACTCGACTGGCTGCCTGCCAGTGCCACACAGAGTATCCCCCCCCACACACAGACAGTCATGTTGGATGACTGTACCTTTTGATAAGTATGGTCCATTTATCACTAGAACCAGAACGCACTGCCAACACCTGCAAGCTTACCTTCCTGCTGAAAGAGACTCTGATGACCTAACACACATGAAAAGGAACACTATAATCACACTAGTCACAGTCACACACGCAATCTGTCCTTTGGCTTTGATCTCAGATTAGGTGCTCGTTTGGGTCGAGTCTAATCTTTACCATCACTTCACCTTTCCCAATGCCAACATCAACTATGGCATGACACTGCCTTTGAACTGATAAACAACAAAACACAGTGGCATCATCAGAATCATCCAGAAGCACATATCAGGGGTGTTCTGCATATTAATATATTTTTTTTGTATGAGATATTTAATACACTTATTTATTTTACTGGATTTAGCACAAAAAAAAAACAAAAAAAACAAAAACATACTGGAATAAATGGGAACGATTTCCACATAAGAAAGTGGGAAATTCCCAGACACTGCTCCCAGAAATAACTTCTTAATTGCATTTAGATTCATTTGTCTTTACAATTATGTTTTCACCAGATTCTGTTGTCTGCTTTGAATAGGACATTGCTTTTGTACTGAATCATAGGGTAAAATCCACAAAATGAACTGCAACACTCTGATCATTGTTACACCCCTAGGCAATATTTGTGCGTGCTGAAAAATCTCATTCCAAAACCAAGGCCATTAACATGGAGACATTCTCTGCTTTGCTACAATAACAGCCTCGTCTTTTGCACTAGATTCTGGAACGTGGCTGCAGGGATTCACTTTCATTCATCCACAAGAGCATTAGTGAGGTCGTTGCTGATGTTGGCTGATGAGGGCTGCCTGGCAGTCACTGTTCCAATTCATCCCAAAGGTGTTTTATTGGGTTGAGGTCAGGACTCTGTGCATGCCTGTCAAGTTCTTTCACAATGAACTTGAGAATCCATTTTTTTAAACACACCTCTTGCATGAAGGCTTTTATTCCCCAGGCACACAACTCTAAAAACTTTAAGGTAGATTTCTCTTTACTGAAGCTAAACGCATGCAGCCAAAAGCAGGAAACAGGGCCCTCAACCATTATTCTTGCACCGAATACCGCTTCAAGTGTGTGTAGGTCTGTGTGTCTGTGTGGACGAGGAGCCTGTCTAGTGTGTTGTCTAGTGTGTTTTCTGCATTCTGCCCAATGAGCACTGGAATAAGCTCTGGCCCCCCCAACGACCCCGAAGGATAAGCAGCCTAGAAGATGAATGAATACCGCTTTATACCTGAGCTGTAGCTGCTTCTAGATGTTCTCAATATGCAAAAACAGCACTTAAGAGTTGCCCAAGGTAGCTCTAGCAAAGCAAGAATTTCACAAGTTGACTAAAAGCATGTAGTGGGCTGTATATAACTGTATATTAACTGAACGTTTGATTTCATGTCTGTGTGAAGAGTGTGGTTGGAATAGCTAAATCCACTAATTACAAGGGGTGTCTACATACAGACCATGTATAAGCATAATGCTAGTATAATGATAAAGATATAATCGAACACAAATTAAACTGAAAGGGTGGAGGGAGGTGATGAGGAGTAAGATGATAAAGAAACAAATGGAGAACTGTGTAGCAGGGTTGAGGACAGGTTAAGAGAGTATTAATCTAGAGCATCTTTAGTCAGAGCTCCTCCCTTCAAACTGCCTCTCCTAATTCTACAACAGCTGGCCGTCACGGCGACCCCGTTCCAGCACAGACAGGCGGGACTAGAGTGTGAACTCAAAATTACACTAGTTAACCCCCTTTATGCTGGCCTACATTTTAATTTCTCGCTCTCTTAAGTACATAATTTGCATATTATTCTCATTATAGTTATTGAATCATTTATTCTAGTTAGTGAATAATCAATCATAGGATTAATAACTGAATAATATGGCTACAGTATAAACTGTGTACACCGTGTATGGTAAGTGTGATGAACTTAAACAACTGTATAGATGACCTAAACATAATTTTTCAGAAAAATGAGACATTACTGTATTTGCCCCCGTTCGATCTTTGCAAATTTTGCAAGCAAACTTGAAAACGTTAATTATTAAAGTCTAAATGAATATCATTACTGTGTTTGTCTCAGGTTAACCTCAAGTTAACCCCCCCGCGCCGTTCTACTTCTGACCTTTTACTATGTGACATCTGCTAAGAAGGAGCACAATGTAACTACTGAACAGTTCACGGACCACTGTGCTTCATAGCTGAATTACTGCCTGACCTTTGGGGGAAAACCTGCTTGAGCGTGCCACCCGCCACCCCACCTGAACGAGAGGCACTTAGCACTTCTCCCTGCCACTGTTCTAGAGGAAGCCCTGCTGTGGCTGCTGCTTGTTATCATTTTGCTAACCATCACATCGCGTTTGGTGACGCTGGTGTTTTTGTTTCCTGTGCACTTCTTTTTCCTCGTGCTGTTCATGGGAGTGGTTCTTTTAACACATCAGCACAATGAATTTGCTTCAAATTGAAGGAAAAAAAAAGTCACGGTTCTACTTTCAGGCTTTGGAAATGTACTGCTACGCTAAGCAAGCAAGGGCCAAGCATAAATTCACAAACTGTGTTTCATTCACTAGAAGAACAAACAGCATAACATTACCTGCACATGTGCAAAAATACCTAATAACTGTTCTTCTGTGTCTCTCTCTCACAAATACACACGCACATCCTGTGATATCGTGGAGTTATTGGGTTATACAATGTGTTACAGCTCACAGCGACAAGCTCTAATTGGACAGCTTATCAGGTATTCAGGCCGTGTGCAGGCGAGAAGTGCATCCACTATGAGAGTGTGTAGGAGACATGGGGCACGCTTCAGCACCAGGGTCTCTGAGAAACTCAAGCAACTCTAGACTCTGAACACGGACACGCTGTGGGCTGCTGAAACTGTTAAGTACTGTGCACTGGCCAAGCCGTATGAGAGAGAGCAGGAACAGCCGCAAGTTGATGATGGCTGTGTGTATGCCTGCAACGATCTCCCTCCATGTGCACTATGCTGTGAACTGATGACCACAGTGCTGGACGTGACAAACATGTTTTATGTATTTATTTTTGTAACATACTATTAAGGCACCACTGCATAAGATAACAACTGTGCAAGGAGAGAACTCATTGCATTGCACAAACTAGCAAAACAAGTTTCCACACTGTCTCCAAGTGTCCAGAGAAGGTCTGTCACTATCACAACAATTTAGCTACTGACTAATTTCCATATAAATAACAGTTACAACAAAGATCCTTTTTAGTGTCCTACAAGTGTTGAAACTGGCTGGTCAGCTGTCAATACTTTGTAGCTCCTAACTGACGACAGACACAGCTTCAGCTCCAACAAACAATCATTACTCACATCTGCCCCTCTAGACATGTTATGGCTACACGTATTGTTTGCCCTAATAAATGGATTTTCAGCTTTATTTTATTTACATGCACTTGCTTCAACCTCACTGATAAAAACTTCCCTAATATAAGTGTGAAATAACTGTCGTACTGTCATAAGTGACAGGCCTAGTGTAGAAAGTGGATGCACAATTGACAAGTAGTTAAGAGTCCCAATGAAACACATTGAGGGTCACTGCGGTTACGTCAACTGAGAGTGCCAAAACACTGAGTGACAGCGTTAGGTGTACCTGGCAGGTCAGGTATGCTGGATTTTGCAGATCAGGTCATACCATAAGTATATACTGTATTGACTGCTAATCAGTGTACGTGTCATCATTTTCATTTATAAGCTGTCAAACTGTATAGATTTGTCAGAATTGATAAAAAATACAAACATCCATGATGAGCCTCAAGCCTTTGTTCTACAAAAAAATAAAACAAAACAAAACCCATTAATTACAAAGGGCAAGTTTACACAGCAGGTTTAGACAGTTTTTGTAGACTAAAGATCACGATGACCACATAAATGTAAAGTTTAGCCCACTTCCCCTAATAAACACAGCCTTGTAGTAGAATGTTTTGCCGATGATGGGGTGTTATCTGGCACGAGAGTGACGTCAATGCATACCCTCTAGACCTCGGTGTTAAGGTGACTAAACACTTCCACGACAACAGATCTAAGTGATAGTAGCAGGGCAATTGGCAAGAGAGCTTTTGAGGATAAAGTGAACACAAATGCCGCTGTATTCTGCCTGGCAACACCTTTAACAAGTATGGCCAGTGGACAAAAGTCCCCCACCCCCCCGGTTAATCTGCCGTCCTCTCATCCCAGCTCACCTTTCTTAGGCCCCTAAGCCTGTTACGAGGCCAAAACAGAGGCAACATTCAACTTACGATGCGTGAAACCATGCACATTCTCTCAAATACTACCAATTTAATATACAAACATAGATGTACTGAGAAAATGAACTGTAGAGGGTAAACACTTTCTGAAAACAGAAGAAAAACAGACAAAACACCTCTTTCACTGTGTCAAACAAGATCCTTTACTCTACAAAAGAACTATTACTAGATACTCAGCACTGTGTTCATTTAGTGAAAAACGCTCTTGATTATTTCTAAATATATTTAAATGCTTTTTAGCTGACATTGTGAAGTAAACTTTATTTACTTATAAGTCTCACTACATTTAATAGGGGTTGTTTGGTCAAAAAAGAACACACAAACAACAAGATCAACAAAGGCTGAAAAATATCGACATGCACACTGAAGCCCTGCTTCAGCTCAAGCATTCTTTCATCATTATCCCATAAATCAATACAAAAGCATTACATCATTAAATTAGAAGGAGCGATGCTGTTGTTTAAGCTGTGTAGAAAGAAATGAACAAGGAGTCAACAAATTCTCAACCGCTGCGCAAACCAAAGACAACTGTAAACGAATAACTCACAGCTACAGAATCTGACAGCCATTGATTTTTTTTTTCCTTCATTGCATTGTTCAGCTGCATTTGGGCCATGACTCAATCCTATTCCTTCACCAGGACCACTGCTTCTATAGAGCCGCTCTGAAAGCCAAAAGACAAAAAGAGAAAAGCAAGCGAGGGAGAGAGAGGACGAGTAAAAGAAAGAGAGAGACGAGCACATGTAGAGAAAGCGAGAGTGAAACAGAGAGAGCAAGAGCATAGGATGTGGGAGAGAGAGGGAAAGAGAGAGAGAGAGAGAGAGAGAGAGAGATAGAGAGAGAGAGAAATATGATAGATTGGATGGAGATAGGAGGGAGTGGAGAAAAAGAAGGAAGGCAGGGGTTTTATTTCCTGAGGCGAGGCAGCACACAAATCCAGGACAGAGAAAGAGAGAAAACTGAATGGGGCTGAGCAGACAGCTGCAGAACACAGCACTATTTCATCTATGGAGAAACTTCTCAGCCAGTACTTTAGAGCTGCAGCACTGAGCCCACCTGTTCTATAAGGTGCAGCGCTTTGCATTTTTCACCGAGTTGAGTTCTAGATTAGTAATCGAGATAGAAGTATATTAGGGGACATGCAGATTTATGGACAATGTTATTCTAACATTCATTCTTCAAAAAGTGACTCTTCAATAGAACAAAGCCATTTTCTCCGTGATAGAGAGTAAGGCTGCAAGAAAATACAGATACTGCTGAGTACTGTACTATGTGCTGCGATACTCTACTGACTCTTAAAAACATGCAACAATTTGTGGGAGACAGTGGTTCCCCTGACTCCTGTTGTAATTTATCTTCAGCCATCGGATGCTTTCACTGCAACGCAAACAAGTAGCGCAAGGGTATACAACTAATGTTAGCATTAGCAAACCTATGCAATTAGGGGTGAGGTTTATTTAAATTGAGGTGTGATATATTACATTGCTTACAGTAACAATATATTGCAGTATATTGAACTGTAACCCTTGTATAATGATACGTGTCGTATTGATGGATACTTACCAATACACAGTCTTGGTAGAGAACCTGTTGTATATGGTTGTCTGAAGAACCCATTAAAACTGATTTTATATAGCACCAAAAAGGGTTCTATTACAAATCAACAAACTGTGCCGTGTTCAGCATTGCATCTAAACACCATATGGTAATCTAAACTCTGTTGATAACTTCAGAACTCTCAATGAGAAAGTTGAGGGAAGCAATATATACATTCAGACACGATTCAGACATCCTGGTATTCAAAATGATGATTGCCCACTGTAACAACTACATGACCTGTGAAACTATTATAACCATTTGACTGTTTACATGCACAAAAAACAAATGCTGCAAGATGAACAATGGCTGCTCAAGATGCTAGAGGGACTACCCTAGTCTCTTGTTGACTATGCATTTGATGTTGCCTGATCAACAACAACCACCAACAGAACAGTAACAAGTTAGTTGGAACCAGCAAACACATTTCTGATCTCCGGCTCTGTGTGCTGACGGAGACATACAATCCACCTTAGTCATGTAATACCATTACAATACAGACTCCTTGGCACAATAGGAGTCTGTATGTGCTGCATGTTTTTCTTTATGAGGGGATTTCTGGAGTTTGATCTTAAACCAGCCACAATTTCACCACTAATCTTGTGCTCTGGCAAGAGGTCTGAATTAACATTCTACTGTTCAGAACATCTACTGATGTGCAGCTTCTATGCGGTCACACAGTAAATAACCACCTTGTGCTTCCAGAAGGAGAAACAGAATGAGGATGAAATGTAAAGGTAACTGGTTAGCAGTAAGGCTGCAGAATACATCAACTGTTGTTGTTTTATAACACAAATTGCACAAGGCTACAACATCAGTCCATCAGTCCTCCATCAAAGCACAAATACTTTTATTTTGGGCTGTGTGCATCCTAGTGAAATGTCATATTTATATGTTTTTTCTATATGATTCAACAAAAGTAAATCAATGGAAATGAAAATGGAGCAACGATTAACAGTCAAATGAGAAGAGACAACCAAGAGTTGGTAAGATCGACCAAGCATATATGAGAGATGACTTAAGAGAGATGACTTAAGTGTTGGACATAACAGATGAAGCCTTGCATGACTGTGAGCGATGATATAAGTCAGCAGTGTTTATATTAACTGTAATGACTCACATATGGTGGCGCTAGTAGGGCTGGGAACCCAGTTCTCTGTGAAGTTGACATTGCACATGTTTGTACTGCAGCAGCAGAATCGGTAGGTGCCATTCTGGATCTGTGACGGTGTGGTGGTCACCACGCAACGGTCGTCATGGCAATCCTGTTGGTCTCCAATGTAAGTCCAGCATCCTGCAATCAAACACGGAAACGAGGATAGTTAGGAAGGCTCTGTGTATTTATGCACACACGCGGCTAATACTGGCAGTTCCTGAATAAAAGCTTACAGAGTGTGCATGTACATGCTGACCTTGTTTGACCAGGCGGATGTCACCGTCATGGGTTTTCTCCCAGAGGCCATAGCAGCGGCTGCTTTTGCTGCACAGGATTGTGTTGTTCTCCCGTGTCACATGCCAATCACCAGCCACACTCTGCTCGTCAAACTGCTGGTGCTGGTCATTAAATGCACACTCTCTCTCCTCGCTCTGAGCAGCTGAAAGAAGAAAGACAGAGAGATGAGCATGCTAAAAGAAAAACATTCTTAACACCCTATAGAGGAAAGCAGTGTTAACACGCTATGGCTTTACAAACACTAAAACACCTGAAATCATTCTCCTATTAATAGGAAGGCTGGTTAGAGGCAGCTAAGCATCAGTGGTTCATTATTTGGAGGATAATCCGACTAAAGCAGGAGTTCACTGGAGACCAGTCCAGATCGACAGTATTAAATCTTAATTAATCAGATGCAAAAACAGGGGCAGAGTCTGTAGGTGGTCCGAGCACATTCACTGGTAGTCAAACAACAGAACACCTGGGGCCTTCCCTGCACCTGCTGGTCTTCAACATAAGCAGTGCACGCACACACACACACACACACACACAGAGAGAGAGAGAGAGAGAGAAAAAAAACTACACTACTACTTTCTGAGAGCACTATGACAACAGGAGATGGGGTCACAGCTTAATTAAGCTGTTTATGTTCTACAAAGCACACAAACTACAAATGTGTAGAATCAGCAAAGATCAAATTATTTAAGATTTCAGTTAAATGGTTCAATACACTGTCTTAAAGCAAAGGTGTGCATTAGTATACACAGTCTCTCAACAAGACTCTTATTTCCAGAGAAATGAAAAAAGGGGGTTTTCAAAAGCAGTCATGTATTTAATGTCCTCAGAAATGTGCTGGGTGATAAAGGCACAGTGAAAAGGGCTTCCCTTATTTCCATAAACACAGACAACGAGGCTGGGGATGGCTGTCTCGCTGCCGATAGCAATCTCTGCAGCAGCTGGCCTGCTCTCACCCAAACTGTACCCAGCAAATTAATCCTGCTGCTGGCTTTCTTTTACCCTCTTTCCCTTCTCTCTCTCTCTCTCTCTCTCTCCCCTTCTCCCCGCCACCCTTCTTCTTTCCCTGTCATGCAAATAAGCAGGCTGGGTCTGCGTGTTTGTGAGAAGGAAAATCGTAATGGCAGTCGTTTATCAGCCTGAGTGAAGCCATGGAGCTGTGCAACTGCACTGCCGGCATTCAGACCATGAGTGGGAATAGGTGTGGGAACCCCTGAACCTCATTTTATCTATTATATGGATAAATAATACATAAATGTTTATCTACCTAAACATTTTAGCCACCTTGCATGAACTTTTTTTCCATGATCTATGTTGCTGGGAGTTGACAAATGAATGCTGTTTTTGACAAAGTACATTATGTGTTATCTGTTGCTGTTTCCTTTCAAAAGCGAATCTCCATTTGTAAAGGTGAGTTGCCCAGTACTAAGCTTAAAACCTAACCAGGAAACAAGCCCTAAAAAGGTACAGCAAATGTAACTTCTAACAATCATACAAGACCAAGTAGAACATGTTACCAAAACCATCAACATCAAGCGCCACTCTTGCTTCAAAACTGAAAAAAACACCCCGGAACTAAAAGTCTGAAAAGATGAGTAGCTGCCACGAAGTCCTTACTGAGAAAATGAAATGGGCAAAAAGAAGAAAAATTACTAATCAAATAAACTGCTGGTGTTCTGACCACGCCACAGTGAACTGACCATGCCAGAGTCCAGACCTCAGCACCAGTGAATGTGTTTGGAATTACTTTCTGCGAGATTGCAAAAAGCAAAAAAAGTACAACCAACTTCTAAGAACTTTAGAGGTGTGGAAAAAAGTCCCTGAAGATTTTTTCGAATAACTGAAGGCAAGTCTCGTAAAAAGAATGCATACAAAGGAAGCATATGCTAAATACTGGAAATACTGAGGCTTTTCGAAGGCTTGCTTTTTTCCCTGACTCTCAAAAATCAATAACTTGTCATTAATGGGCTCTTTGACATAGTACTGTGTGTATACAGACAGAAAGACAAACAGATAGACGATGAGATATACAGAAAGAGGAAGACAGAGGGAAAGATAAAGAGATTAGTTGCTGCATGGCCCCGAGGGAGGTCTTTGCCTCTCGTCAGAAGAAAATCCTGTAGCATGAGCATCGAGTCTTCTTTGCCAGTGGGACTGCCTCTGCATCATCATAACACACATACCCAAAAGTCATAGCCAAATGAACATGTCCTCTGCACGGTGGTGGCTGCCCCATACAGGGCTCCCAGTTATCTACATGAGCTCTCTTTACTGCCACCACTGAACTTAAAAAGTTGTGTACAAATTCTTCAAGCTAAAAGTGGCCACGGGCTAAAGCAGACCTCATGAGAGAGCCTAGCATGAATGTTAATGGTGAACAGACGTGCCCAGTGAATTGAGTAAGAGCAAAAGAGCACACATCACTGTGCCATGATAGGTCATTACGAGGGAGAGAAACAAGCTAGGATGGGACAGCTGTCTGAGGACTCATTAGTTTTGCACAATGCTGAGAGAACTATAAAACCACTTACACTACACATACACATCTCCTTGTTGTATTGCTGCACCATGTATGATTGTAATTCTACAAAATGACTGGCATGTATCCATCATGTGTCCTGTCTGAGCTCCTGATTGCCCAATAAATCAACAGGTATCATAGGGAAAAGGTAAAACCAAGGCTGTCACAATCAATTACATTAGTAAGCAAGTAATCTAATGCTTATTTTTGCTTGTTTTTAATCTACACAAATTAAAGAAAAAAGTGCATTATATATGTACAAACTTTATCAAACTGATTTGTCCTTTATAAAATAATTCATTCAACTTTTTAGGAATATTTATGCTATTCAGAGTACCAGGATGCACATTATCTAGATCCTGCTGTCTGCAGCTAATATTAAACCCAAAACTTTATGTGAAAAATGTCTAGTCCATAGTGGTGTGTAGACATTTGCGTGCATGTGTTGACGCTGAGCTCTGGGCTGCGTCTTTGTTGTGGAAGCAGAGAGGGAGGTCATTAGACGCGACAGTTTCCTGTAATTTGGGTGAAAAGCCGTCTGCCTGCTCTGGAGCTGAGGGGTGGAGAGGAACAAGCCGGCCTACGCACAGACCCTGCTCTCTCTCACACAAACACACACAGAGCAAAGAAAAACAGCACAGTGCCTCTGCTACAGCTCCAGGAAAACAGGCTCTGAGCAGCTGAGCGAAAGAGGAGAGAGAGAGAGAGTGACAAACAAGAGAAAGGAAAAAAATATATGAGGGCAAAAGCAAGAAAGAGGGAGAGGGAGAAGAGAGACGAAAGAAAGCAAGTGAGCAAGAAAAAAAAAGAAAAAGTAAGACCAAAAAGGGGAGACAGAAACAGAAAGAAAGAAAAAAAGCTCAAGTGCACATAAGACAAATTATAACCTCAGAGAAATCCACTCGCCACACTATTTTGACTGTGTGCTGTTTTCTCCTACATCAGGCTCAAGATCCTTTGCTGTCGGTTCCTAAAGCTCTGTTCGACCAGTCATTATGTTAAAACTGGAATTCCAGAACCAAAAAGGAATTCTACAAAATTTCTACCTTTTCCTAAAAAGGTCCAAAATCATTATTGCAGTTCTAAAAGGCTAACAACATCAGCAACACTTGGACCTCCCCAAGCACACTTCGTACTATTAAAAATTCCTGAATATTTTATTGTATCAATACAAATAAACAGAGCCCACTTTGTGTAATGAGACCCAATATCAGCTGTTTGTGTTTCAACATTTCTACCGTTCAAGGTACATTCAGTAAAAGATGTGCATTACCAATTACAATATAACATGCTTCTCTTTCTTATTCCAAACCATGCTTTATTTAAATACCCAACAAAGCAAAGAGAACACTGAGACGAGTACGCAATAGAGTACATCGCCTGTAGATGGTTTATTTCTAAACTGTGTTATTTGCAGGGCTGCCCTCTAGAAGTCGACGAGTCGAATCGTCAGTCGGAGACCCTTTAAGTCGACTGACAACAGTGAGGAGTTTTTTTTTCTTGTAAAACAGACAAAAGTTTACAAAATGCACAAGAACTTTAAGAATGTAAAAAGACATTTTAATAATTATTAAAAGGGGAATAATAAATATATATTTAAGTTCTAACTGGGCTATGACGCATGCTTGCTAAAAAATTAAATCCACGTGACAACGTGCGCTGGCGGTTCACCGTTGAAGGAAGCTAAAGCTGTGAAGCTGAGAAACACGGGTGGAACGATGTCTCAGAAAAAGTCTGGAGGAGCTTTTGAAGAAGAGAATCTGAACAAATTAAAGCTAATTCTGCTCGTCATTTAGTCAGACATCCAACACTGCTTCAAACCAGTGAGCTGACTTTCGTTTTAGACATAATGGCTGTTTGCGGTGAAGGAAAAACGGACCGAAGACGTTTGTTTTATTATAATTCCATTATTTTAGAACCTAAATTACAGATATTTTTATTTATTCGTTTACAGCTAAGATTATTTTTATTTAAAGATAAGTACAGTCACTTAATATGCCTGCCGATAAACGAGAAATAATTATTTCAGCGCAGGTAATATAATAATTAAATGGTTTCAGGTCTACCGTTCTTCTTTTCATCTAAAAGTAATTTAAATATCGACTAATTTGGTTTTATTTAGGAGTTCATTATTTATGAGAGATGAAAGACGAAGGGTCATCCTACTGAAGAAGCTGTTAAAAGTGAAATTAAAAAGACAGGCTAGAAGCGCTAATTTTTAGCATAAATACGTTGCTTGCTGACCGACGCTACATTCTGTAATTAAATCAGGTTCCAGATCGTTCATCATATGCCACGTCTCTTTTAGTTCAAAAATATGTTCCTGTGACGCTGCTGACTTTCTAAATGAGGAGGACATCAGATCTGAAACGTATGCAAATTGATTTACTGATTACTAGATAATGTATATGGAGAAAAAACATGAACGAACAGTCGAATCGTCGGCCAGGATGGGCGAATCCGATTCGACTGACAAAATTCTGAGTCGGGTACAGCCCTAGTTGTTTGCATCATAAAAACTGAAAATCTATGAAACCTTTGATAAAAAAAAGCAATAAATAAATAATAATACTTGTTAGAAGGGTGCCAACTTCTATCCCGTACCTGTAGGGGGCCCAGTGCTCTTATCAACGCATAGAGAAGACAGGAGAGCGAGGGAGAAGGGTAGTGGATGAGTTGAGGCCAGGGTTACGGGGGAGAAGGAGGGGTGTGTATTGTTTTTGGGACAGTGGAGGCAGGCTGTACCAGTTCAGCACTGCCCTGCTACTGTTTATGCTCTCGCTCAAGGTTAGCTGTGCTGCTGCTCGGAGGCACGTCAGCGTTTTTCCAGAGATAACGTTCAACTCTGCCTTACTGAGGACCTTCAGCTTAGACTACCCCACCCCCACTCATCCTCCTCCTCCTCCTCATCCTCCATTCTCCCTCTACCTTTCAGAGAAAAACCACAGTGAAACTGCCCACACTGTGCTTACACATTGTGTGAGTCATCTGCTATCGCTTTTGCACAAAAAGCCCTGTGCTTTCCTACAAAGTATGAAAGGGAATAAAAGAGCGCTTTAACCTAAGCCGAGTACAAATCGTGATTAATTTATTGTGTGTCAGGTTCAGGCCAAAAGCTGAGGCGGCTCTTGCCAAAAGGCCAGAGGGCCTGTGGCTCATTGCTTTAGTGGAGCTTGTCTGGGGTTGCTGGCACAAGCCCCATCTCCTGCCACTCTCTCCGTCTCTCTCCGGGCCGAGGGCAGGAGGGAGCACTGCTGTGGAGAGAGCCCTGATCTGGAAAAGAAAGAACTGGAGGAAATATAAAAATGGGAATCATTCTGGAGCTCCACGACCATCTGCTATAGTACCGGTACACATATTCTCAGGGTTGATCTGATTTTCGATTTTCAGGGTTCGATGTTAAGAAATGTCTCGATTCTACAGAGCGGTGATTATATGCACTACACAGTCAGCTCTATTAAAGTTGTACTTTAAACAGGCCTGTCAAATAAGTAAAATAATTAATCATGATAAATCACATTCTTTTGCATAGTTAATCGTCAGTGTCTTATTTGCTCAAATTGGACCTTAAGCAGAGATTTTTAGAGCTGTGCGTTTTATATTAGCCATATGAGAGGACAAAATAAGCTTCATCGGAATGTATTCATTACATTGAGGAATTCAGCTGCATTACATTCATCGTGTGAACTTGAACATGACAATCATGTGATTTCTGAGGTCCTCAAGGACCCCCTAGATCAGGGGTGCCCAATCTTATCCGCAAAGAGCCAGTGTGGTTGCAGGTTTCCGTTCCAACAAAGGAGGTGACCACATGATCAGTTGTTTGAAGGCTGAGTAGCTGATTAATTAAGTAGAATCAAGTGAGCTCCTGCCCATATGGAATGAAAACCTGCAGCCACACCGGCCCTCGCTGGATAAGACTGAACACTGCCTTCCCTAGATGGTCCACAATTTTACTTCAACCAAACTTACAACACAGAGGGATAGTGCAAATATGTGGACCATCTGGGGGTCCCTGCAGACTGGACTGAAAAGCACTGATAGCTCTCATATATACATGTAGTGGTTCCAACTCCTCTGCAATTGTAGCCTCTCACTTTCATTCACACAGCCTGTAGATTTATGTTAGAGCAGAGAGTCTCGAGGGAAACTGGAGCTCTCCATTTTACTTCTTTTTGTTAACTTTGCCACTCCATGATTTATCCATAGTCGTCCCGTGAGCACTGTCCAGCACAGTCTGCCAAATTACTGATACTGCAGGATCAGCAGCATGTTTACAAAGTAAATGATACTTCAAACTTAATATCCTCCAGTGATTGACAAACAAAAGGGCCACAGTCACAGGCTCACAGCAGCGTACAGCACATGAGCAGCTGGGCTTCAGGGCAGAAATACAGACAGTTCGAAAGGGTCGAACTAGGAAAATGCACTCAGACTCATTCCACAATTCACTTCCGTTGACTGGGTCCATGATTCAGGATTCTAATAATATTCCGAACAAAATTTGATCGAAGGAAACATAAGACTTTTAAGATGTTCCTGCACAAGTTTCTAATAACACTAGAACTGGGAGGCAGGAGGAGTGCTGGAGTGAGGTGCCGAATGCTGCTGATTGTTTACAAATGTTGTCGTTTAAACAGTGCAGCTGCATTAGATGGCATAAGAGGGTCCACTCAGTGTCACAGTTCTGCATCGCAATATCATGATCTCACAATGCATTGTTGCACCCCTACTCGTTTATTACACTGATGCGTTATTAAGGTCTAAACTTGGACAAAGTAACATATCCTTACAAAATAACTGAGCTAAAAAAGCAATACAATAAACAGATGTCTGGTTCCGAACTAGCTTGAGATTTTAATACACTGTACCAAACACTCATTTTTGTTCAGGTTTTACTAATTTCTACAACACTAACATCTTTTCCAAGTTTTATAGCCTCACATTAAACTAAGGCTACACCCACTAAACTTTTGTTTTTCGTATATTGTATGTCCTTATATATTGCCTCAAGTCTTTGGTTTATTCTGTATTTTACCCCCATCTTAAACACTGTCCATTTTGTCCATCTATGAAAATGAACAACACCCTTGTTTACCTTTTCATCCTTATGATCATGTAATGCAAAAAAAAGTGTTTTCTGGTTTTGAGTTTATTAGTTCATTTTAACTCCTCCACTTTTCATTTTGCCAATGAGCTGAAACTCCCAATTCTTACTTCACAGACACATTTTAAGCTGATTTTCCAGGAAATTAAATCCAAACTGACCTTGAACTGATGGAAGAAACTTATCAGTGAGTTGATGAACAAAGTGTTCCAAGCTAGTACAGAGTATAGCGTTCTCTAATATGCAGCGTACTTTATGAAGCTTTCAAAAACCATCCACACTGTAGCCTAAAATCAGTGCTGCTCAGCAGCAATGCCCGGAGATTATTCCACAGAGACCAAGGACTGCCATTTTGTACAAACAGCAAAGGTACTGAAAGCCATCTGCCAGTTCATAAAAGTGGCTACACAGCCAGATCTCTCGCAAAGAGCTTGCAGCAGGAGCAAAGCAATGTACCTGAGGAAACAAGACACTTCTTCTGTGGTTTAGATTTGTTGTGCCCTTTCACCTAAGGACATCTCCATTTACAGCAGCCTGACTATTTTCACTTATTCAAGGCTACGGCAAAAAACGTAATACAGGAACTTAAAAGACCACCACAACTCAGTCATAGCTACATGAAAATAGAGAGATTTCTTAGTGAATAAAATCTAATTAATACCGGCACAAGCAAATGTTCCAACCTATAGGAAGGACAGCAAAAATTCACCTCGGCTTCGACAGGAATATCACAGAGATAAATTCTTTAGCATAATCACTCCCCACTGAGCAGCACTGACCTCTAGACCTTAACCTTACCCACCTCTGCACCAGCACATAGCCACCAATATCTGTGTGGTATCCCATTCATCTTGCTACTATTAATTTAATGAATCATCATACACAGAAGCGGCATGAATGACCACATCAATCAGGGGTCATTATAGGGCTGGGTTGAGGGCAAATGAAAAATGCATAAACAAAAGAAAGAAAAGCGGTTGCTCATTTTTTGTTAAATAGTTCCGCACAGCTCAGGCCACCATATGTTTTCACAGAAGGTTACTGGCACTTATGTAAGCATAACAGTGTGGCAGCCAGGCTGAGCTGGGGCCATTTGAGCAGCAGTATGACTCTAGCTGCCATGCCTGAGAGGTAAGCAGAAACTGGCCTCCCAGAGTCCTGCCTTCCAGGAAGTAGAATGTTAGTCCCGGGTGGTGCTGCAGGGAATTGATAAAATTCAATATCACAATGTTTTCCAAATATATTACAGTGTAACATTATTAGATGATACACAAGTCTGCATTATTAAAGTTTATGAGCTCATGCTTCCGGAGAGCTGGTACCTTAACCTAAAATGTACTCGAGCCTATTTTGCTTGAACTGTTCTGTTGTGCATCTCCTAAATAACACATCAAATAGAACTTTACATAGTACTTACCAGATAGAAACCACATTTGTAAGAAGGGAAATTAGCATGATGGGGATTTTTTTTTGTTTTTGTTCATTTAGATTTTTTTCAAAACATTCTAAAGCATTAAGCAAATTACTAGAAGTGTAATAATTCAACATTTGATGCACTACAGTGGTGTTTGCATGCAATTTCAATATTGAACATTTAGGTGAGGCCAATCATTTTCTGAGTACAAAGTTTTTGAGCCATTTTGTGTCATTTGCGTTTACAGTAATTTGTCTTCCGCATTTGACCCATCCGTGAAGTGAAACACCCACAAACACCCACCCACCACACACACACACACACACACACACACACACACACACACACACACCCACACAGCGTTCGAGTATTCAGTATAGAAGTATAGCATCTGAGACTAAGCTTTATAGTGTCCTGATCTAATGCCCTAGCCAGACCCAGGCGACCACACTAGCCACAAGCTAATATGCCAGTCATGATATGACAATACAACGCAATACAACTCAATTCAATGCGTTATGTTATATTACGTCCGAGCAGATTATTATATAATGACTGTTATATAGTTATCTACTAATACAGCTAAAGCTAAAGATCTCTCTTCTGGCTATGCTCAGCATCCTAGCCAGGTCTTTGCTGTCTCACTCAGCTTAATAAAGACCCCCACCCAACATATGTCCCAGTAAGCAAAGTGAGTATAAGTTCTTCCCCAGAAAGCTGCTTCCCCGGAACTAATCTAACCCCTGTTCTTAGTTGAAGGCCAAATCTGAAGTACAGTTCATTCAGGTTTCCTGGCCCAGGCCACTGTGCAGTAGCAAAAGAGATAAAGTAGTAGGTTTTGCTGCCGTTTGTAGAGAGACGCTCACAGAAGAACACATGGATGTTTACACAGAGGTTCCTAAGTCAGTCATTAATCATCCCAAAATGTTACAAAATCCTGCAAGCATTCCCGCCAAAAGGCTGCCGTTGTCTGGCAGGCCTGTACCATGGGAGAGAAAATGGAAAAACAAACCCCGCTACTGGAGCCTAGGTGTGCAAAACGTAGACAGTGTTAATGATCTGGACCCTAAGAAACATTTTGTTTCACTGGAATCACTAGTAATGCATTGCTAACTCCAAAACAAACAGTCTGAAAAAAACTGCTAAAAATAAATCAATAAATAAATAATGCTTTATTTTCCACCTTTAATAATTTTATAGAGGACACACTGGAAGTTCTCTCTTGTGATGATCAGTTATATATTTTTACACATTTAAATATGAAGAATAATTACATATTTCTATATTATAATACACCATGACCTGCAGAACAGAGACAACATTCTCCACAACAAACATAATCATGCCCTTTGACCCAATCCTCTTTACTAAATGCCAGACAGCTGGACTGTGTGCATGTGTGTTGGAGTTGGGGTTGTGAGGGGCTTATGGAGGGGAGCAGCTCGGCCTGTCTGGACCCCTCCTTCTAAACTGACACTCAGCTCCCCTTGATCCCTGGGGGGTCTTAAAGCTGTTTTGGCCTGTAGACCACCAGGCTCTGTAAAAGCAAGTTACTTGCTTATGAGGTGCTCCTGTGGGGTGTTTGGGTGCACTTTGAGGATAGAGAGAACTGAATAGGGCAGGATGAATTCAAATGGGGAATAAAGAATTCCCACTCAGCAACACATTTAGGAGATACACTTCCAACAACCTACCAACTATTACAATAAAAGGAAAGCGTCAGTAATAAACGAGGCACTAACATGTGAATAATATCTCTCTCTTTTTGCCCCACTACATAAATGTGTAATCGGATTATCTAAGACGACATGTGTTATCAGATTCCGTTATTGCTAACTGAACAAACAAACACAAACACACACCAGTGCAATCATGAGCAGCCTAGGCGATATGTGTCCCGAATCAAATCACATCGAATGTGGAGGCTTAGAACACATTACATCAGTAAATATTTAGTTGGAAGCGGAGAGCTACATAATTGCTGTTTCTGCTTCTATGCACGGCAGGGGGCAGGGAATAAAAGCCTGTGTCCGACGTGCTTAGCTATCCCATCATTCAGTGCGTCACCTAGGCAACAGACATCACCAACTTGGTCTCTGTGTCTAGGTGGAAGTGGGCATCCATCACAGCCCCATACAGACAAACAAGGACCATGGGTGCATGCAAGCATACGGCCATAACTACAGGCATGAAAATACACAGAAACCTGAGATTACTGAAGGCAGGAGAGGAAGCGAGACAGCAGAAGTGTCTAACAGCCAGAGACATGAGCCACCATCACAACACCATAGTTTAACACTGATGAAGTTTTCAGGAATCAGAAACCAGTCATTTCAAATCATATATATTTATACCCAAGGTTGTGTGACTTGGCCTGTGAGGAGGAGATTGGTTTTTTACATCAGTCAGAAGCAAAAAGAGCATGTCTGGGGCAGAATGCTAACCGCTAATCCTGTTATATCAGCTAATAAACAGCTGCATTGGCTAGAATCAGGGGAAAGAGAACAAGGGCAATTTCCCTTCCCTGGAATCTCATGATTGACGGTGGCAACGCAAGGGGCATAACTCCCGCTTTTGCCCTGTTATCACAAGATCACAGGACTATGCCAGTCGTTCAACAGCTTACAGCTGTGTCAGATTGTACTCACAGTCTTTGACCGTGGTTTTTCCCTTTTAAGTAGCTCTGCTGTTTGGTCTGTTTCAATTCAATAAAGCTTAGAAAAATTAAATGTCTTACATATTATGCATTGTGAAAACATCTCCTTCCTGAGGGTGTGGGGGGGGCACTGTATCAGTGTTGGCGTGTTGGCAGTAAACTGTTTGGATACATTGCTGTTTCACTGCGTGAGAAGAAATCCACACTGTCACAGTCGTCCTCCTATCTACATATTTTTGCCATATTGTCCCCCCTTATTTACAGCTGCTTTAACATTTGTCAGTTGGTTCAAAAGGCGCTAAACAACGTTGCGATGACAGTAACTGCAGTTATCTGGGGAACGAAAACACCTAGGGATGAAACTGAGACTGACGGCATATGTGGGGGAAACACCTTCAGGCAGGCCACCGTTACGGTAAAACTAGACTTACACTATGACCTGTTTCTCATTTAGTATGTTTCCAACCAGACTAAACGCTCAAAGATTTACCTAGCTAGCTAAAATGTATTTGGTCATTTACTTAAATAAATAAAATACCTCATACTGCACGTTAATAAAACTAGTGGCTTTGGAATCATTTAGGAATTGGAACCTTTTTACAGGAACTGTTAGTGGTATCAGAATCATCATATTTCACCTGATACCAAGCACTACACGCTGCTGTTCTGTCCCTATCATCCTAAACAGGCCTCCATCACAATTTCTCAATGAGGCTTTCTGGTCTCAAACGTGTCATCTATTCACAGAAGAGCACATTTAATTGGTGCTAAACCTACAAGGTATTGATTTGAACTGTCTTTTGTAGCATTATCCCCACTTCTGCAGCTGGCACTGCTCCAATGTGGTTGCTGAGAGGCGATGAATCAGACAGGCAGACAGGATTAACGCTATCTGTCTGCGGCATGTCTGTGACATCAGTGAGAGTATCAGGAAGTATTTCTTCCTTCAGCTCACCTGTTGACTCATCGGAAGGTGCCGTCACAGGCATGGACATGCCCTGCATTGCCACTAGCTTGCTCCCCCTCCACTAACTATAAACTGCTCGTACAATCTGGGCTTTGCCTCTGAGCACTATTACGAGCGCCTGACAGGAGTTAACAAATGATAGCACCATAAGGAACCACTAATTCCTCACAGAGGCTACACTGTTAAATGCCAAATATGTATGTTTACAAATAATCCGCATACATTTCTCATAACAATAACCTGCTATTACTATGTAATAGATCTACAAAACCAAACATCCCAGTCTACACACTGAGAGAGACTAATGGGCCTGGCTATAAGACAATAAGCTGCATGGAGGGGAAAAAAAAAAGGTCTTAATAAAGAATATTCATCAGCGACGTATCAGGGAGGGGAAAATTGATGATAATTTTTACTCTTGCTGAGGGACGATGAGCTTCCGAAGAACTCCGCGTGAAGGAGGGAAAAAAAGAAAGTTAATTGAGTTTCTTGCTGCCTCATGTGGGCACTGTTCCTCATTAAAATGATGATTTGAGAAATTGGACATGCCTGGGCATGACAATTTCACAATTTCTGCTTCTTATAAATTTCATGCCTGTGATCAAGAATTTTTTTTGTATCTAAAGTGAATTTATGTTTGGCGAGAGGTCTACAATCTGCCACTGTAGCTTGCTGATGGCAGCTGTCAATCGCTCAGTGGTACTATGTTCCATTATGAGCAGCCAATGCTCTGTGTGTGGCCATCAGGTCTGCCAGGGACGGTCAGAGATGGTCTGGGGAGTATAACTCCAGGAGACATGGAGGACAGCACCTGCTCTCTCAGTCGGCTGTATTGTTCCATCTGGAGACGACACACCAACCCTACATCTCTCCATACGTCTGTTCCGTCTGCCTATTTTGCTCTTTTGCAGAAGGCAGACCTCGTACTCTGAACTACTGTGTGTTTCCAATGAGCTACCCCACAACAGAATCCACTGCATGTGTAATTCTAAATTATTCAGCTGTGAAAACCGAGAATGCTTCCAAAAGGTGCCTGGTTACGAATGACTAAATTTGAAACACTGCCAAATATCTTTGTTTGCCACATAAAAGCACTTTGTTCCAGAGAATTTAGGGAAAAGCTCTTGCTAATTCCAATGTTGATTACATGGAATTTCTGAAAGTAGATTTGAATCGGCCGTAACATGGCCTAGTTTCCTAACAAGAAAGGAGAGAAGAAAAGCATCAGAGGAGGAATACAGATACTGCACGTATGAAGTAAGCATTACTCCACTTGATCAGGTCAGGCACAATCTCACTTATCAGGTCCGGCACAAACTCCTTCACTTCTCAAAGGCCTAATTCATTATTTATTATTCTGTAATTCATCTTTCACCAAGGCTACGAAGTACAGCTCCGGATGTGTTTGTATTTTATTTACCAACATAATCATTCAAACTTGAGGTCAACATTTCATTATGACCCCCACTGTTCTGATGATTATCACAACATACCAAAAAAAAGTAACATAGGTAATTCAAATTAAATAATATTCTATTAAATAACACATTACTACATGAAACAGTCTAGATTACTTCTTAATGTTACAAAATCAGGCACCATTAAACAGTCTGAAACTAAAAAAGCTTTCTTTTACTTATTCTGTAAATACCATAATAATATACTGTGTAAATAATATAAAGTATGTTTATTTTTACCTCCTCACTCATCCTCAGGGTAAACTGATTAATATGGAAGTCTAGGTTAATACAAATGGATAATAAAAGATCAACACAAATCAGGGCCAACACTCCATCTAGTCCAAAATGCTCTAATATTGAGTTTATAATAGTTATTTCAGCGGATCAAGTTTATATTTAATTTGTCTCAGTCACATGGCTGTTTGTGGTTCACTGTGTTTATTTTATTTTATTTTTTGACAATCTATTTATTCGATTTTGTAAAAGGGTACAAAAAAAAAGACAAAGGAGAAAATACAACCATAAATAAATAAGGATTTAAATTAAAAGGATTTAAACAAATATATAAATACTAAAAAAAAAAACTCAAAAAATAAAGCTCTTCATAACTAAAGAGTTAAAATACTGTAATAAACAAAACTACAACAATATTAAAGTCAGGCATCAGTCAATTCAAATGCAAAAGTATCACAGACAATAATAGGCTGCAAAAAACAATGCAGCCCAATAACAGGGATCAAGGGAGGATAAATTTTTGACATACTCAAAAAGACCTTATGAAATTTTAGTTCACTGTTTTTAGGGTGGTACAAACGCTATGGTAAAATCCGTATCATGAGACAGTATTCAGCTTTAATAATAAATCTCCCATCCTCACTAGATATGCCTTCTAGTTACAAATGTACCATATAGATGTTTCAGACACATGGATTTCATTTTAATATCACACAGTCTGTATGGCGGCGCCAGGAATGGTTCTGTTAGGTTACAAGGAGCTAACAACAAAGACTTACAGTAAAAGCCTTCTTAGTAAAGGCCCTTGCTAATGTTTCACCCCCAGGGTATCTATGTTGTCCCCAAGCCTGCCTATAACTTCCTGTGTTTTACTGATGGCTCATCAGTGTGTCTCAAGGCCACTCGCCAGTACATTAAAACAACCGCTCGTGGTGCAAAGCTAAAGGTCAGCAACGCTCTTACTTGACAGAAAACATTTACAGCTCCACCACGAGTATGAACTCTGAGAGCTACTACAAAATGCTCACTTAGGACATGTGAAAACGTTTCCAGCTCCTGATCTGGAACATAGCAGGAGTAGCATCAGAAATAGCAACGCAGAACGTGTTTCCAACAGCACTGAAATCAGAGCACCGATTGGATTTACAGGGCTATAAATTCCACTTCCCCTCTTCACAAAAATGTGAAGACAGTTGAAAATGGAGAACCTCTGCATAAGAGCGAATTAAAGAGGTGGAGAGCAGACGTAAAGATCTTATGCAGAGCCAAAGACAAAAGCAGCAAACTCCTTCTGAACCGCCAGTTTTCTGGTAGCCTGAGTGAATTAGCAAGACATAGTTGTGACAAAATACATCACGTCACAATGAAACCAGACAGGATAAGGGCTGGGTATCGAAATTCAATCCTTTAACAGTACCACCCAAATTACTTCAATGCCACAGAGCACCGAAACATTTAATGTCATTTTAGCACTCAAGTACTCAACAATAACCATGCTTTTTTCAAAATCTGCTGCTGTTTGATTAGTCTTCCATCCACTGAAGTCAGTAAGTCACTCCCATTTTTGGTTTATGCCACAGCACTTTCAGTTTGTACTGAAGATAAACAAAAATGCTGTTCAGGAATCAGGATCAATGTCAAGTTAACGCCGTTTGAACTGAAAAAAAAAGCTGGAAGATATACAGAGCCCTAGACGGGACAAGTCTCAGAATAAAATGACAACTGCTTGATTTATGAGGAAGTGGTTAGCTTCCAGGAAGCCTTTTAATCACAAATTACTGCTGGGATGATGAGTCTCTACATTCCTCTCTAAATAAAGGGCTGTTAAATTATAGGTGTTCAGAGGAATAAATAAATACATAAGAAAAAGATTTCAGGAGAAGGCAAGAGTTTGAGCTGCTTGGGTCCTTAGAGGAGCTTAGATTTTTGCTTCCCATTCCCAGATCTTAAAAGGACTATCAGCTTTCAATTAAACTAAGTAAAAAACAAGAAGTATTTTTCACAACAGCAGCAATAATATGAATGAAAGGTAAATAAATAAGGGTGCAATAAAAGGGAGAGGGAGCTGCTGAGCATTGGACTCTCTCTGTTGGGTCGCACAGTAAGCGCCCACTCTCTGGCTTTATGGACTGAAATGTGAGCTCCATGGCAAGCGGCTGCCCTTCTCCTCCTGATTGACGTTGCTGAATCCGATTACGTGCCAGGGCCCTCGCCGTAGCAGCAAACACACTGCCTTAGCAATGCACACGCACGCACACACACATCAGCTGCCCAGTCATCCTCTCGATTCACAGGATATGGGTTGTATATCAGAGCGTGATCACACGTAAAGAAAGAACATGCTTTACACAGACAGTCACTGAGGAGTATTTGGATCTACAAAACGTTCCAAAGCTCCACCACGAAGGAGAAAAGAAGCTTTTTTTTTTTTGGCTATCTCCTCCCTTTCTCCAAGTCCCCCACCTCCTTCCCTCATTCCTCCCACCCCTCACGTTCCCATTGCTCTCTCTCTCTAAGTTCCCAAGGAAAGCTGCATGGACTTGCTGGCAGGGTTCCAGACTTCAGTAATGCACTAATGAGTATTTGGAGACTCCCCTCAGCACTGTCGACGCCATTTGGGACATGAAAAAGGACAAAAAGGAGAGGGGGAGAAAAGGAAAAAAGGCAGAAAGGAGGGGGGAAAAACAATTGGCTCAGTCGCCTGCTCAGCAGACAGGAACTACAGTCTCTTACCGTCATCCAGCTCACTAAAGACTGTAAATAACATGCACAACACTCACAAATCACACAAGAAACAAAGCACACAGACAGAAAGAAGACAGCAAACAGACTCCAGACACTGTATAGAAATATGCTGTGTGAAGGCTACGCTGCAAACGTGCACACATTCGCTTGAATAAAACAGTTGTGGCAAAGTACTTTACAGTGATCAAAACGAATAGAAATACAGAGAGATGGAGGAAAAACGGAATGAATCACGCTGAGCTGGCATAAGGGAGTCTTTCCTCTCCCTTTCACTTGCAACCCCGCTCTGATACAGCCGTCACCATTAGACCTCTTTAGTTGGACTTCTTGTCTACGAGTACTTGGCTCAGCCTGGAGTGAATTTACCCATTTCGTGCTGTACCCAACCAAAATGACATGATTTTTTGTTCTTTTCTGAGATACAGGCTACTGTCCTGAGACATGCCAAGGACAAACAAACGTGCAAACCTGTCACGGAGCATAATAAAGAGACCTTATTAAAAAAGGAGACACACCACTGGTTGAAATGGGAAAGCTCCTAATGCTCAGCACTGCATCTGTTTATGGAAATAGACTCTTTCATTAGAGATGCAAGTGACTTGCTGGTTACACCACAAACAGAAAAAGCCTCCCTTAGACGTGGAGGCCCGCGTGAGTGAAAAACCAAAACAAGGCAAAAAAAATAGATGTATTCTTTATATCAAACAGCACAAATGAGTCATACGACATTTGGCTAAAGCAACTTTCCGCTTTCAAAAAGATAGGAGTTCGATCTTATATGACTGGAAATTGCAACGATGGCCACAGAATGGACAGACTTGGTGGTCTGACTTAGAGGAAGGGCCTGCACATACATCAGTGAACATGCTGTTTTCCACACATCATAATACCATTACATCTACAGTAGAGTGCTTATGATATGTAATTAATGCAGCACAAACTAGAGTTTATTTTTATTCTTCTGAGAGGTCTCCAACGAAGTAATGAACCAAACTTGATTATACTGTGCAAACAAAGATGGTTGGTTTCTGGGTCAAGGGGCAGATCAGAAAGTGTTAGGCAGTAGTGAATCAGTAGGGACCCAGGGGACAAGCACTTATGGGACCTGATGACTTATGTACAAATGCCCAAGTCACAGGGCGAATATCTCTACAAAAACTACAAATACTAAACTCTGACTTGCTGAGCATTGTCACATAGTTGCAGCACCAAACAAATGCTCAGGGTCCATTTTCCTTGATAACAATAATAACCTTTGGTTTATCTTTTCCACATTTATTTTTATCCTTTACACAAACATTCAAAGTCTGCAGACACATTCTGTTTTTGTTCAGTTTAAATTTGAATAAATAGAAAAATAAACAGCGGTGATCACCCCAAACTGGGAGTGAACCCCACTCTCCCACACAGGAGACGAGTAACTTCACCATTAAGCCAAATGTCCCAATTACTGAACACATGGAAATGTGGTTAAAACTCAACTTTAATGCAAACTCAATTCAAGACAGCACACAGCAGCACTCAGGCTAGCTCAGGCTCTACTGTTTTTCTGTTAGCTGCTGAAGCTCGTTATGTCCCCCAGAGTCCTTCAAAATAAGAGTCCTGGACCAACTAAGAACACAGTGTCTAACTACTCTTAACCAAAAGCGCTGAAGTCCACTTGTTTTAAACTTTTTAAAATCTATTGTAATACTAAAGATACGGCACTGAGTAAGAATTTACCAATAAGATATTCAATATATACTTATATATTAGTGCAGTTTAAAAGTAGTTACATACTCTAAAATTGTGACCTGCTGCCTCTCCAATATGCACAGCAGCGGCATCACCATGGAAAAATGTTAACAACCTGGTTTCAGAAACCATGTAGCGCCAACAAGTTAGCTAAACACGGAAACCAGCAGGATTACTGTGATTCAGCCATACATTTAAGCCACCAGACTCATAAAGAGACTTTCCATAAGTAAACGAGACATTTCTCTCCACTCGACAGTGGTGCTCCAGGACCAGGACGGAGAATACCACTGATCTACACAGTCTGAACTACCTTACATTTTGCTGCTAATGTTTGGGAACTAAGGTTTCACAGCTAACACACACACACACACACACACACACACACAAACACACACACACTTACTTAGTTATTTATAAACACACACACACACACACACACACACACACAGTGATGATTCAGTTATCAAGGCAGTTTTCAGACATGCAATGGAGATTAACGTTAGTAAGAAACTCTTTAGTCTCATTAGACTAGCTGCTAACATACTAAAGGACAACCAGCAGCGTTTCCTAAAAGTGAGTGATCGTCTTGAGAGTTGTGCTGTCTCTGAGGAAGAAAAAAAAAATCTATTGTCATTTATGACCAAATGAAATTAATAAGACATTACTTTTGGTCTAGAACAACTTCTAAAGAAGAATCTTGATGGAGTTGAGACACACTCACAACTGTTTATACTTACTGGAAAGAATTCACTTTATTGAGGTAGGTAATGTAAACATCTCACTAACTCTTTAGCTGGTCTGAGGTAAAATATGATTTTAGTTCAGACCAACTTAAATCCAACAAAAGAAAACGATAAAAAAAATCTGAAACATCCCTACATAATTGGTTTTCCCTCCATCAGTTTGTAGTTAATTAAACAACAAAAACTACAGATAATAAAGGAGAATCATTAAAATTAGCAGACAGCGGCTTTAACGTCATGTTTGAACTACATACAGCTCATTGTGTCTGACACCACAGTACTTAATAACTAAACTAAAAAATGTACATGAAACTTTTGCTTCTGTGCTTTATAAAAGCTTAAGGACACACTTGTTTACCATGGTTCCTTACCAGGCTTTTACCAGGTTTGTTTACGATGTAACTGACCAAACATGACTTATTTAGTTTTACTGTTTCTTTATAGGAAAAAAAAGTTTTTGTTTTTTTTTTTTTTTATCGTAATGGGTGAAATAGGACAGTTTATGATTTCACTCCACAGAGTATAAGGGACAATGGAGGAGAACAGAAGAATGTAGTGAATGTGTGAAACTGAGGAGGGTGGTACAAACCAGTGAAGCGCAGGGGCTTAAGTCCAGTCAACGGCAGACCGTTCTGCATGAGGAGGCTGAGCTGGAGCTGTCACCTTTGTAGAAGAAGCTAAGAGCAGAGGAGCTATACCATATTTCAGCCAAACAAAACCCTCAAGAAAAGGTTTTTTCTTTCAGTTTAGAAGCTGCCCAGGAGCATATTACTCCAGTAAAGAACCAAGCACATTCTTCATTCTGAGTAAAAAGCCTTCTCTCGAAGTTAAAACACCTCAAATCCCCAAGACCCGGTGGGTCCAGACTTCTAATGCGCCTTCCTAAAAGAGTAATTCCGGCAGTTCATTTGTTTTCTGTGCAATTACTGAATAATAACCTAGAATGTAATAAACCAGGGATTTAAGGGGTCAACGTTTTTTTCCAAGCTCAATCAAGAACAAAGAGAACTACAACCGAACTTCCATTCATCAGTATCACCTCTCCATTTGCTGTCAAAGAGACTATTAAGGGGACAGGACTGAGACGAAACAACATTTATAACTTAACATCCCTAAGCTGCCATCCAGCTTCTGGCGCGGTCTTCTCACATTGAACTATGGCCATCCTGCCACACTAAATCCCTACATCATCCATTACAGCAGAAACTATATAATTGATCTCAGATTGATTGTGAAATACCAGACCAGCTCTGCGGGGAAAAATGGTCTCAGTGACTTCCTGCACTTTCTGACACTACTGCCAGAACGCTGACTGAAATTAACCATATGCACTGAAGCTTGGCCGGGCCAGATGGCGTCTCCGTCTCCGACTCCATCCATTAGAGCAAGTTACGCTGCTCAGATTAGCAATCTCCAGACTTGTTTACCAACTGCCAATGAGGAGGAAGTCTGAGATTATCCCCGCAAAGGGTCAAGAGGCTTGTAAGTGTGTATTGGACTGTAAAAACTTGCTGAACGTGCACCAAAGGTTTCCCAAACCAATGACTAAACATTTCTTCATACAAAGTGTTTTTCACAGAGAAGAAAAAAAATCATCATCATCATCATCATCATCATCCTCCTCCTCCTTCTCCATCCTGTGGAAACCGGCTCCACCCTACTGCAGCTACTATGCTGTCACTATGGGAACCTGCTCGCAGAAGCTTTCACTGCATAAAATAGGCACGGCTGGCAGGACTGTAACTAGGCGACTGGCTCCCAGTCTGAGAGAGAGATACGGACCAACATCGCTTCAGCAAACCCTCCTGCTAATTAACACATCAAAATGCCTTGATATGTGAGGCCATGAAACAGAAACGCATAGGAGACAAGCAAGAACATCACTGTAGGTACATGAGACAAAAGGCTATAAGTCCAGTTTTTAAAGAGAAGACTTGAATGTAAATAATTCAATCAAATTAATATGCATGAACAGTTCAGGCCTGCTGAGAAACACAAATTGTTACTGATGAAAAATAAAAACTGAACCATTCTGGAACAAATCACAGACAGAACCACTTTCACCAAACAATCACACATGCACAGCCAGAGCAACCCTTCTACTGTAATCATACAATCTAAAATCCTGACACGTCACTGGTAACGAGTCTAAATATTTATTAGGTTTAGGTTTAGATATTTTTAATAATCCACATCTAGTATTTTCATTTTACTAGTATTATTATGGGTACCTCATGACTGAGCACTGGTCATCTACTAAAACATTATTAAAGTTGATTTTACTTATGCAATTTGAGGTAGGCTAGGCTCATACTGAGGTGTAGCTGGTAAGTGATACTGCTAGGTATTATGCAAGGCGGCACGGTGGACACAGCAAGAAGGGCCTGGGTTTGATTCCCGGCTTGGACGTCCAGCGACCTTTCTGTGTGTAGTTTGCTTGTTCTCCCTGTGTCTGCTTGGGTTTCCTCTGGGTGCTTCGCTTTCCTGCCACAGTGCAAAAACATGCAGTCAGGTGAGTTGAAGACGCTAAATTGCCCCCTAGGTGTGAGTGAATGTCTATATCTATCTGTCCGCCCTGCGATGGATTGGCGGCCTATCCGGGGTGTATCCTGCCTTCCGCCCACAGAGTGAGGGGACGGGCTCCAGCACCTCCCGCGTCCCAGGAGGTGATGGGTGAGTGAGCGAGTGAGTTATTGTGCAAAAGGTCAAATGGTGGCTCATATAGCATAAGTACAAACACTGCATAATAAAACCAAAAGGTTATAAACAGTACAGATGCTTCTACTGAAGCTCCGGATGCCATGCCTGAGTGGAAGTGTGTTCTGGCCGTCTTATTACTGAGGTAGCCATTTCACAAATGAAAAACAATCAAAGGGGCAATTATGACAATATTCATAATTTGGTTTACATCCATGATGTTCAGTAGTCAAAAAAAAAAACAAAAAAAGGTATTCAATATATCCTGACTGTTGTCAGTTGTGCCTAATTGATAATCCATCTGACTCTTTAGCAGAGCACTTCGCGTAGAAGGTCAATGAGTGTACAACATCATGTCAACTGAGTTAATGATGACATTAAGTGTGTCAAAACAGATTTACTGTTCCTTGAAGCTGAGCTAGCACTACAGTACTTACAGACTGACCACACACACACCACCAGATGGCCATGTAGCTATTTTTTTTATGGAGTAATTTTCACCAGTGTATTTTTTTTCCCCAACAAACCTTAAACCCACAATAGTACGCAACACCCTTTAAGACAGACCTCTCAGTGTTCATTAAAAGAAGCACATGCCAAATAAAACGGTACATATGGTGCCTTTCCCATACACTAAAACAAGATCCTGAGTATTTTAGGAAAGCCTACAGGTTTGGCGATTAGTCAGTTGTTCCACTCGTTTTGGTCTTTCAGGCTGGTGTGTGATTGCAACTGGCAGACCAAAGAGCAGCTTGAAAAGCTTCGGTGCTGAGCCTCTGACCACAGAGAGCAGTGCCAGGGTTTTGAAATACCCTTTTACAAATACGCCCCCTTCCAGCTCTCCTCTCTGCACTTGTCTCTCTCGTACCACCCAGACATGTAGGCGCTGCTGGCAGAAGAATGGCTCACCTCCCCCTGCATGATCTGTGTGGGTCTAGGAGGCTCTGCCAAGCTTTCCTAATGCAACTTCAGCTTAGGACCATGTGCCCAGCTCTCCTCTGTGGGGCTAAAGGCAGCATAATCTCTATCTCTGGTCTCCAGGACGGCTATTTTGAAATGTCAACTTCCCCCACAATATCTCAGAGACAGAGAGGCTGGAGTGTCTACTTCCGCAGATTAGGAAACAGGCTAATCAAAGTAATCTCAAAGGCCCGTGTTAAGGTCGTTTTTTCGCATCTCTTTGGAAAGGAGAAAACATAGCAGCATAGCCTTGAGCACAGCAAAATCAGTTTATCATATATTTTAAATGTCAGTCTACGGAACGCAGAATCATTTCCTGCTTCCAGCGACAAGCGTTTAAAGTAACTCAGCGGATCAAACTGCCAGTATCAATTTTTTTCCCCTTTGTGTAGCAGTGAACGTAAAGTGAGCCGAGTCTCTGAAACACAGCACAAAAGCTGACAGGGCAGCCGGGAAAGAGGAGAGGAGCAATGGCGTTACTGTGGCTAATAGCCAAAACCAGACAGACTCCATTTCATAGTGAGCAACATGTGAGTGATTAAGAGCACAACAGAATGAATGTATGTGTGTGTACAGTAAAGTGCCAAGTTTAAGAGTCACCTTAAAGCAGCAGTCTCTACAGTTTTATCACATTTACATACCACACCACACAAAACAAAACAATAATGATCGATACCAATATATGCAAACGACACGAGCGAGAGCGAGAGCGCGAGAGAGAGAAGTAGGAGAAGACAGGTAAAAGAACTGAAACACAAAAGTAAAAAAGAGATAATGAAAGAGCAAAAGAATGGGAGCATGGGAGAATCCTACTGAGAATTAGAGAGAAAGAGAAAAAGAGCAAAAAAGAGAAGCAAACAGAGAGGGAAAGAAAAGGGCAAGAGGGGAAAACGGAAAAGGGGAGAGAAAAAGAAAATGACAAAAAGGAAAAACTGAGAAAAGAAAATACAGATAGTGCAGACAGAAAAGAAGTAGAGAGACATAAGCAGACAGATAAACTGAGGAGAGAGTGAGAGACATTATACCTAAGCAGACAGAAATAAATAGAGAGCAGCAAACAGGAAGAAAAAGCAGAAAACAGCATGAGAGAATCCCATAAAAAAGAGTAAAAGACAGAGAAAGAGGACAGAATATAAAATAAAATAGGATGAGAAAAAGAGAGACCGGCACATACAAACAAAAAATGGAAAGAGAGTGTGAGAGAGAGAAGTGAGGGTAACCCTTCAGAACAGAGAGAGTGCATTACTGTAAGAGGGGCAACGCTACACACATCCCCCAGTGAAATCATTTTTCAATTAGTGTGTGAAATGTGTGTGTGTGTGTGTGTGTGTGTGTTGGCCCCCCTGTCTGTCATTCGATAAATGAAAAAAGAGGGTCTTGGATTCAATCTGTTCAGCTGCTGCGGGAATGGTGTGCGTGTGTGAGTGTGCGCGTGCGCATGTTTGGGGAGGGGGGACTCGGCGTCACCACAAGGGAATGCGTCTCCCCTCCCCCTCTTACATACACACACACAGACACCCCCAGCTCCCCCGCCTGCCCATGGAGCCATGGAGAGACACATTGTTTAGTCTAAATCCTGCTGCTACAGAGCACTACACTGTACACAGCAGACCCCCATCCCGCACAAAGACACACACACACACACACACTGCTGATTATAGTATCTATTGAGCAGAGCAGCCAAGCAGGTATGAAGTAACATCACAGAGTGCAACTGCAATTTTAGAATGTCTCACAACACTCGCAACAAGTGTTTATTCTGTGTACATGCACTACAGCAACACCACAAACGTCCCACGCCAGCCTCACAGCGGCGGCAGACCCCAACACATGCCAGCAACAGTGACACAAAATGTGTGGACTTCTCAACACCCCCTTTAACCGTACACAGACACGCTGAGCTTAAAATGAGCAGGACCTTGAGTTCAGTGAACCGGCGACCCGCACATTCTTCTGCACAATCGGAGTACAAATCAAAAACATGGCATAACTTGACGCAGTGAGAGTCTACAGCCAATGCTCAGCTTCCACTTCCTGCCCTGCCCCACAGACTGGCAAATTCCTTCAGGCTGTCTGAACACAAACACAGAGACAGGGCTGGGGCGGAATACAGGAGACAACAACAAACAGCAGCAGCAGCTCTCAGTCCTTTCTTTAAAATTCCCCCAGTATCTTACCCAAAAGAAAAAATTTAATGATCTCTAATTTAAATTCAGATTAATGCTCTGCTGAGTTAATTATATTTTCTGTCATGAAACAAGTCTGAGAGACAGAAGAACTCCAAAGGAAATCATAAGAATTCTTCCAGGATAAAATTACGTAGCCAATTATGGCAATTACGAAGCAGGAGAAAAATCCAAGGCAAGAATTCCTCATGTGCAATTTCCATTTAACTATTTACATCCTATATGTGGAAAAAGAACAAGCCATGAACCTGTTTTAGACGACAGCCGCTACACATGTGCCAACATTCAATAATAAAGTACGCTGCAATATTCAGCATGCACTGTGGACACTCTGAATGGAGTCCCTGGATTTTAGTCAAGGAAGCCGCAGTTTCAGCAGACACTCCACTGCTCCGTCACATTGTGATCTCATGCAAATCTGATGTTTGTATAGCTGACTTAGTGAGTTACTGGCTTGAGCACCTTAACAGCTCATGCTAACGCTATCACGGCAGTGGTGTCCTTTCGTTCTCAGTGTGCTAACTAGAGCACCAGAGGTCTACCACCTGATGTTTACTACTATAACTTCAGAGTGAATGGGCAGGACTAAACTGCTGTAGACCGAATAGGCCGATGCATGGAAATATGCTGGCTTCCATGAGATCACAAAGACAGTGAATTCAAAATAGGCTGTTGGATGCAGCTTAGTTTCTATTCACAACCCCAAATCAGAAAAATTGGAACAGTATGGAAAACACAAAAGAGAGAGAAAACAAAAGTGCAGTGTTTCGTACATTTACTTCGGCTTTTACTTAACTGCAGACAGCATGAGTCCAAGATATTTCACGTATTAACTTCATTTCATGTGTTAATATACATCCATCCCTGGATTTCAGGTCTGCAACACACTCCAAAAAAAGAGTTGGGACGGTCCAGGCAAGGTAAAAAAAAATTAAATAACGATGCGACAGGTGATGTTGACAGGTGATTGTGATCATAATTTGGTACAAATGCAGTATCCATGAAAGGCTGCATCTGTGAGAAGCAAAGATGGGCAAAGGAAGGCTCTCCAGTCTGTCAACAAATGCGTGAGAAAATGACTGATTATTGATAATGTTTCTCAAAGAATGACTGGAAAGTGATTAGCATATTTCTCTCTTAGCAGGGCATATAGAAAACTTTACTGTGTAAAACAGAAGCTTATGTTACCCTGTCCAGAAGCAGCGTTGACTCCTCTGGGCTCAGAGGCCATCCAGACTGTTATCAGCAACAAGTCCAAAAGCCAGGGTCTGTTGTTGTATGGGGTTGTGTCGGTGCACTTTTGTGATGCATCATTTATGTGGAGAAGTACACTGACATCTTATATCAACATATGCTGCCTCATGTTGAGAGAAGGAATGGCAACATTACAAAGCCCACCTTTTTTTTGGAATGTGTTGCTGGCCTGAATGGATGTATATTAACAAATACAATGAGGCTGACCAGGCAAAACAAGATATCTTGGGTTCCTTCTGTCTGCAATGAAATAAAAGTCAAAGTAAACGTAAGAAACACTGTGTTTGTTATTTTAATTCTTCATACTGTCCCACCTTTTTCTGATTGGGAGTTGTATGAACTGCATGACACCATGTAAGATTTTTGCTAAAATTAAAAGAAGTTGAGAAAAACTAAAAAAAATATATGGTGCCCATGTGCTGCTGGGAGTCGACCTGTAAAACCTGAAACAGTAACGTAAAAGTCAGGAGTGTCGGGCCAGATTTCAGTTTTTCAGACCCCGTCATCTTTACATATTAACATCAGCTAAAAGAACAAAAGCCTCGGCTCGATGTTAACATCTCAAATCCAAAATCATCATTAGACTCGTGAAGACATGACAACAGTAAATAAATCACTCAGTATACACGTCCTTTAATGAGTTTTGATTGAGTTCCCTTTGAATAGCCCTAATATGCACTTGTCAGATGTATCTGCTCGAGGATGAGAGATAATATCCAGTGCGCAATTACACATTTCTACCAGAGACGACTTAAAATCCTCAAAACCTAAATAGTGCAGGTTTAGCAACATTCACATACTACATCAAACTTTTCTTTTCTATGAGCTTTTCCATCATATAGGCCATTTTACGCAGACGGCTGTGTCATTACATAATACACCATCTGGGGAATTTTTTCAAAGACAGAAATCTCCTAAATCTATAACCACCATTACTGCAACTGAAAAAATTACATACAGAACGCTACACATGCAAATATACAATACTGTGGCAAAATGTTAGGTTATTATTGGAGTACCAAAATATGCAAACATTACAGTACAACACGTATTGTCTTTTTTGCATAACAACACAATATATTTTTGATACAGAAATACTAACAAAACCACACTTGTAATTCATTTCTAATTAGTTATTAAGTTAATTCTTTCCCCTTTCAGAACCAGCACTTCGCAGCCTCTGTGGAGAAAAGCAGCTGCTGAGGCTCACTATTTGGCAATTTCTTGTTAAAATTTACATTTTCTTCGGTAATTGAGAAAATTTATTATTTCTTCACAAATGAGTCAGCATTAAGGTCTGTCATTAATCAATCAATCAATCAATATGCCCATCATTACTGTACTTGACTGAGAAACCTCACCATTTCAAGCAGCTAGGCTAACCAAACATCCAGAGGCAGCTAACCAAAGCTGCAGATTTTTTGTTTGTGGTTATAACTACTTAGAACATTATGGATTGTGTTAAAAACAACTATAGAAAACCTTTCCATTATCGTGTACATTAAAGCATGAAATCTGTCTGTATTAGTGTCACACAGCAAATTGTCTTGCAACCCCTGTATGAAAAAAAAACAGTTATTAACATGTGTATCATGATATCATTAGTAATTATCATGGTATTAAGTTCTTAAATCAGCACAAGCCTAACAGCAACAACATGTAATTGTGAACTTACAGGCCTTACTTTTTTATACTGATTAATTTTAATATCCTTCAGTAGGTAACAAGTATAATGAGCATTCTTAACCAATACTGATTAAGCTAAAAGATGGGTTTTACCATGGGAGTTATGAGAGGACAGAACCAAGGTATGACATATCCTATTCATATCGTCTTGAGTGTAGGCATTACATAGTACACGCATAGTACACAGTACATAGTACCTACATTTCTAGATCTATTTAAATTGTAACACCTGATAGAGACCTGTGTCCATGTGAACTCTCAAATGAGGGCAATTTAACAGAGCATAAATTTGCGTGTACATGTAGACATCCGTACAACGATTGTTTACACAGTCCTAATAATTTCACAACAGGACCGTGTCTAGGTGAATTTACTATGCATGTTTGTGTGTCTTTCTGTATGTCTTTTGGGTAGTTTGCTATTTGTGTGTTGAAATTGTTTAACAAAAATATTTGCACAAACAATAATGGAAACATCCGTTATTAGTCAAAGGCCACAAAAAGACTTTACCATTCAGTAATAGAGTAATAAACACAAACAAGGATCTAGCTTATAAAACCAATAAACTCAAACTCAAAAACAAAAAATGTATTTGCAGTTCTTTTTTATATATATATATATATATATA
>CM067480.1:26015083-26075267 GCA_034552555.1 Semaprochilodus insignis | reverse complement strand
TACTGATATATATATATATATATATATATATATATATATATATATATACATATATATATATATATATATATATAATTTTACAGAATACAATTGTGCATTTTATTCTTATCCCAACACTCCTGATACATACACATAAAAAAAATGAAAGAGAATTTGAATTAAACATATCACACAGCTCTGATGTGTGTCGCCCTCTACACTCAATGCAGAGAGTAATGAGTGCTGCTGGGCTCAGCAGAGTGCGAACAGGAGCCATGGCTTCACGCTCGGTCGACAGAAACAGACAAGGTAATGGCACATTCTCTCTCTCTCAGTCAACGGTAACAGTTCACTTACACATACACACCATCTTCATTTTCATCTGCACCGAGCATAACAAACTGTCTGTTTCACACACTTCCCACTCTGCAGGCCTCCCACTCTCTCTTTATCCCCCTCTGTCTGTCTCAGACCCCCCCCACCCCTGTCTCCAGACAGTGGTCTCCGAGTGACAGAGAATAATCACAGCAGTGGCACATCAGTAGTGAGTTTCCTAATGTGCCATCAACAAGCAGTAAAGGAGGCAACCGGCTAAGCTATTAAGTACGACATTGTGGCAGACTGTGACTGGCACTTTTAAAACAAGCTCTACTTAACCAAGAACTGGTTTGCCAGTAAAAAGACCTCCATTAATTTCTACGTGGAAGTCAAGTTTCTGACTGTGTAAGGGTTCTTTTCCTAATCAAGACCATTCAGCTTAATAATCATGACTAGGGCTCTCTCTCGTATAAACCTGATGAGAAAAGAAACGAACAAGTAAATTTCATTTACCATCTTACTGAATCAGCTATACATTCTAAGCAAGAAACAAACAGACTTTAAGCAAGGAAAGTAAGAAACAGACAGACATATATATATATATATATATATATTACTAAGCATTTTTATGTGTGCATTTCTTCATTCAAGTCTTTTTGTTTATTGTTTCTTAGTATGGCTGAAAGGTTAACAGATTTTATATCAAAACCGCAATAAAAGGGTGCAATATTCTCACTGACACACAAGAACTGCAATTTCAATAATGGGCCATTTTATCAAAACCGTGTCTTATATTGGGAACATTAATATGTAGATATGTAGATGAGTTAGACCAATCAAAGGCAGACAAACTACTATATGCTGTGACATCACAACCACCGCTAAATGAGAAAGGAGATACTCAGGTCTTACTGACCTGAGTATCTTACTGACTTACTAACAGGTCTGAACAAATTAAATTTAAATCGCAGTCGCAACACTGATCAGAAAATTCTTCCCAAATCATTCAGCTCTTCTGCTTAGTATTTTGTAATCTTTAAAAAGCAACCCAGGGGTTAGTGTCTTGATCTTTTTCTAAAGCAAAAAACCCTAAAAACGATCGTGTCTGGAGACACACTTCGAAGCCACAGACAAGAAATTAGTGACCGTTTATGTTAAAAAGTCCACCTTACACACTTTTTAGACCATATTTTCATAAGCATTATTGCTTGTCTTGCAAGTCTGGCTCCTGGCTCCTGTTCATCTAATGGAATTGAGTCTAACTGAGTATCAAGATGCCCTTCTTCATCATCTTCCAAGTCCCTATTGAACCACTGGAGAGGGAGAGACAGTTATCTTAACGAAGCCAAGGCTGAACACCAACTACATTACATGGTCTGGTGCTGAAAGCTCAAGCAAGCCTGTATTAGGATTCTTCTCTGCTCTGGTGACAGGCTGACCGGGAAACGAAACGGCAAAATAAATAAATAACTAAATCACTAAAAACACTGGGGATCGCAGACATAAGGTGAAACTATACATGCACATATTCACAATCAAAAAAGCAAAAACAAATCTGCAGCACACACAAGGTCAGACTACCCTCTCATACCCTCATAATCTTGTCACATGACTCCCGGGGGCCAATTTTCCAACTTAAAGCCTGCATCTAATGGTCAGGTTAAAGCTTAAGGCGTCACTCTTAAAAGATTAGAATGGAAATGGCTTTGTATCAGCAGCGAACAGTAACATCATTCAATGACACTAAGCATATACCAGACAATGAGGATCTCTCTCTGACAGCTGTCTGATTAACTCTAATCAATTCTGCGTATTAAGATGAGATCACTCAACTGATGACAGCGCGTGTTATTTATGTTATGGCAAATGCTATTAACACAAATTGAGGCAACAGGCTGCAAAAACGTTCTAAATCTTCAAAATAGAGATTTAAAGGTCAAGCAAACAGATAAACCCTTTTCCTTTAACTAAATAGAAACCCTGCATGAAACATTGCACACGACTTAAATGAAGATGTACCTCTATTTATCTTTCAGGACTGGAATACAGGCAAAATACTAAGGAAATTGTTTTTATTTATTTTCACCAACCAAATAAAAGCCCTGTTTTAAACATGGCATGTTGATTAACCTAAAAACCCATGAACATTTACACCTACATTTACCCTACAGGACTGAATGAATTTCTTCCCTCGTCCAAACAAAACACATTATGTTTCATATTATATTAATATAGAAACCCATTTCAACATACACGTAAATCTAACGTACAGGACCAGGACACAGGCCTAATACCAGTCAGAACATGCCCCATTCCACCAGCCACACACAACCCCTGTCTGAAACACTGTACATTAATTAACATGGAGAGACAATATGAATCATAATTTACCTTCCAGAAACACAGCACATGCCTAATACTTGTGACGACATGAGAAATAAATGTATTTCTTGCCGCCAACCAAATACACCAGTGTTAATAGCGGTACGTGGATTAATCTGGAGACCCATCACAATACGCACCCAGTCACAGATCCAAAACACAGGCCTAAAACCACTAATGCTGACCTGAGGAAGAGACGGGGAGGCAGCTGAGAGCTTCTTCTAGACAGCAATAACTGCATCTCGCTCTGCAAGTTACTCAGCTCTCGACATTTCTATGTAAAGAAGAGAGAGGAGCAACACTTACCAGCCACGGGGCTCAGCAGCAGCACGGCGCAAAGCCCCAACGCCAGAACAGACACCCGGCCCAGGACCGCCATCCCCTTCATGGTTCGTGCTCCCCTCAGAAGTGTTGGACCACTGCTCCGAGTCACAGCTGTATTATTCCTCCTTTTCTTCTTTCCAGACGGGTATCCGAGCTCATTCGCTCGGAGGGAAGTGTCCAACGGCAGAGTTGTCGAGTATAAACGTGAACGGGCGGTACATGGTTTTAATTATCCAGCTTTTAGGAACCGCTTCGCCCCGAGAGCCGTGTCTGGGTTAACGGTTAGCTTCAATCGATCCGTCTGCTGTCAAGCAGGCCAGCGTAGCTCAGCTAGCTAGCACTGAAGAGTTTGCGGCGCGATTAGCAAGCTCGCTATGTGACTTTTTTGTGACAATTCATTAGGCTGGGTTTCGCATTTAACGTTACTTGGCTAAAGCTCCCCGCCGTCCCGACATCAGCGAGTCACAAAAATAAACCTGCCAGACCAAACAGTCTCTCTCGTAGCTAACTCGGTAGTGCTGGATCTAAACAGCTGACGGGGGTTTGCTAATTTTAATTTGACCACCAGTAGTTCCCCCGGTGCGACTGAATGCTCCGGCGGCCGTCCTGACAGTCCATTTCGGTTAGTTAGTGCTAGTTAGCTAACCTGGCTAGCTCCGTCAGCTAGTCACAAACATTCGGCAGCTTCTTACCTCGCTCCCTTTTTTCTTCACTCACGGTCGACCACTTCGTGAGGACTCCGTCACTCAGTCGGTATAGTTATACAAAAACGCGACGAGATTATCTGACAAATATCCAAACGCTGGCGACGAGCCCGTCGGCTAAAATCTTTCTGAACAAGACCGACATGAGGGGGTAAAATCGGTCTGAATAGCTTTGCGTTTGAGTCCAAGCCAAAAAGGGCCTTTAACGGCGAGATAAGACTCCTAAACACACATGACTGAGAAGAAAAGAAGAAAACGAGGCACTGTTCTACAGTTCAGATCTAAAGCCCTTGTATTTAGATAGCTGTAACGCGGTTATTTCCAGGGATAAGTCGTTTCCCCCGTCGACTCCTCCAGCCGTGCTCCGTAACTTCGCCTATTCCTGCAGACAGACGCTGCAGGGCGGCCAGCCTCCCCCTCCCTCCTGTCTCTGTCTCTCTCTCTCTCTCTGTCGCTCTCTCTCTCTGCCTCTTAAACAGCCCCCAGCAGCAGCAGCAGTCTGCTCTACACACAGTATTCACTTCTCATTCACTAACACACTTTCTGCTCAGCTTTAAACGGTGCAGCAGTTAGGTTCTGGCGCCTGTAACGTTAGAAGAGCTAAATGCTTAAGAGGTTTTGTTTTTAACAAGAGCAGACAGAGTCACTTTATATCCACATTTGACTCACTGTAAATGCTTGTTGACAGATTTGATGTTTATAAATATTTCCCTTCTTGGTAAAAGATTAGTCATTCATGCATTCGTGTCTGTAAATTACGAGTTTGTTGTATGTTTATATCTAACAACTAATCGGACTTTATTTCTAATGGACTTCACTGTAGTATAGGATTATTACAGTGATCAGAGCGCCCTCTGGTGTTCTCTCTGATAAACAGGCAGCTGCTGTGCCAGAACGCCTGCATGTCTATCACGGGGTTAAAATGGACCTGTTTAACACTAAGGCAAGCTGGTTATTTATAGACGCATTAAAGGTAAACTAGTAGACAATGAAGGATAAGGACGTTAGTTCTGCCTTTAACCTTTTTCTTTTCACCAGTGTAGCAGGATGTTCTTGGTATAATGTGACAGCTACACTAAATTGTGTCATACAAATTTAGTGCCACTAGTTTGAACCAGGTGATGTGCTTGAAACAAGTGAATTTCACAGATCGTTGGGGCACAGATGTAGCATTTCATCAATTCAAACCAAAGAAATTTTTGATTTTACATCAAGGTGAGAAATACAGTAGGTCATTGTAGGTACCTGATGCCCCCCCCAAATGTACATCTTGGGCCCCCTGAATTCTGGGGGTCCCTGAAAATAAACTCATTGTGATGTTCTGTTGTTCATCAGGGAATAGTAGACACAAAAATACAAATCCAGCGAAAAGTTATTGTTTAGCTGCATCACCCACGATCAGCGAGATTCTGTCTTCCATATTCTTAACTGACTAGCAATGCAGGTCTAGTTAACCCAGTCGGCCCTTGTAGGGGCGAGTGATATGACAATACCGTATAAGTATTAACATTCACTGGTAATTCTAGAGTCTGTTGGGGCCCCAGGCAAAATTTCACAGGGGGCCCTCCAACCAGCGTTCATCAACATTATGTTATAAATAATCTGATAAAAAAAGAAGAAAAAAGTGAAATATAAACATTTCTTTTATTTCAAAAGGTCATATTTCTATTATCTTCAAAATCTAAGTATGAACAACAATTTAATGTAAAGATATAAATATACCCAAGCAGTTGCCTGCCTGGTCGCAAGTGGCACCTCTTATGAGACATTGACACCGTTTCAACTCTGGAATGTTTGGTCTGTTTGGGAATGGTGTGCTTGTATACAGCTTTTTGAATTTTCAGAAAACTTCCCAAATTTTTCCCATTAAGAATCAGTGGGATAAAAGAGTTCATGCTTGTCTACAGTACTTCTGCTCATGCAGCAGACATCGTTTCACATGCACATCTCAGTGAAAGACCCCCAAGCACAAATTCAGTGTTGGTCTGTTGGTCATGTTGCCCAAGCCAAGCTTAACAACTGTAACAATGCCCAAGATACTTTACAATATGGTGCGTCATTTTTCAAACTGAGATGTATAAGATCTAAATGAATGTCTGGAAGAGCGTATTATCAGAACAGAGCATTTCCAAGAGAAGGACTGTAAAACCACATATTGTATTAACGTTCAGCATCAGTGCCTCTATGGCAAGTGAACCAGCCAGCCAACATGGGATCCCTCGAATACCAGGCGGTCCCTCACATAAGATATTACACTTTATACTGCTGAACCGTTAATGGTGAAATATTAGGATCTCAGGGTCAAATTTAATTACATAAATGATTATTATGTGTTTTTCTGCTCTTCTGGGCTTTCTGATGAAAAGATGTAGCTTGTTGGTGAAAAAGACATTTTGCTTTTTTATGTTTACAACATAATCATTTGTAGATGCCAATTTTGTCATATTAATTTCGCATTTATTACATATTTATTATTAATGATCTATTAATAGATAATATACAATTAATAGTAATATACACTATACACTGGCTGTCTTGTTGTAATTATATGATGACAAACTGTGGTCAGTTGCAGAATCCCCCAAAACTGAAGAAATAAACATTAACAATAAAATAACAAAAAAAGCCTGAGACTCAGTGACTGACACCATTCAGTACTATTTATTTGTAGATCCCACTGCAACGGTCTGTAATGGTAATCAATAATGGTAATTGACTGTTTTGTATTTAGGCAAAATAGTCAATTGTCAACAGTACATTTGCTGAAACAGGCAAGTGATGAGACATCTGTAGCTTACTGAAGCTTTAATTGGGAGAACAAAAGATTAAAAGTTGAACTGTGAAAAAGTATGTAACATGAAACGGTTAAAACATGATACTAGGAAAAATAAATAATAATTTCAAATTATGATTCAACCATACCAAAAGCCTTCCAAGTAGCTGAGTTTATAATATACAGCATGGGTCACTTTGTTAGGTATACACTCCAAAAGTTTGCAGACATTTGCAAGTCCAAAATGCCTTCTGAAATCAAGGTCGTTAGTAGGAAATGTTTCCCCTATTTGATGCAGTAACAGCCTCTACTCTACTTGGAAGGCTTTACACTAGATGTTGAAACATTGGTGTGAAAGCTGGCCAGGTTCTTTTCACCTGTCAATGCATAGGGGCCACCACAGAGCCACCGCTAACCAGATATTAGCAGAGCATATTAGTAGGACCATCTTTAGCAGAGCTGTGACACTGGCATTGTAGTGGTGTGGTGGTGTGTGTTGGTATAAAGGTTGAATAACACATATGAGTACAAAAGTGCACTTAAATGGTAGTTGTATCTGATAAAATGGCTGGTGCATATAAATACAAGGTAGCTGTTTCCTAATAAACTGGGCATTATTTTGTATTGCGTATTTTAGAAGTGGCCATTTAGAATGCATTATTCATGAGAGAAAAAGAGTGGGATGTTGTTTTCAAGAAAGAATATAAACCCACATTAGAATGGCCTGAAAGTACTTCGAGCTCTGAAAGTGAAAGTGGTGGGTACAGTAATGAACAACCCCAAATCAGAAAAAGCTGGGACAGCATAGAACATGTGGAATATAGTAAAAATTACGTGTTTCATACATTTACTTTTATTTCATTACATTACAGACAGTATGAACCCAAAATATTTTATGTTTGTTAATATACATCCATTCCTGCATCGTGCAAAATAAGTTGGGATAGTGAAGCATTTACCACTTTGTATTGTTGCCATTGCTTCTCACAACACATTAAAGACGTTTTGGCACTGAGGAGACCAAGTGTTGATATGTTTCAGGTGGTATTTTGTCCTGTTCTTCCCGCAAACAGATCTTAAGGTGTGTAATGGTCTAGGGTAATCATTGTCACATACTTTTGTTTCAAAATTCTCCACACATTCTCTATTGGGGACAGCAGGACTGCAGGCAGGCCAGTCCAGTATCCGTACCATGTTTTTCCGCAGCCATGCCTGCGTAATGTGTGCAGCAAGTGGTTTTGCATTGTCTTGTTGAAATATCCACGGATGTCCCTGGAAAAAGACATCTTCTTGATGGCAACATATGTCAATCTAAAATCTCAGTGTACTTCTCTGCATTAATGCTGCATCACAGAAATGAAAATGACCATAACAGACCCTGGAGTTTGGACTTCTTGTTGTTTTGGAATTGATAACAGCCTGGATGGTCCTTTTGGCCTTTGGTACAGAGCACACAGTATCCATTTCTGCCAAAAAAGATCTGGAGTACTGAATCATCTGACCACAGTCTGTGTTGCTACCATGTGATGGTCCATCCCAGATGCTTCCGAGCCCAGAGCAGTGTACATTTCTGGACATGGCTAACATAAAGCTTTTGGACAGCTTTTGCACAGGTTTTGCACAGTGAATGTAACTCTGTATTGTAGTACTTCATAAAGGTTTACCAAAGTGATCTCTCGCCCATGTGGTCATATCTGCTATTACTGAATGACGGTTCTTGATGCAGTGCCGTCTGAGGGTTTGGAGATCCCAGGTGTTTAGCTTGGGCTTGTGGCCGTTATGCACTGAAATTCTTTCGGATTCCTTGAATCGTTTAATGATATTATGCACTGTAGAGGGAGAAATCCCTTTCAGTCTTTCTTTGGGGAACTTTTTGGAATGTGTTGCAGGTCTGAAATGCAGGAATAGATGTATATTAACAAATGAAATGAAGTTGTCCGAAATAAACATGAAATATTTTTGGTTCATACTGTCTGCCATAAAATTAAGGCAAATGTAAGAAACACTGCTTTCTTTATTTGAATTTTCCAAACTGTCCCAACCTTTTCTGATTTAGGATTGTATAATGGTTAGTGATAATATTCTGGAAGGGGAAACTTGATGATAAGATGCATAAATTGTATTACTGGAACAAGTCATGTGAGAGATTTACCCCCCAGAAATGTTGTTTGACTTACAAACTGAAAATAAAACAATATTAACTGTGTTTTTCAGAGGATACAAAGCCCTTATGGGCTGAGTCTGCACTATTGCCTTAGTAGGAAAGGGGAAGTATAATTCAGTAAGTTTCATTTGATTTGTTTTGTTTGTTGTGTTGGAGCTTTGACTGTTGACCATGACCTTCACGTTTCTGTCTCTGATATAATAGGTAGAGTTGTGGTTAGGGTTTGGACTGCAAGACTGCTCTGCCCACTTGGCGTTGGAGAGTCAGTGTCCCTGCGGTTGTCTTGTGTGTTACGCTGTAGGGATCTGCGAAGCAGGGGTCGTAGTAAGCGAGTGGAGACGCTTGAAGCGTTACTGCTTTCCAGCGTCCTCCTGTTGATGTGCTGAATGGACAGACGGCAGCGCAGCGTCTGCAGGAAGGCTGTGCGAAACTGGCGTGAGGACAAGTTGTACAGCAGCGGGTTCAGCACAGAGCTCAGGTAGAAGAAGGTATCTGCCACAGGCTGCAACACTGCATATGCTGTCAAATAACTTAGAGTCCAGGCTGATTTGGGCACCGCTGCAGTCATCAGACGCCGTATCTGGTTTGGCATCCAGCACACCAAGAGTGCGCACACAATCAGCACTGCTCACAAACACACATAAGACACACAAATGAATATAGGTAAATTCACACAAACACATAAATATGCATACAAATATAGAAAGATATTTAACAAAAAATAATGTCAAAGTATACAAATACAACGTATGACATCAGACATATTAGTCATCGTTCCAGTCTTAAAACCAAATTTTACAGCTGCGTCCTCTAGACAAAAAGGAAGAATAAACTGCACTACATCATTTTCAACTGATGGGTCTACACTCACCAAGCACTTTATTAGGAACACCTCCTTGTATCTACACTCAACCACCAGCCAAAAAACCTATCCAGCCAACAGTGTCCTGTGACCACTGATGAAGGACTAGAGGATGACCAACACAAACTGTGCAGCAGCAGATGAGCTATCGTCTCTGACTGTACATCTACAAGGTGGACCAACATGGTAGGATTGTCTAATAGAGTCGACACAGTGTTTAAACACTCCAGGAGCACTGCTGTCTCTGATCGGTGTCACTGCAGTGCTGAGAATGATCCACCACCTACATAATGCAAGCTCTGTGGTGGCCCTGTGGGGGTCCTGACCATTGAAGAACAGGGTAATAATGGACTAACAAAGTATGCAGCAAATCAGATGGACTACAGTCTGTAATTAGAACTACAAAGTATATAGTAGGTTGATTAGATGGACAGTGAGTGTAGGCGAAAGACTCAACTATGGAGGTGTTTACATAAAGCATGAAAAAACATGTCTGGAAACATAAATACCATGATATACCACATATACTCTTGATATATCACAATACTATATGTTTGCCATATAACCCACCTCTAATATATATATTGTTGCACAAAAACTTTCATCTATTTCTCCACGATTTAAAAGCTCTAGTTACCCTTTCAAGTTTGTGAATATGCATGATGGACAGATGGACAATAGAATTTGTTCAAAATTGCTTAGAAATAAATCTTATTATATCAGCCTTTATTGCAGGGTAAGAAAGCTGGTTTCTCCTGTAAAGCTCCATTTTGGATTTTTTTTTTTTTTTTGAGTTTTTAGCATTAAGCTAAAATTAAGGAAACCTTCTATGAGTAGCCATGTGCCGACTTTTGACTGGTACTGCATGTGCTCTGTGAATAAAGAAAACATATCTAATGCAAATAGTTTCTTTTGCTATGATCAATTTAACTAATCCTGACAGATAACAGTTTCAGTTATCAAACACATGTATAAACAGTACTCTTTCAGAACCGCACAAATGAAAACAGATGAACGGCAACATCACAGGAGCCTCACTTTATCTCAAACAACCAACGTCATGATATGCTCTGTTTATACATCTATCTGCAGAACACATTCCTCACTCTGCCACTGCTGGATATAGTGAGCACAGGCATATTTAAGATACAGTGCAGACAGACCTGAACGCAGTGGAGGCATATTAAAGACACAGTGAGTTTTATGGGGTACAAGTTAAAAATGCAAACATGTAAAACTCTTTAACAGTTTTGGTTAACAAATGTAGCAAAGATGGTGCATATAAGGTGAATGTGGGTTGTAAAAGGAAACCTGTTTACCAAATTGCTTGTTAGCATGGATATACAATGACACTGATGTGATGCACCATTCTTATGAAGTACATAAAGTAACCTGAGTGCTAATAGCAACCCCTTGTAAAGAATGTATGAGTGCTAACCAAGCTAATTTTATTTATTATTATTTTACACTCTGACCTAGAATTAGAGTGTTTGTTACATATATGTGACTTTCACCTAAAGTTTTCCAACTTTTTGTGATGTTTGTTACGTTCTACTCTTTAAAAGTGCTAAAGCTTGAACAAGAGAGATTAACAGCACAGCTGTCCAGATGATGTCCCTGACAGAACAAAATGAAACTGGTCAGGTTGCTCCTCCCATTTTTGGTGAGTATGAAAATGTCAAAAAGTGAGGCAAGCAATTTGGTTTTACACAGCCTTGTTGCATTTACCCGTATGTGGTGTCATTACCTAGGAATATGATGGTCTGCTTGCGGGACGCTTTCACCCTGGCACTCTCATGTTTGGGCACTCGGAGTTCATTTCCGAGGCCTGAAGTCTCCACAGTGGTCATGGGAGCTTTGAGCACAGTGATCATGCTCTTGCACATGAAGGCCACTGTGCATAGCACCAACAGGTAGAGAATAAAGGCGGTGAAGATGCTGGCACGGTACATGCCCCAGTACTGGCTCAGGCTGGTGCAGAAGGTCAGGTTCTGGGCTGGGGCCCCTCCAGGCTCCAGTACGTGGCCCTCTGTTCCTGTGGCAACCAACAGGGGCACGGCCACAAGGACAGAAGTGAGCCATGCAGCGATAATAAGGTGTGCGGTTCTGGCCTTTGTCAGAGATTTGTAGCGAAACGGGTGGCAGATGGCCATGTAGCGCTCAAAGCTCAGCGTGGCCACGTTCAGGATGGTGGCATAACTGCACGCCTCGAATAGGAAGTTATAGATCTTGCAGGAAGTGTTCCCAGAAGCAGAAGTGAAGGGGAACCAAATTGCACTATAGAGCTCCACAGGCATGCCAATTAACAGCACCAACAGGTCAGAGCAGGCCAGGCTCACCATGTGATCCGTCACGTTCTTCTGCAAGTAACCATTTCTCTGCAGCACCTGCGTTACATGGATGGTGATGCTGTTTCCCACGATGCCCAGTACCAGGATGAGGCTGTACAGCACTGTGAGGAAGACCTTCACCTCAAAGTGTGTCTCCAGCTTTCGCCAGTCTTTCTCTCCTTCCTGCTCACCCATGCTCTCCTGCTCCACACCTCTCTGCTCCAATCCACCCTGTTGACTTTAGTCCAGATAGCCAGCCTTATCTTTCCAGGAACACTACGGTATTGGCGTCATGAATCATGAAACTGCCACAGGAGCTCTCATCTGATTTCAGAAAATAAAAAAGCCCAAACTTTTCTTCCCCTTTCTCCTGTTTAATCCAGAACAGACTTCCCCTACCTGTCCATTCAAGCTCTTCCCACTCAGCTTGCCCAGTTCACTGTGCCTCCTCAAGCACCAGGCTACTGGATCTTCTGCCTGGTTGTCTGCCTACAGTTTCGTTGCAGATTTGGTTTGATCATACACCAGCGCCTTTCCTTCTGTCTCCGAAAGCGTCCGAGTTAATGATTACAGCTGGAATCCGAGGGCGAGGTTGTGCATGTGCAGATGTGCTTGTGTTAATCGCTATGAGCTATGAGTGGACTGAGTGGACTTCACAATCACAGCACCCCTGGAGGCGGAGCCATTAGTCACATGTCCTATTTCTAACACAGAGGTGTGTCATGACCCTTGTGTCCACATAGACAAATGTGCATGTTTGTCAAAATTCTAACTAACTCCATAGTTCATGACCTTCAGAACAAGCACAGCAGCATTTTCACCTGGAGCACACGATAAAGCTCTCATTAATCATTTAATGCTGTCCAGACATCTCTAGAGGGGTTAGTGAATCAAACCGCCCACCTCTGGACAAAACCAGCCACGTTCAACTCTGCACTGACTCAAATAGTCTAAAGTAAACAGGATAAGAGCAGCAATCTGAAAGCATCCAACCCGAAGGAAATGATGGGCTGGACACTCTGCTGTTTATGCTACTCACTGATCCTTATTTACATCTTTTATTTCTGAAATATGAGAATGGCAAAATTTCACTATCAAAACACTGCAAGTTCTAGCCTTATTTTCTAAAGGGAACATGCCTCAGATCATCTACGTAATCACCATATATCCCAGCTCCCGCTTTTCTGTAGCTCAGCTCAGACCAGACGCTGGGACAAAGAAGGCACATCAGTGCTACATGGATGATTCACCTGAACTGGTTTGAAGTCAGAGTTCAAAACCCAACTGACTTGGACTTTAGACTAAAATCATTTTGCTCTGAGTGAGCCTATACCTTAATTATGATTATTATATTGAAATAAATGATTATTAAACACTCTCTGTTGTCACTATCAGAAACGCTAGTCAGTACATGCAGTAAAATGCAGGGGCGTGGCTAAAATAAGGCCCATCTTATTTTAGGTAGTTTAAGCAGTGACGTGAAAATGGGGGGCAGCTGTGTTTTAATATTTTTATATTTTTATGGATGCTAAATCTAAATCTTTCAACTTCATTTAAAAAAACAAACACCCAAACAAACAAATAAATAAATAAACATACAAGCTGAACACAAACTGAAAATTAGGAGTTAGGTTTGAGACAGCCATCTCCCAACAGAAACTACTTTATAAATTATTATTTTGTATACATTTAGCTTATTACTGTCTCAATGAATGTCTTAGGCTTTCATTCACAACATGATACCTGTAAATATCGAAGGTCTGAATACTTAATAGTTTTTTAAATAGTTTTTTTTTATTGTGGTAATTTGGTAACATGTAATTCTTGTACTGAGTAATAAAAATGGGCAAAATGTATTTTATGTTAGTGTTGGGGTGATAACTGAATGTGACATTTGCAGCTACTCCATAAGTAAACGGCTCGTAAAACCGTCTACATCGTCTGCTATTGTAAGAGCTCTGTGCTGAACACTAACACACAGAAACAACGTGAAGTGCAATAAAAACAGAGATAAGCTTCTGTGCAGTTTGTACCGGCAGTGTGGAGGATTTAAAAGGGTGAGACAGAGATTATCTGCTGTAATTCAAAATCGTTAATTTCCAGAAATGTTTAATGAACTGGCAAGTGCATTAAATGTCAGCGATTTTGAGCCTCTGACTGGCCATTTAAAAAGGTATTTCATTGTTTATTTCTCCTCCATCCGTGTCCAAATATTATTAACTGTTGATGGGCTCTATTTATTCAAAACTGTGATCTGTAACTGTATCAGATGCTTCAGAACCAGTTCGAACCAGGTACTGGATTTAAGTCAATGGAGAAATGATGCAGTAATGGAGAAACAGTGAATGGCAGTGCTGGAAGTCGGTGACTGGTGGCGGCGGTGTGTACACTCACATTAAAAACAAAGGACACTCTGTGTTGTTCGGTATGTGGTTACTTTAGGTATTGGTTCTGCTGATCGTTAGCCAAGTGACTTTTTCCATGCTTACTAAACCTGGCGTAGGTTGTCTACATCAGTTGGGTGGGAACTCGGTTGTGTCATGTGGAGTTATACTGATTTTATTGGTTTTAATTAGACTAATATGGCCAACTATTACCTGCAGACCCAGGAACCGTGGCCAGGGTTTCTTGTCTATATATGGATTGTATAGACTTAAGAGTGAATTAACAACTTTTGAAATGTAAACAGTGTCTACAAATAAGATTAAACGCTTTTATTTCAGAAAAGTGAGGAAAATAGAAAAAATAGTTCAAAAAATAGCTCAGAAAAACTGGTTCTAGATATGCAGTATACTCTTTGGTGAGATGACAGTGCCATTTGAGGCCTGCAAAAATGGCATCTGTGGGAGCTTGACTGACGTGATTTCCTACAAGGTGGAAGTGATTTGGAAACTAGTGAGATTTTTCATTTGTAAATAAACACAGTAAGTGCAACCGGTGTGGACGTATTCAGCGATCTTCCTTTTGGCAACTTAAAAGTTTTGTATTTTATCTGTAAGTTACATCTATAACTTGAAAATATGTGACCATGTGAACCAAAAAAGCAAACAAATAAACAAATAAATGTTTATATTAACAAATAAGAGAAAACTAAAAACTTCTTTGCAAATTCCAAGCTGTACTAATCCCAGTTTTATATGAGTCTGCATTAAAATGCTGACTACAGCTTCTTGTACTGGGTGATGGTTCATCTCAGAAAGTAATCTCAGAGCATTTACAAACATGTGCCAACTATACACACATGAAAATAAGAAGGTTCTTTAAGGGTTCAGTTTAGCTTGTAACTACAGAAGAATCCTTTTTGTCTATACAGAACCATACATGGCACATTCAATCAGTCAATCTGAAGAACCACTTATGATATGGCTTTATATAGGACTCATGTTGTGCATGTTGAGCAGAGTAGTATGTGTGAGTTGGGGAGGGTCCGCTGGTATCATTATCTGTGAATATGCAGTCAGACCTGTGATTTGCTCTAGTGAATTAGTGTCATTTATGACATTAAAATGTGGTTACAGGGCAGTGTAACAATATAGAAACCTTCAGAAGCTATTTAAGGCACTCCTTTGCACACAACAGATATTGAGCTGAAGCTTAAGTATGAAGATACTCACAGACTTCCTGCTAACATTTGAAAAGGCTGAGTAGGCAGAAAAGTACTGTGCTATGACTTTAATGCGAAGGGGTTCTGGCTTTACTCAGGGGGCGTGGTGAGGGGTTGTTCTTGCTACATCGGGTTTCAGTATCAGCAGTAGGTACAGTCCCATGTTAATCAATCAGTGTATCTTAGTAAATCTTAGTAAAGATCTTAGTGAATCTTAGTAAATAACGCAGAATCCTTCAGAATCATTCTGACTACTCCGGCTAAAGTGGTCCAAAAACAGGATTTCAGTTTGTGCTGAAGAAAACAAGCAAGGGTAAAAGAAACACGACACAACACACACGTAAGCTCAATAGTGTTTTACTTGAATTTGCATTGTATTTGGTAATTGAGGACAGCATACCCAATACAAGCTGTAGCTTAATGTAAGATGTGCTCAATTTGTTGAGTTTCTTGTGTCCCATTTTAACAATGTATTTTATACATCATTAAATTTTTATTTCATTCTGAGAAATGACCTTGAAATCATAAATGAAAAAAAAAATAATAATAATAATAATAATCACAGGGTGTGTTCGTCATGCAGGCTTTGCCAATCCTCTAGGGTCTACACATTATGTACAGTACAGAGATGATCAAAATTACAGGCTATATGCAACTGATTGCAGAAATGGTGATTTGAAGACCAGCAAATCTGCATATTTACTACACAGTAATCTGCTTAAAAAAACACATCCTTGACCCTCAAGTACATACAGCCCATATTAATTTAACCACAATCAGAAATCTGACATTCAACACTGTATTTCTTACTGTGATACGCAGAAGAATACAGACAGCAGGCCTTAGCTCAAGAACTTAGTCTGCCAATCACATTCCTCTCTCACTTGCACACCTGAACAGAACGTCTTTTCAGAATACCGTGATTGGACGATCAGTCAGTATGGTACAGTCTGATTGGGTCATCGGTCAGCCTGTGTGGTCGGTGTGGCTGGGGAATGCTGGTTTCTTGCCCTGAGAAATCACAGCCAACAACGTAAGGAGCAAATTGGCAAGGTCACTCATGGAGCGTTTCACAGGGTCATCGGCATACAAGAGGGAGAAGTGATGAGATGATATGAGGCACAGTGGCTCTGGGCAGCATTTGGCAGGTTTCAGATTGTCACTTGCTGCTGCTCTGTCCCTGCATGAGGAGATTTTACTTTAGTTAGAATGACAGTATAACATGCATCACATGCTTCAGTCGTGGTGAGTAAAGAACAACATCTGAAACGTTGAAATGCAGGTTTGACTATTTCTAGACTTGCAAAAGGCAGACACCACCCTGCCTTTGTTTCCTGTCCAGTTGTAACAACTATTAAGTACAATCAATTCTTTTTAATGTATTTCAGCATCAAGAAAAAAGCAGAAGATATATATATGGCTGGATCTGCTCTCTGCTAGCTTTTAGTTTTAGCCTCTTTGCCTTTGTTACTTTGGTCTAATTGTTTTAGGTTTCTTATTATATATTTGTCATTTTAAATGTTTTTTGTTCTTAAATGTTTTTTGTGTCTTTTTCACTCACACTTCCAGGTTGACATGTTGGGTATAGTTGTGTCTGTGGCTGTGTCTGCACAACGTGAACCATAGCATGACACATGACTAAATTTGACCAGAAAACTGTCGGATATATGAGACTCTCACCGGTCACCGGTCACGACTGATCAAGCTGAAAAACGGCTGATTCTGGGCACCGGTGCATTTTCAGATTCCACCTGATTGCCTTTTGATTTTTTACTTCCTTATGTGAGTGGATTAACTTTTATGTAATGGCCTGAAAAATAAACACGCTATTCTGAATAACTGTTTGACTGGAAATGAAATAAATGAAGGGTGGTCTGACTTTTGCATAGTACATTCAGAACAGCAGACAGATGTCTGTGTGTGGGTGAGTGCGGATGAGTAGGTGGTGATTCAAGCTGAGGCATGTACTTCATATCTTTCTTGACAATTCAACATTAACAAACGCACACTCAATTAAAAGTCTGTCAGCAGAGAGCAGAAGCTAGTCTCAGTGTGTTTAAAAGGCTATTCAAACTGAGTCACGTCTTAAAAACAAACAGCATTCATTCAGTCCACTCAGGAATTCTGATTTCCAAAGGCTGTATGACTACCTTGGCTTGTAACTAGATAAAGCCAAACTAAACAACGACCACACCACCAACGTCTGTGTTCAAAGAAGACTTCCGGAGCCCTTGTGCATGTCTCAGTCTTGAGATTCACAGCAGATGGCTACATGATATTTGAGACTATTGTCTGACTTTGCTAATAGCAGCTTGACAGACACTACAGGCCCAACTGCCAATACTTACAGCAGTGTAATGTACATCCGTTATCTGACCCGGACATATCATAACGTATATCAACAATCCGTCCCAGGAATAACAGTACACATTATCCCGGGATATGTTTCCACATTTACTCCCAGATGTGATTTCTTTTATACAATGTGAAAAACTCCACACTTCATTTATTTCAAAGCTGCCACTACATATAAGTTACTTATTTTTAGAAATCAGGGGAAAAAAAGACATATTTAAGACTAAATACTATATTTCAAAATTAGCCCTGTGATGGTCTGGTGACCTGTCCAGTGTGTTTCATGCCTTCTGCTCAATGAGTCCTAGGACAGGCTCCAGCACTCCCTGCGACCCAGGAGGATATGCAGTTTAGATGATGAATGAATGAATTAATTAAAATCTAATTAATATAAATATAAATATATAATAACACCACACCTCCAAAGTTCAGTCTTAGAAGTTGGCTGCATTTTCTGCTTTTAATAAACCAAGTAATCACCCACAAAGTCAGTGGTGTTATGGTCTGGATTCTGCGGTGGTCAGTCCATTGGCCTTTTATTTTTTGTCCATTTCCTTTTCTCAGTAAGAGCTTCTCACAGTGGAAGGACAGACAGAAACATCTGTTAATTTCTACAGTTCTGAAGCAAGAGTGGAGCTTGATTTTCTCCTCCCTCTCAAAGATTTCAGCTTTCAGCACTGTTTATCTGACAGTGTTGGTGGTCTGCCAGATCTTTCACAGCAGTTCTATTTTTTCTATGTATTTTACTCATTTCCTGTTTTTTTGTCCCATTTTCCTCTTCATTTTGTAAGTTGATTATCTTGTAACTAATCTCCACGAAACATCTCCTAAAAAACTCACACTTAATGACTGTTTTGACTAAAAATGTAATGATGGGTGGTGTTTGACTTTTACAGAGTATGTATTAGTGTTATTAATGTTAATCTAATTTAATCTTAATTGTTTTTACTTTATATACTTTACAGTTCATGTGCTACTGTTACCCTAGTTTGTATTATAATGTACAATGATCAAATGTTTACAGTTTACCTCAAGTGTTGATCAGGAAGAGAAAGCTCTATTGTCGAGGGCAGAGCTTTGTAGAGGGATGAGCCTCTCACACTGTTCACTGTCTGCTGATAGTCTACAGAATACAAACACACCATTTTTAACACGCACACACACACGCGCATACATTTACCAAAGTAATCATTTATTAAATAACACATTAATAATCTAGGAGCATTAAAAAACAGTCTTTTTAATTGTCATTGCAAAATCTTGGGAACAGAAAGTGCTCCCAGTGGTACAGGAATACCATCTCAATGATTTCCCTCCCTGGGCTTATCTAGCTGCTTTTACTATGTGTAGTGCTGTAACACATATAACATTTTAAACATATTCTTATCTAGGGGTGGCATGGTGGCGCAGGGGGTAGCTCTGTCACCTCACAGCAAGAAGAGCTGAGGTTCAATCTGTGGCCCTTTCTGTGTGGGGTTTGCATGTTCTCCTTGCGCCTGGGTGGGTTTCCTCCCACAGTCCAAAGACATGGAGTACGGCGAATTGGAGATGCTAAATTTCCCCCTAGGTGTGAATGTGAATGTGTTTGTCTGCCCTGCAAATGACTGGCAACCTGTCCAGGGTGCCTCCTGCCTTCTTCCCAGTGAGTGCTGGGATAGGCTCCAGCACCCCCCGAAACCCAGAGGAGAAATGGTTTAGAAGATGGATAGATAAAAGTATACTTTATTTGCTATAAGCATCTCCCAGACATGCTTGTCTTCACTTTAATGCCCATCAACCTGATAGGCAAAGACCAGTTAGATAAGAATAAGAATAATCTGACTCTGGGTCAAGCACTTTTCAACGTTAGAATGGACACAAGACTTCCCTCTATACTACGCTGGTAAGCAGCTTCTTTAAGTAACAACACCCAGGGACCTTTACTGGGGCCAAACAGATGTTTTAATGACATTCATTTATGTGAAGATTAAGATCATATGAGCACATACCAAAGTTACTTCTACCAGCTGAGGAAAAACTTTAAACATGATCACAGCACCAATATCACAGTAACATGGGCAATTAATTGCTGCAGTGTTATTAAAAGAAAACACTGGGGAGCATTTCTCTGTTCTCTTGTGCGAGTTTGTATTTCTCAGAGCTTTTCAGAATTTAAGGGGGATCAGCAGACTTACATTACTAACTCTGCATGTGAGGAAGATCTATCTCCATAAAACACTAAAATAAGCTTGGCTCTAATGTGCAGCACAATTACAGTCTAAATCTGATAGAATTACTTGGTAAATCAGGGAACAACAAAACAACCCAATACATTGAAATATACTCTTCCTAAGCCAAAAGAGGGGAAAACGTATCATGGATACTATGCATTGGAACATGCTGTATTTGGGAAAACTTTTAATTTAAAATGAGAAATAAACATGGAAAACAAGAAACAAGTGTCAGTAAGAGCATATACTATATAATATTATTATTATTATTATTATTATTATTATTATGTACAGTTTCTGGATTACCTGTGGTTCCTGTGCTTGCGACAGAAGAATGAAAAGACCCTCCGGAGCACTACCATTGCTGGGTCCCAGTTATTGTAGTGGCACAGCAGTGCAGCCAGGAAAAAGGAGAGGAAGACTGGAACTGCTCCCGCAAAGAACAGCCATGAGAAACTTGCCTGCATACATGCGTGTATACACACACACACACACACACACACACACACATATTATGACATGTACCTATTTAGGCTGCACCATCTACAAAACATCTAAATAAATAAACAGAGCAGGCATAAATTTAAAAGCGACAATTTCGCTACCTTGGCTTTGTATAGCACATCAGCTTTGAATTAAAATAATGAGGTCATAATATGAAATATCAGCTTTAATTTTTTTATGTTTTGGGTAAGCCATTCGGCCCATTATATACATAGTCTTTCACTTCAGGGGAGATATAGTTGTAATGTAGCTGTGATCTGAATAACTGCCAGAGGTGGTGTAAAGTATATTGGATTCTGCTCATGTTCTTGCACACAGGTTGAGATCTAATACCAACAAGGTCATGCGGTGAAATACTGTGTGTTGCAGACAGTAATACAAATATACTGCTCACATGGGAAGTGCCCTCTAGGAACTTACACACAAATCGCATGTCCCAGTGACTAACTTTTGGTAATCTTATCGTGTGCCTGAAAGAAAGGCCTTGGGGGCAAGAACAAGATCCAGACCCCAGTCAAGAAAAGTGCCATAGATAAGGCATATGTGTCATAGCTAAAGCCGATAAAACTGAAATGTTCAATCAAGCCATGGGACAAGGCAAAAAAAAAAACAAACAAACAAAAAACTAAAATCTAAAAATGAAACAAAAAAAACCAAGAAACCCTAAACTGCATATAAATCTAAAATGAAAACAAACTGAAAACAATAGAGAAAAACACATGAAACCTACTGTAATCTTGTTGTTGAAATATAATCTGTGTTGGTGTATTATTAGTATTTAATTAGCACAAAAGAGCTAACAAAAACAAGGCATTTGCAGACTGGTGGTGACCTTAGATGTAGGTAAGGCCACTGCAGACCACGGCAGTGAAAAACAAAGGTTAAGCCAGCAAACAGAAGGTCATGGTTGCAAATTCCACAATCCCAGGACTAGAGTTAGGATATTCCTGGATATTCCTGGTTGTGCTCTTGGACAAGGCACTTAACCCCCACCTACCCTGCATGGTGATGCTGTCCTATGCTGTTCTCAGACTGGACACAGTTAGGCAGTAAAATGACAAAATTCACACAGAGGAAAAAAACTGCAGCAAAACACCAGGATTAACCCTCAAAAACAGAAAGGCCAGGTTGCCATTTACACGTAAAAAAGACTAGAGTCCCGGGACAGACTCATGGACAGATGGGATGAAGATTAACCTGTACCAGAGAGATGGAATGAGGAAAGGGTGTAAAAACAACTCAGCTGGTCCAAACATACCACCTTATCTGAGAAACATGCTAGCATAGGTATGCAAGGCTGCCTTCTGGAACGTTTTTTGAGTGTGGATGTAACAACTCATGTGATTCATGGCAGATTGCAGCAGCAGAGCAGAGTGAATCATTTTAACTACTCCAGTCCAGTTGATCATCCTACCTTAAGATCACTGAGCATGCATTTCAATTACTCAAGGCACAAGCTCTATGAAACAAGCAGGAGCCGAAAATGGCTTTATCTGGGAGGGCTAGGAGAGCATCATCAGAGAAGACACACAGGGTTTGACTATGTGCATGGGTTGCAGATAATTTAACTACAATGTTAATATGTCCAATTACAGATCGTCCCTTGAAAGGCTTTGGGAATCCAATAATTACAGTACCCCCTGAATTACTTCAATAACGCTGAATATCAACATATTCCATGTAATTCATGTCTACATACACTTTCAACACCACTTCTCAAAATCATAGTTTAAGACGGGTCTGGTTCTGGTTTGTACTTTAAAAGAAGACATCATAAAATGTATAGTTGTGGAACCGGTATCAAAGTCATCTGTAAGATATCTGTAATGTATCAAAACAATCTAGATAAAACCAGTTCTACTTGCACAGGGCCAAAACAACACAAGCTATACACAACAAATACAGACTGCTCTGTGTTTGGACAAGTTAATTACCCACAGAACAATCAAGAGTGCATAATGCAACGCACATTAATCATAAACAAATCTAAAAGCACACGGTTTCTAGAACTTTTTTACATAATTCAAGCACACCACTCACCTTCTGCATACATATATCAGTCATGATGGACAGTGGAATTGTCAGACTTAAAGCCAATGTCCCAATCAGAGATGAGGTAAGAAAACATCCCCTGTCAAAACAGAGAGAGACAAACACAGTCATGCTCCATCCTTGTGGGGACCTCATTCAGTGTGTAAAATATAGTGTGCTAATTTAGAAATCTAAGCTAACATTTACCCTAAGTCTAACCATAACCAACACCCTAGGCCAAATTCCAGTCTGAATATCACTAACAAAAAGGACGTTATCTGATTGTTACTCCTCCCATAAAGTGTTTTTGAAAAGCGTCCCCCTCCTCCACTGCCTGCATATATGAACGAAGTTCAGCAGCTTTTCTGTACATGTGAAAGCATGTACACAAACAGAAAGCTAAAGAAAATGAACCCTTAGAAGAGCTGTTACTGCTGTTCTGTACTACTACAATCTACATTTACTATATGCTATGCTATACTGCTATGCAATTACATAACTAGTTACATAGTTTTGTTTTTAATTACATTTAGATTCAATCACCAATAAGTTAAAGTTTGCACTTTTTCTGTTTTTGATGCCAAATAACCACAAAATGTGGCAAAACTGTAATGGATATTATTCATAACGTATAACAGCATATTATACCCGTCATGCTTATGTCAGTGTTGCTATGATACTATGACCATCTGTGAGCTATGAATATAAAATCATTCATATAAAAGCCCAAAATTATTATTATTATTTTTTTTGAGTGGTGACAACTGTAACTTCAAAGGGTTAATCACTCTATACACATCACTATTAAATATACTTATACACTGGTGTACACAAATGTACACACAGGTGAAGCAAAGGTTAACCTGCTCCATACTATTTCCTGCAATCAAACACTTACACGCCCTCTCACCTACCATAGCCAGAGGAACTCGGACAGCACAGTTCCGATCAGGCCGTTGATCAGAATGTAGCAAATCACCAGCCGGCTTGGCATCTCGAACGACTCCAACCCAGAGTAATGCAGCAGCACGAAGCCAGGCCATAACAACAGCAGATTAAACAAGCCCACAAACCCTACACGAACACAGACATGGAGAACAAACAATATGATAGGAGTCATGGATCTGTATGAGCACATATGTTTGCATAGTCCACTCACCAAAGAACATTGGGATATCCAGCTTCTCTTCTCGATCAACTTTCCTTTTTAGCATAACGATGTAGACAGCATACAGCATAGCCCCCAGCAGTGACCAGAGAGAGCCTACACAAAGGCAGAGTCATTTTACGTTTTATCATTTTCAGTCATTCAGCATATTTCTGATTAGTGAATTAAGCTACTTTAAGGTTCAGCTATTGCTGATACAGGCACTCACACACAACACAACAAGCACATAAACCATAGAAAAGCACTGACATTAAAATCTGAAGTGTTGGCTAGAGGGTTAGTGGGCTGTGGAGCAGTGATTGTGTTCTCAGGAATGATGGAGCACCATCCAATGCCTTTGGTATAAGCAGCAGTGACGTTAGTGATCCAGAATTATTCATCCTGCCTCAATATCTGACCTCACTAATGGTATTGCTGCCAATGCAATCCTCATCCTGCAGTCATCACAGAAATGCTCCAACATCTAGCCTAAAACCTTCCCAGAACAGCAGAAGCTGTTATTGTAGCAAACGTTGAACAAGCCCCTATTAATACCCCGGAAATAACGTGGGATGAGTGTCTACAAATTCCTGGCCATACTGTGTCTTTGTTTCATCACTGTGATATCCACAAACAAGTACCCTGAGAGTGTCCATGCTTACCAATAGTGCCTTTTCCATCAGGACTCTCCATCGCAGAGACACTGACCACAGCCACACCCACCATGCTACAGAAAAAGAAAAGAAAAAACCCTATAAAGACGATACGGAGTACTAAATACAGTGTTCACATCTAAACTTATTTCATGTATAAGTAACACAGCGACGATAATTATGAAAACAACTTGAGTGAGAACATTGATCTCACCTCAGAATAACAGCCAGCAGCTTGGAGAGTGTGAAGCGATCACTGCTGTTACTAGGAAATATGGCAGCCAAGATCAAAGTGAAAAGTCCTAAGAATGACCCCAAACACACCTATTTTAATGTATCTTCGATATTATTCAACAGTTATTTATTCTCATTAACAGGCACACACATGCTCTCACGTAACTGCTTCAATAGTCTGTGAAATACCTGCTGTAACATAATACAGTGCAATGAATTATGAAGTTCAATTGGAAACACTGTACAAAAAGGAAATGATGGAAAGTCCCAGACTGGACCGTGTGAACGTAAAAAACAGCGTCTGTTTAAACTGCGGCCATAAAGTCTCTCTCAGTATGCCAACATGGTCCATCACAGCAACAAAATGAACAAAAGTGGAACATGTGAAAAACGCACCTGAGGTGGAAGACAGAATGTTTACAATAGCCACCTGTGTGTCTGTCAGAGCCTCCTGATAGGCTAGATTTGCCAGGAACCACTGAGACAGACAGAAAAAGAAAAAGAGAGATTTAACATTCTGCACTCAGAGCGTAGTGCTGTGTATGCGTGTGCGTTTTATTTTACTCTCACCACGAAGCAGAAGAAGAAGCTGATTCTGGCCACAGCGCTGATGCTGAGTTTTCCCATAATCCTGAGGGAGGCAGGATTATAGGACATGCGGGACAGTTTGGCTTCTAAAGCCTGAGAGTAAGGCAGCTCACGCACTTCCATCACGTTACTGAATCGCACACGCTGCTTCCGCACAGCTATACACACACACACAGGCACAAACGTCCCACACAATCAATCAAATATAAAGACAGTAAAAAATAAAAAGGTGTCCCGTAAAAGAAAACAGATTTTAGTTTTTTTCTTCTTCACTGATTAAGTACACCTCCTTGTTTCTATACTTATTGTACAATTTATCATCTCTTCTTCTCAGATGTGTGCACTTTGTAGTCCTACAATTACAGAATTAAGCTCATCTGTTTCTCTGCATAGCCTCCTTTCACCCTGTTCTTCAACAGCCAGGCCTTTCATAGGACCACCACAGAGCAGGTATGATTTGAGTGATGGATCATTCTCAGCGATGCAGTGACACTGATGTGGTAGCAGCATGTTAGTCTGTGTTCTACCAGTAGATCAGACATAGTAGTGCTGTTAGAGAACCATAACATCTAACTGCAGGACTACGACTAATTGTAGATCTACAAAATGCTACTGCGTGGTAGGCGGACCTGATTAAACGGACAAAGAGTGTAAACAGAAAGTGGGCCTACTTTAGGAGGTGGCTATTCTTCTTGGAAAGCTAACACACAAGCTAGCACATCTAGAATCTGATTGTATAAGTCAGTTGTTTGCTTGTATTTATTCTGTATAAACTCTAATAAATGCATACTTTACAGATGGATGGATTTACACACTACTTTCTCAGATGGCCTATGTTACAGTATTTTCTCTGATATTGTTTTTTTGCAGGAATACTTACGAGTCTTGGACTCTCTACTGGCATTGCCCTCAGGAACATCCTGAAATTTCACCGGCACATATAGAGGCTCACTCTGCAGAACACAAGTACACTGCTATTATAATAGCACACGCAAACACAAACAATACATCTGCCTACTGCTTATACATTCTAAGACTGAACCCCTGGGCTTTGAGACTGTACTGTGAATCAGATTCCAATTTAGATACAGCACTGATTCAACACCCAGTCATGTTGATATCAGCAGAAAACACTGAGGAACAAAAACAACAAATCTGATCTAAAATAGCACAGAACTGTTTACAGCATAACAAAATGTAAAGAAAGGTAGGTCCATGTCATAACATCAGGAGCCACATTTATCTTATTATTAAATGTAGAGTAAGAAGTGGGCAGCCACTACAGTTCCAACTTGTTTAGTTGATACAGGACAGTTTTGTACACATTCACACTGTGAGCCATATTTCAGTGATTCTTTTAATGAAAGATTTTAACTGATCAAATAAAGCTGTTGTTGAGTATGTGTTTCTACCTATTGGGTAGTACAGTATTCAAGCAGTTTGAGCATGATTTGGTGTTCATATCAGCTCAGACTCATGGTTTCTGCATCAGTATAAGAATAGAAAAAGTAGTATCACACCACCTTTTATTCCAACACTGAACACTGAGCATGTGAAGGCTAGGGGACATGTAGATTAGAAACTAACAAAGTCCTATTATTGCCCCCATAAAAACCCTGCTCATACACAAGACACCCACTATCTGGGTCAATATACTTAACTGGCCTCTCAAATTCGAATGTCACAATAGAGTTGTGGCTACCATGCTTTGTTGTCATATGAAAAGAAAAATGACTTTACCACAAACACCCAATGTCACTGTGTTATTGGTGTGTATGAAGCTGCATGTGGCATGTTTTGTGGAGTGACCCCGTGCTAGATATTAGTTCATTTGAACCTCCTGTTCATTTAAATGTTCCTCCCAACGTTATTGATTGTTAACACAGTTTCCAGAATCAATTTAGTCCCTTTAACGCTGACAATGCATATCCTTGATTCTGGTTGCTGTAATCATGTGTACTAACAACATCTCTTCAGCTATACTAATCCAGAAAGTAAGAGCAGTGGTTGAACGACACTTATGTGTACACAAGACACAGTATGGGTTTCATTCTGAGAGTATTTACTCACTAAGGAGTTGTTAAAGTTGTTTTCGGTTCCACCAGCAGTCAAACGTGAATCAGGAGTCTGAAAAAAGAAAACACATCAGACAGCAGTTCTACCGTGCAGATTTTGCTATAACATTCAATTTATTTGTTATAACAGCTCTATTAAAACACTCAAAAACTATGCTGCAGTGAACAGTTCAAGAGAACTAGGAGCCTGTTACACTACCAATACATAACAAGAGGACACTAATGGAGTCAAGTTAAATAGGTGAACACCAAAAGCTACAATTAAATATATTTAAACACAACTATGAAAATACAACTGGTGAAAAATCAAATACAGCACTGTGTAAAAGTGCAAATGGTTTACAATAATTTATTTAGGCTGTAAGTTGGTTTCTGCTTATTGAATTGCCACAAAACATTATAATAAATACAAACACTAAATAAATTATGTTTAATAACTATTCTAATTATAGTGTGTTTTTCTGAGCAAATAAACAGTTACTGCCCTGATAAACAGCTTTTAAAATAGAAGTGCCACAGGTGCCTAAGGCTTTTCCACAGTACTATCATACACCTCTAATTGTGCAGCTACTACTTTTATTGGCCAGCGCTGATCCTGAATTTCACACACAGCTGAACAGTTTTTAACATTCAGAGATATGCACAAATCTAATTTGGTTAAACCACGCTGTAAGGATGCTTTAAAAATCAAAGCAGCTGGATTTACAAGATTGCTGCGCTGTTCCTGGTAACGTGCTGCACACTGCTGTCTCCATGGTCTCCAGAAGAGGAAGCCAAGTAAATACAACACGAACATGGAGGTCTTCACAAACGTGCTGAAGAAAGGCTTACTGTACTGCTGCTGCACAAAGACATACTGACACACACACACACACACACACACACACACACACACACACACATACACACACACAAAATAGAGATATACATATACAGTATTTTGACCAATTAAAAGTTAAGAAAAAAAACTTTTTTTTTCTTTTCAAAGCTACCTGGCTATATATACATATTTACGTTAACAGTATTTAGATATGACTATTTTCCAACATTTCATTATTCCTTACAATAAAACAGGTTGTTACTGTGCCTGTAAAAACCTGATTGGCTGACACTCTAAAGTGAAATAAGACGCATCAAGTTCAATAGATAGTTCTGGCTGAAATGTACAGAACAAATTGTTAAGTCTGGAAAGTCTTGACCAAAACCCTGTAGCGTCACAGAAGACACAAAGTATACTGTAGCTTATCTGCAGTAACAACATTCCTTTTACTTCAACATAAACGGGTGTGGAACTGCCGTAAGCTGATCACACAGTCATATGTGTAAGTATATTCATAGCTGTGATATCAATTGGTCTTGCAGACTATTTTCCTTATATGTACATAAACCTGATTGGGTATACTTTGAAACTTGAACAATGTTTACATACTACACAAAGCTAGAGAAATATGCACAATATTCCAAATATGTAAATGTGTATGAGGAAAAAAATGAAATGGCATATGTTTATCTGTGAGTAGATCTTACTGCAGTGAGCTCAGATGAAGCAACCCAAATGACGTCCACAAGCAGCAGGATGACCACGCCCAGCACCAGCCTCCCCTTCTGGGCACCGCATACCCCCCAACTCATCCTAAACACATATGTGTTACTCACATTTGGTTTAGCTGTATGTGTGTTTATGTTGGAGTGTGCAGTATATCAACACCTCATGACCAAGTAAATGACCTCACCGTGCTGGGCGCATTAGAAACGGAAACACCTGCCACGGCCAGCCTCGCTCACCACGCTGTAGATCAAAGCGTGCATCACACAGCCACTACAGGGAAGACATAAAGCTACATTTTCTATTTGACAGATAACTGTATTTTTTTTATTATTGGATAATTAATCCAATTTTAAAAAATCTCTCATTTAAACTACAGATTCTAATACATAATACTAGAAGAATGCAAGGTGCTGAAAGTAGAAGAACAGACATGAGTGAGATATAGGGACAACAGTTTAAGTCATACTGGTTTATCTTGTTTATTTCTCCTCCAACAATTTCTCTGGGTTTCCTACACATTACAATGATAATCACTACTTTTAATAGTCTATAAAGCAATGCAATAAAGTTTCCTGATATGTAAACAGTAATTTATAAAGTGGACTTACATGCAATTTTAATTCAAAGGAAATATCATAATGACCTCAGTACTAAGTAGGGCTTGAACGAGTATAAACAATATTCAGCATGTTTTCCTGATTATCAATAATAGGACATTTGAACTTGCTTCCTTGACTCATGCACGCTTGCCAAAACATCACGAGTTCACTGGGTCAACTATGCAGACAAGCCTCCAGAAAGCAGTAAGTTATTTGTAAAACCATAATGTATCATTTTACATTTAGTTAATACACAATAAACACAGTAGCCTGTTTTATTTCTATTTCGCTTGATTAAATCTCAGATTCTCTATTTCTATTTTGGAATAAAGCTCTATTCCCAATTTTCATTCTCAGAACTGCAGTGACACTGACGTGGTGGTGGTGTGTTAGTGTGTGTGGCTCAGACACAGCAGTGCTGCTGGAGTGTTTAAACACTGTGTCCACTCACTGTCCACTCTATTAGACACTCCTACCTTGCTTGTCCACCTTATAGACATAAGCTCATCTGTTGCTGCATAGTTTGTGTTGGTCATGCTCTAGTCCATCAGCGGTCACAGGAAGCTGTTGGCTGGATAGCGTTCTCAGTCCAGCAGGGACACCACCAACACGTCAGTGTCACTGCAGTGCTGAGAATGACCCACCACCCACATAATACCTGCTCTGTGGTGGTCCTGTGGACAATGCATGTAGCTGCAAGGAGGTGTGCCTACTGAAGCGACTGAGGGTAAAGCTTGCACTCATACACTAAAAAAACACAGACTCTGCCCCGATGGGCGCCCGTTCAACAATATCACCCATCTGTTTCACTTTTTTTTTTAATTGTCTTTAATCTTTTGAAGGTTTTGAACAAATTCCATTGACAAACGTAACTGAGAGAGATTTCAATTATTTATTGTATGCATTTAAAGAGTTTAATTCGTTTATGTTGGTATATTTTTACTTTAAAAATTTAAGTTACTAAATTTAAGTTGCAGCTAATACTGCCTAAAGTGTTTCACAATGTCCTGATATTCATTTAATGTATGTTGTGAGAAGGAGCTGCAGTCTTTCACAATCTGTAGATTCTCACACTACAAAGTGAAATGAATGTCGGCCCCAAACGTCGCTTACCGGTGAACCTGATTAGTAATAATCGGTACCGGCTCTGAAATAAACCTTATTAGTCGACCCCTAGTACAGGGTATATTTACATTCCTCATGCTGCGCCCAAAACCGCGTAACTGCACCGCTACACATATGGGTGGCAAGGGTATGCAATTTTTGTACGCAGCCTCAGTGTGAACATGGATTTCATGTCGTTAGACCAAAATTTTGTCGAATTATTTTTTTTTTTACTATACAGCCATTAACTAACAGGGACTTTCCTCACATGAATGTTGCTCTATCAAGTTAATTCGCCTACATATGGTTGTGGTTTGAACACCTTTCGTGTAAATCAAATGTGCTTCAACAGCAGCTCCAGCAGTAGTCACAGTAGGCTGGGTCACCGACTGATACCCAAAGCTAATTTAGCTAGTGTTAGCAAGCCAAAGACAGGCTTTCCTAAAACAGCTCCATTACCTGCTTCGGTTGTCGAGGTGTTGAAATCCTTAGTCTTCATACAGTCTACGGTTTTCATGCAGTAGAAAGCTTCCTTAACAGCGAGCTTCGTCTTTAAACACGGATGACAACTTGACTAACCTGTAAATATTTACATGACTTTTACGTGCACCGTCTCCAGCTCATGACTTCATTTATCTCATATGCATTCTGGCACTTGTAGTTTTAATGCTCAAACATTTCGTATGAGCCGTACGCTAGACGTTACACAGAAAGACTCAGTCTCCCATAATGCAACAGAGAGAGTCAAACTAAGTTTGGCGTGACACTTCCGCCGCTTTCACGTTTTCAGACAGACTGGTGTTGTGGAGAAATTACAGCTTTAATATTCTTTTTATTTGGCCAAGATATTTGCTGTAATTCATGTACGGTTTATTGTTTCGGATGTCCTGCATGTATACAAAGTAGAACGCCTTAAAACATTTAAATGACCTTTTTTTTTTTTTTTTTTAAAGTGGTCCACACAAATGTTTAAAACACCAAACGACTGCTGTATTGTGTAAAATAATGCTTTTTAATTTTCATAGTAAGATTCCCAACATCCGGTTTATCTTTTGTATTTACAGTAAAGTATACAATACAAAAACACAGTTTCCACAACAGAAAGGCAAAGATGTGATAGCTGAACCCCCAGCTTGATAAAAATAAGTGAACGTATATTTAGAGTTTATACTGTATATTTTGTACAGTATGTATACACGTTATGCATGTTATACACTCAAAGAAGAATAGGCGCACCCAAAAGGAAGTGACAGATTGCAATGCTGTTCGGAAGGAAGCTAAAGGATACCAGGAACAATAAATGATGTAAAGTTTCGACTGATATGAGCAACAGTTATTGAGCAACACATACAGAAGGAGTGTCTCTCAGTATGGCGTCGGGCCGCCATGTTTGCTAATGCACCATGCCAGACGCCTTGGCATGGAATCGTAGAGGTTCCTAATGGTGTCCTGCAATAATCCATCCCATGCTGCTTGAATATTCTCACACAGTTCCTGCAGATTTTGTGGTAGAGGTGGAGTGTTGATAGCGTTTCCAATAGCATCCCACACATCTTCGATCGGAGATAGGTCTGGCGATGCGGGTGGCCATGGCACAGTATCTGTGTCTTCAAGGCAAGCTCTTGAGACCGCAGCAGTATACGGACGAGCAGCGCCCTGTTGGAACATCGCACCGGAGTGTGCGTTCACAAAAGGTAGGGCCACTGGCAGCAGAACCTCATTAACATAACGTTGGGCTGTCATATTGCCTGTAATGAAGACCAAAGGTGATCTGGCATCGTACGAAATTGCACCCCACACCATGACCCCAGGCCTTCTGGACGTGTGACACGTGACAAGCCTTTCATCTTTGTGCTGACTACGGTGCCTCCACACACGGATTCCTTGGTCGTCTCCACCAAGACAAAAGCGGGACTCGTCACTGAAGATGACCCGCTGCCATTCTGTTTCACTCCATGACAGTCTGGCACAACACCACTGCAGTCTTTGGCGACGGTGACTTGGTGTTAAAGACAGTCGTCGTAACGGCGTGCATGCATGTAGTCCTGCGTCGCGCAGCCGTCTTCCAATGGTGCTGGCACTAACAGAACGATTCATGGAAGCTGTCACAGCTCGCTGAATGTCCGCAACCGTGGCCGTTGGGTCACTCTGCGCATGTTGGACAATCTGTAGGTTCTCACTCTCCGTGGTTCGTGTAGGTCTCCCAGATCCTTCATGTCGCTGGTGCGTGCCTTCCTCTATCCACTGCCGCCAACAGCGTGCTATGGTAACATCCGCACGACCGGTATGGCGCGCAATACGCCGAAAAGACCACCCCGCTTCCCGGAGCCCGACGATGCGACCCCTCTCGAACTCTTTCAACTGCTCGAATGGCCTTCGAAATCCTCTCTCAGACATACTTCGCTTGCAAAGGACGGTACAAACACAATAGCACGAATCACAATGGAAAGTACCCACACAACAAGACGACCTTATATAGACAGTCAGGTACAGCGATAAGGCCCGTCCTTGGTTACGTCACATGCGCGACCGAACGTTAGGCTTGAATCATTTGTATGTATCACGATATCAAACCTACCCACCAAGTTTCATTCCTGTCGGCTGATTCCTTCCGCCTGCAACTGTTTTTTTGAGCGTATTTGAGAAACATTGCTGTTTGTAAGCCTCAGTGCGCATGTGTGACCCGCCTCCTCCGCCTCCTCCTCCTCACCGGCGGCGGCCATTTTCTCTCCGCTGTGCGCCGACCGAGTGCGGAAGTGGCTGGAAACTTAAGGGTTCCGCCTTTAGATTCGCCACTTACCTCACACTGCTGCTTTCTGTGTTCAGAAAGATTCACTGTCTGTAGCATAAACAGCACGGAGAGGAGAAATGGCTGGGCGGTTGCCGGCGTGCGTTGTGGACTGCGGTACAGGGTGAGTGTTTTCCATCCGTTTCTACACTGGTAGCTGTCGGGGGTGTATGTGCTCCCTCAGCTATTACAGCATACAGATCCGCCAAGTATGCCAGTTTAAGCGTGCCTTTCGTTGTCTCCTTATTTTGACTTTGAATTTACTTTGAAATCATCCGTAGAAATGGGCTGATTTTAGAACATATCAGCGCTCCTGGCTTTGGGTGGTGGCTGTGTGCATAGCTCTGAAGCCCAGATTTTGCTTTCATTGGCTAACGTTAGCCGTGCATTATTTCAGAATGTATCACCCCCTCTAACTTTGACTGTGTACATAGGCTTAAAAGTTGTGATTGCAGACATAAGGTGCATGTTTTTATGTTTATATCACGTCAGAATGGTCCTAAAATGTTAATTGATGCTAAATTCTGCAAAACTCATTCTGGTGTGCGCATGCGCGTTTCAACTTCCTAATTTTACTGACAGTCCGAGCCGCTTCCTGCTTCTCGCTTTTTGCTCCATATATGGTCGTGTTCGACGTTTGAACGGGGATTTAGTAATGTTAGCTGTGTCTTTATTCTGTCCTGAAGTATTACGGTATATTTTATCCGTGGTTGTTACGTCTGTTCTTTGGTTTTGATCATAGCTGATTAGCTCTGTAACGTTTCTAAAACGGCAGCTGGGCGTCAGTACTTGGCGCTTCGTTTTGGCTGTGCAGCTCCTCACAGGAGGAACAAGGGCTGTATTATACAAACCCCAAATCATATCCCCCTCAAAGCACGGATAAACACGCTATTATACAAACCGTAAAACAACTTTATATGCTCAACCTTTTACACTGGGTCCTAACACAGCACGGATAAACACTGTATTATAAAACCTTAAAGTAACCATAACAGGTCAGCTTTATCACAGCATGAATAAACACAGTATTAGGCAAACCTTAAAGCAGGCTTATATACTCAGTCTTCAGCCTTATCACTGCATGAATGCATGCTACATTAGAGAACCCTGAAAGCACCCATAGCACAGCATAAACAAACACTGCATTATAGAATCCTAAACCTTGTATACCCAGCCTTATCACAGCACGATCAAACACTGTGTAGTATAAACCTTAAAGCAGCCTTATGTTCTCAGTGACTGTGGGAGCGTTCAACTTCTAGCACTATCATTCAGCAGGACCTGTTCAGAAAAGAGGTGTTTACTATCACCCTGAGCTGACAGTATGAGTGTACTGTATGCCCCTTCTTTGCAATGACCTGTATTTTTCCTCTCTCTCTGTCCCTCCCTCCCTCTCCCTCTATGCTCCTTCTCTCTCTCTGACATGTATGTTCCCATATGCTTTTGCTCAACATACTCTCTATCTATTCCTCAGGCCCTTGAATGGAGTCCCTCCCTCACATAGGCATACTGCAAATCTCAATTATGATTCTTAACAAAATCACCTCTTTTGTTGCATTATGCATCAAAGCAACAGATCACTGACTTTTAAACATGCCAGTGTATGCTGGGCTTGCTTTGGTTGAGGCTGGTGCTTCTGAAGTGTTAGCGTGTAGAGACTTGAACATTCCATACGGCATACCTTTCCCTCCTCCCCCCGTTCACTTTGAGCCATTACAAGCATCTGTTCTGAGCATGGATGAGGAAGAGTGGGCTGTTTCTTTGGTACAGATGTGTGTGTGTGCCTCCGTAAGTTAAAACGAGACGCGTGAAAGCCTCACATCCTCTCTTTGACCTGCACTTCTCTGCTTGGTCTGCAGCACTGCTTTTTATAACTCATAACGCAATGGAGAAATGTAACCAGCATCAGACCCTTATTATGTGGAGGCAGCTTCTACTTCCCTCAGCAACTCTCTTTCTTACCCTTTTCAGAAGAGTCACATTTACAGTATGCTTGTTTCTTTTTTCTTTTTTTTCTTTTTTAATCTGGCAATACTGTTTGTAGCTTGGTTGTCTGTGTGATGGTCAGTGCTAACATTTATACAAGCATCTAGTACAGTATCCCAATCCAACCTCACTGTGCAAAGCTATTTTGAACCTGAACCTGAACGTAAACATGAACCCAATGTAGCCTGACAAACCTTCAACCCCTTTCCTTTTTATGAGGTTCACAAGAACTGTCGTCTGACTGATCAAATTGTAAAAGGTCACCTGAACATACCTTCCAAGGTTCTCTGTAGTTTGACCTTTTGGATGCAAATGCATTTTGAGAACAGGGAAAATGTCCTTGTCATGTCGTCATTTGTTTGAGAGCAGCATTTCACATGTTCTCTTAAACCGGACTGGGAAATCAGTCATGGTGCCTTTCTGTAAGGTGCATTGCAGCTTGTCAGGTGTGGCTGTGGCTGTCTTGGGCTCAGACCATTTTATTATCACGCCTAAAACATGCATACACACACCTCACACACACAAATACAGTCATACTTACCTTCCTCGAGGTATTAAGGAATGTGTCGAAAGTTGCATTGGTTAAAGTGGTTATTGCTTACTATTTTCCCATCCCTTTCCTGGAGCCTTTCAACTTGAGCATCCTCTGAGGAGTTTTACTACCATACACTGATGCTGATGCTCATTATTTTTCATGTGTAGTTTTCATCCCTGATGCCAATACAGATACATACAAATTTATAAAATAAAGAAATTCTGACTGGATGCACTTAGAAGATGAAGAAATGTACAACTGGTTTCTTTAAGGTTGCCCAGTGTTTCCAAAACATTCTGTTATTCTGGAGTAAAGATGTCCCCAAATATCATCATTTGTAAATATCTGTCAACACTAAACATCGGTCTGATGTCGATGATGGTTTTCATGCATTATCTGCTGCTACTGATAAGAATTCTGATATCATTGTGCATCTTTAATACTACACTACTAGACTAGTCAACTAAAAGCGGAGCATATAGCGTCTATCAGCTGATTGGCCAAAAATGAATGCACAAAAATATATCCTCAAACCTACCACTGAGGGATCATCCTCCTGAGCTTACATTATGTCGGACAGTGTGATGTGAGTAGTACCTTGCAAATAGGCATTCAGTTGTGAAACTAGAGGCCTGTGTGTGGTCAGTATAATGCAGAGGTGGAAGGCGTGATGTGTTGTAGAGTCTAGAGTGGGGCGATATGATGGTGCTTATCGGAATCATGATGAAGTATGTCCCAATGTGTCTATATGCTTTTCTGAGCACATCATGGGTATCGTTAGTACTAAAAAAAAAAACCCTTCCCTGCTTATTTGTGAAATGTGAAACACAAGTTCTTGTTTCGTAATTTTGGTAGTATTTTTAAAATATGGCGCTACTTTGTGTGTTTCAACTTTTCAACATGTCAAAAAAGCTTCAAAAATTTCATAATGTTTATTTTATCATGACATCACATTTTTGCTTATACAGTCCACCACACTGCTGTCCAACACATTTTTTTTGTTAATATATTATTCCCTTATATTAAATAGACATTCACAGGAAATACATGGCATAGACTGGATAATGTAGTGTTATGATTTCAATCATAATTAATCATAAATATGAGATGTTTTGTAACTTTAGCTGTTTGAAGAAAAAACTGCATAACAAATGCCAGGATAGATAGATAGATAGATAGATAGATAGAGAGATACTTTATTGATCCCGAAGCAAATGTAGCAGCCAAAGACTTCATTACATGCCCATACAGACACGTACAGTGTATTTATTACATTATATTGAGAATATGTGTTCTTCTGATAAAGAAAGTTTAGGCTAAGAACACAAATGAAAAAGTGATTTTAAATAGAACTTGTTATTGACAAATGTTAAACTGTTAACATTCACCAAATGTTGGAGAATCTTGGATGGATCTACTTTATTTTTTTAAAGCTAGAAATTAAATATGTGAAATTAAATGGTGAACAATGGCCCTGATAAAATTTAAGCAATGAGTGTTCACAGCCTCCTCCCTCCTCCTGACCTCAGACCAACAGCTGGTATGGGGCTGTTTCAGTGTAAATAGGCAGCTGTGTAAAGCTATGCAGTCTAAAAGTGGTGCTGTGCGCTTTCTGCTAAAGCTGTGTTCTGAGTGTTTTTGTAATGTGCTGAATGTGGCACAGGAGTTTTTTTGCTTGCAGGTCATTTAAGAGTGTGTTGGTGTGTGAAATGTGTAGCTCAAGGCTTTGCGTTGTTTTTCTGTGTTTCAGGTATACTAAACTTGGATATGCAGGAAACACAGAGCCTCAGTTCATCATTCCATCATGTGAGTACATCCATCTGAAACACTCAGAGCAAGCATGTTCATTCTAAACTGATACAAGGTGTTTAACTTTGAAATTAGTGTGTGCAACTAATTTGTCTGTGTTGATGCTTTCAGTCCTGGCCCTGTAGTACCGCTGCCCTACTCTAATACATTCAGTTCAGCTCAGGTAGAACTTGTTTATAGAGATGTTCAGGGCAGCGGTACTCCAGGACAGTATGATGGTAAGTTAAGCCAAAGTGTATTTTTCTATATGGATCATAAATACACAAACTAAAATGCAGTTTTTGAATGAAAAATAACATTAAAATTGTGTTTAGTTCTGATGGCATGTTATTCCTTTATATCTACTGTTTAGCTTGTGGATGCTGTTTTGCTAGCATGCTGCTATTAAAACTCAGAAAATGTCTTTTCAAGTACAATGATATTTCATTTTTTACCATAATTCCCACTAGGCATGCCCCCATAAATGAATTTTACTATCGATTCTGTATAAGGTGATGAGCACTTATTAACACACGCATATAACACATATTCTGCGTTTTTATTTTGTATATTTGATTTTTTTTACATTACCTTAAATTTGGTTACATATTTATATTCCATGAAGGAAATAAAACTACATCAAAAGTCATGCACTACGTTATGCATAATTATACTACAAAACTTTGGTACAGGTTTAGCTGCGACGTTCGAATACAGCGTCTGCCTTAGCCTGAGATGAAAGGGAATTTCTGAAACCACACTCGTTCTGTGGCTTTGTTGGTTTTGGTTTGGTGGCTTCATTCACATTCGAGTGTAATGAGTACAGGTCCCTTCATTTGTAATCATCCTTTTCTGTTGCTCAGGCATTGCAATCAAAGAATCAGCCAAGGTGGGTGACCAGGCCCAGAGGAGGATGATGAAGGGTGTGGACGACCTGGACTTCTTCATCGGAGACGAGGCGATCGACAAGCCCACTTATGCCACCAAGGTAATTAAGCGATTCTGCGTACATCCACATTTCTACTCTGTGTAGACGTACAGAACAACAGCTTAGCTCTGAATACAAACATCCGTTAGAATATAAACTTTACATTCACTTAACTCAGAGGTATGTCATTTGTTTCTGTATAAAGTGGCCGATTAGGCATGGTATCGTAGAGGACTGGGATCTAATGGAGAGGTTCATGGAGCAGGTCATCTTTAAGTATCTGAGGGCGGAGCCTGAGGACCATTACTTCTTGCTGGTGAGTAATGTACTTTTAAATTCTGCCCTGTAGGGCTTGCCTGCTGAAAATCATCAAGTCCAATCTGTCTCATCAGTCGACTGAAATTCTTGAGCAGTGGAGAAGTGTTTTTTTCTTTTGTTTTCTTTTTTTGGCATGCATTACAATAACGGGATAAAACTAACATAAATCAATCATAAAATATCATAAATATATTTAACTGTATATTGTAGCAGGGCTCAAATCTGCTGCGCGTTCTAAAAAATAAATAAATAAATAAATAAAACAACAGTTGACATGCTGGTGGTCAGCTGATGAGAGGAGCTGAAGCCTGAGATGAAGTGGTTTGTGAGCTAGGCTAGCTATAACCAGGTCTCAGATGAAGCCTAAAGCCTGAAGATGAGCAAACCCTGTTTTGACTCAACCGACTGATCCATTAAATCTTAAATCTTAATCTTAAGAAATGTTATTTCTTAGTGAGCAGCCTTGCAAATTTGTTTTTTGTTTAAATATTAAAATTATGTGTAAATGAATAAGGTTAAGTATTAAAATAAATAAAATGGGCTATAAATGCTCGATTTTAACAAAAATCCTTGTGTCTTGTCTGTCTCATTATCTGTATGTTAGCCTGACATTACTGGTAATTGAAATGGGCTGCAGTTGAGAATCTTTCATCATATGGAGTGGCCTTTTATTGATCTTTAACATCTGATGTGCATATGAATCTTTTGCATTTGACTTTTTAATGTAGTTGAAACAACTGAATGACTGTCAGTCCTGCTGGTTGATTTTCGGAAAATATGAATGAATAGTAATACTAATACTAATATTCGTATCGAACAGCCAAATCTTATGTGACTGACAAAATGGAGTCGGGCATGGCCCTGCTGTACAGTATTTATCTGAGGAGTTGATGATGATGATGATGATCTGATGATGATTCTGATTCTGCTACAGACCGAGCCACCTCTGAATACACCTGAGAACCGTGAATACACAGCAGAGATTATGTTTGAGTCCTTCAATGTGCCAGGATTGTACATTGCTGTGCAGGTAAAAAAAAGTTCTGCTTAGGTCACGTATGCCACCTTCTGTAGTTACGGTTTACTTTAGTGTGTTGTTTTTCTTGTGTTTGTTTTCAGGCTGTCTTGGCTCTAGCAGCATCCTGGACCTCTCGGCAAGTTGGAGAGAGGACTCTCACTGGTACAGTCATCGACAGTGGAGATGGAGTTACCCATGTCATCCCTGTGGTTAGTCACACACACAGGCAGTAACTTGTATGATGGGGGTGGGGAATATATTGGTTATGTATTTAATGTAATTTTTTTGCAAAATAACCATATGTGCATGTTGAAAGAACAGTGAAACATTTGATGTAGCAGATGTATATTTTTTTATTTATTTATTATTATCTTTTTTTATGTTTTTTAGGCGGAAGGCTATGTGATTGGCAGCTGTATAAAGCACATCCCTATTGCAGGGAGAGATATCACCTACTTCACACAGCAGTTGTTGAGGGAGAGAGAGGTGGGCATTCCACCTGAGCAGTCCCTAGAGACCGCTAAAGCTGTCAAGGTAGGTACTTGTGTGTGGGTGTGTATGGGTGTGTGGTGTGAGCGAGAGAGAATTGTGTTTGAGTTAACATAGTTCAAGTTCATGTTGAGTCTTGCGTTAGATTCAAGGTCTGCTTTGAGGTGCATTGGGAGGTAGCAAGAAATGTCACTCTTGTCTTTGTCAGAACAATGATTTAATATGTGTCTGTGTTATGTATGTATTGTAAGTGAGGCCTAAATATATATGAGTTAAGAGGGTCCATAACAACAGAATAAAATTGGCTTAACTAGTGAAGTTGGAAATAAAGAATGAGAATGATTAAGATTGATCGGCCCTTGTTCATTAAAGCTGCATACTGTGGTACATGATCATTTAAAAAGTACATACACAGTTTTTGATCGTTGTCTTATAGGTATGCTTTTTTAAGACTTTAGAATTAAGACTTTTTGGGTTTCTGACATTCTGCTCTTTAGCTGTTGTCATTTTAACACTAATGCTGTTTAACCTCTGGCCAGTAGGTGGAGCAGTGCACTACTACATGAGCCTACTGAACGCCTTTTGGTCAAGGTTTAAACATCTAGATTAGTACATGTTTTATGTATATAAGCGCAAATTAGGATGAGTCCTTTACAAATAATATTAAACAGAAAAAGCACTACCACTCCACACACTGAAGCCGATTAATCAGTAGCACTCAAATTGCCAAAAAATTTTTTTTTTTCTTTTTTCTTTTAAACGTTGTGCTGCAGGAGCAGGTCATAAATCATTCAGGCCGCTTAAATCTGAACTGCAACTATAGAATATAGTTATAGAATGAAGTGTAAGGGCTTGTTGAAGTCTGACATTAAGTACTGGGATCTCATCAGTCCTGCGTGTGTGCATGCGTGTGTGTAATGTTCCTTCTTTGCATACAGTTAGGAGACTGTTGCAGCTTAACTTGGCTGAGCTTAGTTTCACTCAGTTTAACACAATGAAGCTGTTTAGCATAATGAACCTGAGTAACATTCTGACTTCATTGCTCCAGGATATGCTGTATGTTTTGACATAGTCTTTCAGTGGCATGCAGATGGGAGAATCTGTTTCAGAATAATTGTCTCAGTAAAGTATCATTCTTGAAATGCACTCGAATAATGTGTCCCTGCATGTGTATTTCTCTGCAGGAGCGTTTCAGTTACGTGTGTCCTGACCTGGTGAAGGAGTTTAACAAGTATGACACAGATGGCTCAAAATGGATAAAGCAGTACACCGGCATCAACGCCATCAGCAAGAAAGAGTTCACCATTGACGTTGGATATGAGCGTTTCCTTGGCCCAGAGATATTCTTTCACCCTGAGGTCTGCCTCTGCCGCTACACATACACAGCACTCACAGAAAAACTAATGCATATGACGCAGCATAAACACAGCACAAGTGCTTTATGAACCAGTTCACTGTCTGTTTTCTAGTTTGCCAATCCAGACTTCACCCAGCCGATCTCAGAAGTGGTTGACGAGGTTATCCAGAATTGTCCTATTGATGTGCGTCGTCCTCTCTATAAGGTAATGCACAGAGTATCACTTGCTTTGTACAGATTAGCACTGTGTTAACATTTGCATCCGGGTATCCATAAGAGTTAGAGTAAGGTTATTTGCATTTGACCAGCACATTACTTTGTCAGAGAAATATCTATTCATTGTTTCTGGAGCTTGCATATATCTGGTAGAGTTGTTGGCATAGTTGATTAAAGCTGCTGTACCACTGATTTCTCAATCACATCACAACACTCTGAAGTTTAAGCTCCTGGGTTTTGGAGTACCAAAGCGTAACGCAAAACGAAAAATTCTTGTTCTTATTAACATGTGCAAGGAAACTCAACACCTTTCACAGTCCTATCAAAGCATAAATGGCATTTCCTGTGTAAGGGAGCCAGGAACGCAATTTGGAACCACTGCATCCGGGGTCCCAACCTTCTTAAGATTTCCTTAGCTGATTTTTCTTCTGCTTGGATGCTCTGTCTTGTTTTTTTTTCCTCTCCTAATTTGCATTCACAAGCAAAGCCATAAAAAGATGTTATGTTGGCCAGTGTGTTTTTAAATTCCATGCAACTTGATAGGAAGCAAAATTTAAATATATAAATTATGCCATTATAATATTAATTACATATTTGTTAATAATGAATTTTCAGTAGTACAATTTAGCGGTTATGCTACTTACCTCCAGCTGGCCTGGAGTGCAAAGATGTGGATTCAGATCACAAATTTAATGAGTACGCAGTTAAATCAATTGCACCTTTGACTTTTACTCCAGTGATATGATTTTGGATTGTGCTGACCATATGATTAGAAGAGTAATAAACACTATAATAATGTTTAAATGTTTTTTTTAACACTTGAATGTAATGACGTTTGACCTTCTCGTTACTTGCATCTCTGATGTAGAGAGGTGGTGAATTAAATACTGGAATCTGTTATATTTACCTCTGTGTCTCCTCTGCAGAACATTGTTCTGTCAGGAGGGTCTACCATGTTCCGTGATTTTGGCCGGCGTCTGCAGAGAGATCTGAAGAGAACTGTTGACGCTCGCCTGAAACTCAGCGAGGAGCTCAGTGGAGGGAAATTAAAGGTTTGAAACAGGATTCGTACATCAGCATGTAGCCATTGAGGAGATGAACAGTGCATTAGCTTAACCTCGTGTGTGTGTTTGATTGTTCTGCAGCCGAAGCCCATTGATGTGCAGGTCGTCACTCACCACATGCAGCGCTATGCCGTGTGGTTTGGAGGATCCATGCTGGCCTCAACAGTGAGTTACACGCCCTCTATAACCAAACATGTCCACACTCACATTGTTTTCTAACTTACCTTTAATAACACATTTTTTGTTTACCCCTAGCCTGAGTTCTACCAGGTGTGCCACACCAAGAAGGATTATGAGGAGATCGGCCCCAGCATCTGTCGCCACAACCCTGTGTTTGGTGTCATGTCCTAAGAGTCCACTGACCTGCGTACATACACGTTATCGGACACACACACACACACACAAACACATTAACACAGGATTGGGCGGGGGGTGGGCTTGTGGTAGGGACTGGGGAAATGGAGCGGGCAACTGGAGAGAGAGAGCTCATTTCGGTTAACACCAAACCTGTCTGCTGGATCCAGATGATGAATGGTTTGTTTATTTGGTTTTTTTTTTTTTTTTTTTTTGGTTTGTTTAATTTCTATGTTATTCCCGGTACAAGGGAAATGCGGTTACTAGACCAAAATGACTCCAGCTCTTCTCTGCCTCTCTGCTCAGTAATTTGTAGAAGTCTAAGGAAAAAAAAAACAGTGAATGAGTTTGGAAACAATAATATTGACATTCATGTTGGTGATGATGCAAAAGATTGTGCTGGCATTACTCATGTTTAAAGCAAATTTGGGGGGTGGGGTGTAGATAAACGAACCAGCTCGAGTCACCAGATTCTAAAAGAGGGTAACCGTGCCAGTCCTCTCCCCCCTGTTCCTTCCTGATGCCTCGTGCCTAGTAATGGGTCAAGCAGGGGGTTGAATTCAAACCCGATAAAGCAAAGTAACTTTATTCTGCATCTTTGATTCTTTTTGCGCTCTCAAGTTTAAAAAGAAAATCTCTATTACCTTATGTATTTCATTTTCTTGCCTTTTCATCAGATTAGTTTTAAATACATGACTGCTTTTACCTCCAATCATATCATATATTTCCATGTTCCTCAATATTAAAAAGGAAAAGCATCTATCAGTAATAGGACTATGATGAGCTTGAATGGGAATGACTATCAGACCAGTATTGCTAACTTAAAGGACTTTTTTTTTTATTTTATTGAACATCAAGACTACAGCAGGTTTGGATTTGTAAATGCAATGCCTAAAACATTCCAATAAAGGCTTAAAATGGTTTCTACAAAATTGCAGTTTTCTTTATTACTTGGTTCTTTGACTTTGTGTATTACTTTGAGGTTGAATGGCTGTTCCAAATCTCAGGAGCTCATTTTAATTAGCTCTCTATTTGGTGCATAGTTGATTTGCCTGTAGAGTGCTGCAAAATGCTTTTTGCTGATGGATCAGACACGGTTATTACTACCTGTTTTGATTCTGCTCATTAGTCTATATGAGCTGAATCATATTTGAACCACTGTTAGAAATAAATTTATACTTGTTACTACGATCGGCCTGATTGACTATACTTGCAACCTCAGAAACATGTTTAGTGCAGCCAAAAGGGCTTTCTTTGGCTTTTACTGGCCACAAGAGGTCACTCTTTCATTCCATAACTCTTATTTCAGAGTTTATTCAGGAAAGTTCCATCTGTGATGTGTAGTGCCTCCAAAATGAAAGCATTTCTCACTCCAGAATGTCCACAGCAAACCTATTAAAAGCGTTTTCTTCTCTCTTAGCTTTAGTTCTGTATGTTTTGTACAATTGGTCCCAAAATGCAATGACTGACTCCAGAGCACAATCTACTGCAGTAAGACCGAGAGACAGCAATAACTGTAAAAGCTTTGTGATTGTTTGGAGAAAAGTAAATTCCCAGAACGGCCGTTACCGTGCCTCGTAGAGGCATGCGTATTTTTCTGCCGATTGCTGTCATTTTTTTCTATTATTTATTTGAAAACATAACAAGCCATTTCAGAAAGGTATTTCCAAAAGCAGTTAGCTCAATAGTTGTTGTTGCACCCGCACTTTGTGCAATGTCTCATCAATCTTTTAGCAGCAGCAATCCTAACAGGCTAATTGAGTCCATCATTCAGCGAGCTGCTGCACTTGTTTGGGTGTCAAGACAGTCCAAGGTTTCAAACGATGCACTTTTACGGCAAGCGATCTTGTGAATATTAATGTCCCAAACAAAAAAGTCAGTTGAGGATTGAAAAACTGTGGAATGCACAAAATGGCTATTGCATGCATACGGTGCCATACATAAGCAATTGGGCTGGGGTGTACTTCTTCTTCCTTTGACTGTATTTTCTAAGATAGCACATTTAAATGAAGCAAAGCAGTTGAAGTACAGAATTAATGTCCATTTACACCCAATAGACGTGTTGGAATCACCATCCTTTTAATACATAGTGCCCACATCAGGAGAAACTAGATGAATGAATAATCTTCACTGAAAATGTACTTCCTTGTAGTCTGCAAGCCCACACATCAGCAGATGCTGAGACCTTGTGCTGCCTCTGCTAGGCCTGTAATGCAGCGCTGACCATTTGTTAATTGCTCTGAGGGGTTTTCATGTAGTCTCATGTAGCCAATCCAGAACATTACACATTTTTGTCCAGGAAACTGTTGCTTGGTGTGGTGGCCCTTGACCCCGGACCGGGGTACCCCTCACCCTGCACATTTTAGTACTTTCCCTGCTCCCATCACTCCTGATCCAACTAATCAGCTATATAACAAGCCTTTGCTTTGTGAAAGTGGGTTTGTTAGAACAGGTATAAACTGGAGAGAGATGTGCCAGGACCAGAGCTGTACCTGGGAACCTGTAGTTCAGTAGCATGTTTGCAGTCATTTATCTGCTGCAAGTTGATTTGAAGTCCAAGGAGTTTTGATGCATTTGGTCGAATCTGAGAAGTTAGGATTCTACTGTACACAATAGGCTTGACTTGCAGTCATATCATCATTAAAGACAAGTGAACCTTTTCTTTCATTCAGAAAATGGACTTGTTACTACACATCTCACCTAAATGATCATCATGATGATCTCCATGGAAAGTCCACACCCTTCCCCTCGCCATCACTCTGCAGCAGAGGTGGTGAAAGTACACAAGTCCCTTACTCAAGTAAAAGTACAATAATATAAGAAAAAAAAATAGTCAAAGTATGACCTTTTTTTACTCAAGTAAAAATATAAACGTACACACGTACAAATGTACGTAAAATGTGCGTAAAATAAAAATGTAGGAGTATTTCTTTAAAATTATTTCCAATTCATTTTTTAAACATTATATATTTTTATTGAGGGTTAAAGCTGCACATCTATAAAAACTGAGCATACAGGGTGGTTTATACTAGAACTTCGTGCATCATCCAGAGTTTGAAATGGGCATTGTTGGAATCACTACTAAGAAAAAATGCTGATTTTAATTTTAACAGTCAGTACTGAACATCAGATCAGATGATTCCTTTATGCAAGACAAGACCAGAGTGGGACTTTTTCAGACCTGGAGCTACATAAGGCAGACCAGCCCACCCCTAACTACACACACACACACAGACAGACACAGCTAATGTCCAGCAATGGGGATCATTACATCAGACTTACCTAACAGCAGTACAGCTCTCACCCTACATATACCAACACCCTGATACCAAACAACAGCAATCAATCAGAAAGCTGGATTCACACACACATACTTGGTTCACATAGATATCATGGCCGCTCACCACAGACACCTCTGTCCAGAGAAGACCACAACTGAGTTAACGTTAGACAGTTAAAGATGCACAAGCTAATAAACACACACATCTTACCGCCACAGCGGACAGACCCAATACAGAGGACATGACAGTCACATCAATAGCTGATGTGTGAATACGACGAAAAACAAGGCAATTCTAAAAACCCAGATCTGATCACTGTAGGCCAGCACTGCCACAGGGGGCACAGGGGCATGTTCGTCTCTTCCATCCATAACCCTTCGGTATCTTCACAAAGCCCAACTACCTCTGTAGTAAAGCAGCGCTCTTAACTGGATGATACTGTGTTCAGATTCACAGAGACGAACTGAATTTGACTCACTGATCTCGGGGTCGCTGGTTTAACTCCTACCCTGCAGATATAAACTCGTGGGTAATATCTGTAGAGTTCTGGTGTTTATAAACGTTAGCTTATGCATTAGCTAACAGCAAGCGGAGTAAAACACTACCGGTTCACCTGGAATCGTCCCCCCTCTCCTAATCACCCATTCCGGCACTGAGTAAGACCACTAGTGCTGGAAGCCTGAAAGCTGTGAAGGTAACCAATCACAGGTTCACTCCGAATGAATATATATATTAATTAATCCGAATAAATGTATATACATATTAATACTCTCCCTTGTATATAGCCTGCATCTCTTTTATCTACCTCAAACTCTACAAACTGCATACATAGAAATGTGTGCATCTGTATATATAATAGCTTATACATATAACTGTATAGTGCTGCTCTATAAAACTGTGTATTTGGATAAACAAAGCTATTCTGGTGTATATCGTTTGTATTTAAGTACTGCAAGGGACCTAAGGGAAATACTGGCAGCCAAACCCACTGATCACATCTATATTGAGCCTGCATTTAACTTACTGTTTTACAGATGATGGGAATACTGTCATCTTTGCATCATTCTCCAGCGCTCTACAGACTTTTTTGTGTACTTTTTTAGCAAGGTATAATGTGACCTTTTGGTTCTATTTTGTGGTAAGCACTCCGAGATCATTCTCTCTTTGGTTGCCGTTGATGCAGCTTCAGATGCATTTTTTAAATTATTCTTGATCTGTTGAAAAAATTTCTTCTGTGTTCTACTGAGGTTCACCGGGTCTGCTGCTATTGGTATAACCCACCAGTCCAGTCTTACCTCCTAACAATGTAGTAAACAGGTGATTTATTTTGATTTTTCAGCTGTATGGTCATGGTTTTTTTTGACATTGACACTCCTTTGAACCAATGTCGGCCAAACAGCTGCCTCATAGGATCATGACTTCTCATGGTATATACACTGCCTGGCCAAAAAAAGGTCACACACTCTAATATTTTGTTGGATTGCCTTTAGCTTTGATCACAGCACGCATTTGCTGTGGCATCGTTTCCACAAGCTTCTGCAATGTCACATTTATTTCTGTCCAGAGTTGTGTTAATTTTGCCCCAAGATATACCATAGGATCCAGTATTTCTCATTCCTGGTCTCGAGTGTTTTCCCTGCTCCCAACACACCTGATCCAACTAATCAGCTCATTAACTGCCCAGTACTGAGTTGTAGTGAGTGCAGGAAAAGCACTAAAGTGTTCAGGACAGTGGGCTTCCAAAATCAGGGTTGAGAAACACTGATCTAGGGTAAAACCTGTTACTGTGCAAAGGAGGAGACACTCCCTATTCATACCTTTGATTTCCATGAAAAAGCAGATATCTACAAACATGCGGAGAGTTCTACTGCAGTTAGTGTAACAGATGTCTCTTTCATTGGGAGTTTAAGTGCTTCTTTGATTGAGGTACCATCAAATATACTGCTGGTTGCAGCAAGTTCTGATCGAAATTTCAGCCTCCTTCTGTCGTTTAGCCCAGACTCTCTGATGGCTGCATGCTGACAGCTGTCTCGAGATCTGACGGAGTGAGTGACTCTGCACTTTTCATGACGTTTGTGCTGACCCGACCCTTTCACAACACCTGAGCTGCACGACCAGCAAGCTACAGATGGGGTCGACCCGTGCACAGGCCGGAAAAACAGTTGCATGAAGGTTCTTTGAAAGGTATCCGCAGACGGCTTGAGAGACAGAGGGTGGGATGAGAGTGAGATGGAGCGAGGAATAAAAGTGTGGTGTAATGGAAGGAGACAGGCTCCTATCTCGGAGGAGTTATCAGACAGACAGAGATAAAGGGGAGGACAGGAGGAGAGAGCGAGAGAGAGAGAGAAAGGGAGACAGAGGGGTGATGGGGAGACAGATAGAGAAGGTGAAGGGATTGTGAAGTGCCATTATTTGCACCAGGCTTGTTTTTTTTATAGGTTTATTATTATTTTATTATTTTTTTAATGTAAGTCCTTTTGGACTCTGTTCTTGAGAGTTCTGCTCACTTTCATCCTCTGCTAAAGGTGGCGTTTGAGGCGAAAAAATTCTTTAATCCATTTTTTACGTTTCTATTTCACTGTACTTGGAAATGCAGTTACACAAGCGCACATCCGCCCACTCACCCACTCCGAACCCTATTCAGTCTTGCTCCTCATCTGTCTCAATGACTGTCTCACACACACGCGCACTCGCACACATCCAACGAGCCTTTGCTTTACAGTTTTCCTCCTCCATACACACGTATAGAATGAGCCTGTCTCTCTCTTTCTCTGCATTATCTCTCCTGCAGTGAGCAGGAAAGGAGAACAAAGAGGCTATTATCAAAGCGCCAGTGGTGGTCAGCTCTGCCGCGGAGGCCGAGAAGAGTGCAGTAGTGAGGTTTATTGGAGGAGTGTCTCTCTAAACCGACACAAAGCCACACAGACAGTTTTTATTTTGGAGTTCCTATCTGTGACCACTCATGGTACTTCAAAATGATTTCTGGTAAGTTTATGAAGCTACCACAACAAATACTGGTGAGACATTCTGTCTCTGATTGGTGGAGGGTCATGCCTAAACCTTCTTCCAATCTAGCATCCTACAACTTTCCATCTCTACCCTCCATTTCCCCTGCCAAAGTTCTCACACCTCCCTGATTCCATCTCCTCCCTGTTCCTCAGCTCAATCTCAGTCCTGTCTCCATTCATAAACAGGGGTCTGGCCTTCTACCTCAAAGCAGAAGCCACTCAGAACTCCAGCCCAAGTATTCAAAGTTCTCTGACCTCCTCCACCTAATACTGAAGGTATGGAATAGCCAGCAAACACTCAGTTGCTAGTTTATTGTTTATTAGCTCCACTTGCCTTGTATGTACAGGGGTTGGACAATGAAACTGAAACACCTGGTTTTAGACCACAATCATTTATTAGTATGGTGTAGGGCCTCCTTTTGCGGCCAATACAGCGTCAGTTCGTCTTGGGAATGACGCTGTGGTCAGAGGGATTTTAAGCCATTCTTCTTGCAGGATAGTGGCCAGGTCACTACGTGATGCTGGTGGAGGAAAACGTCCTTCTTGGTGGTCTGCTGACATTACCCTGGATACCGTGGCTCTTGATACATCACAATAACTTGCTGTCTTGGTCACAGATGCGCCAGCAAGACGTGCACCAACAATTTGTCCTCTTTTGAACTCTGGTATGTCACCCATAATGTTGTGTGCGTTGCAATATTTTGAGCAAAACTGTAAAACTGTGCTCTTACCTGCTAATTGAACCTTCACACTCTGCTCTTACTGGTGCAATGTGCAATTAATGAAGATTGGCCACCAGGCTGGTCCAATTTAGCCATGAAACCTCCCACACTAAAATGACAGGTGTTTCGGTTTCATTGTCCAACCCCTGTACATTCATTGGCCATTTTTTTATGTAACTTATCATGCACAGTAAGTGCTCTTTGTAAGCACACAATAACTGATAGTAACAAACTGTTGGTGTACAGTTTATCTGTCTCTCTCTGCCCCATTCATCAATGATAAAAGGTCCACCATAGAACCACTGCTGCTCCTAGCATAGCAGTAACACTAACACTAAGTATGTGTGTTGTGGTGGCATGAGCAGCAACATTACTGGGGTTTTTACATATTTCAGGTGAATGTCGTTGCTGGGTTGAAAGTAATCCACCAACCAAAAATATCCAGCCAGCAGGTCAGAGGATGACTAATACAAAGGGCATTTAAAAAGGAGCTATTGACCTCAGTAAAGTAGCTGTGTCTGATAGAGCTACCAGGAAGTACCTAAAACCCTGCGTGCCTGACACGCTCGTACCAGCACCACGCAGACTACCATGCCACATGTCATTGTTTATCCTCTGCTAAGAATGATTCACCACCCAAATGATATCAGTTTCCATGCCATGGTTTATTTTTACTCAGGGAAAATGTAGCATGTCAGCTAACACTTGAGTATCGCAATGTTATGTTTTGTGATTCTGTATCAATTCTCAAAAACACTTTTTGATTATTAACTAATAGTTTACGTGCAAAGATTTGTGGCAGACAGATTTTTGCAGCGGTTCATTTTGTGTTAAATCTCCAACTGCTAGATTGCAGTGTTGTAATCTGTCTTTAGCCATTAGACTCTTCCACTCCAGTGTAAACAAATGGAATGAAGGTTCCCGGTGAAGTTAGCATTAGCAACGCTATGCATATGGTGGAGTTGTTTATATAACAGGTTTCCTAAAACTGAATTTAAAATAAATGAAATATTTCACAAATTATTTAATCGTAACACCTGTATCATGACATATATGGTATCGTCAGAGTCTTGCCAATACACAGCCCCAATCAGCAATACATAAATGCAAATAAACTTACATAGTCCCCCTCACTGGCCACTTTAGTAGCTACGCCTCCTCATATCTACCCTCATATCTACCCTCATTTGATCAGTTCCACCATATAGGAGCACTTTTTGTATACAGATTATAGTCCATCTGTTTGTTTGCATAATTTGTTAGGACCCCTTTACCACATCCATCAATAGACAGGAACGCCACAGGACCACCACAGAGCAGGTATTATTTGAGGGTAGATTATTCTCAGCACTGCTAAATTGGGTAAAGGGGAGAAAATGAATTACACAGAGAAACAAGACACAAACTAGGTGGCCAGTGATGGTAGGTATACTGATAAAATGTCCAGTGTTGGGTATCAGTACAAGGAAGGCAAACCTAATAAACTGGCAACTCACTGTACATGCATCCAAAGCCCCAGCGATTTGTCTGCTCTCAGGTCATGATTTTTTACCACCATCCAATATTTGTACAGAGACAAATAATCGAATTTCTACATTTCCCCCTGTGGTATTTACAACTCAGAATGCTCTGTTTTGGAATAATTCAATAAAGTATAATTTATTTCTCCTCCCGGTTTAGTCATTTTCAGCTCTTCACTACAGCACCTAAGGCCTGAGATGGTGAAAGGTTTCCCTGTGCAAACACTAACCGACTTTTACATCACATAGCAAAAGGGAGGAGAAGCATTCATTCCAGTGAGACTGCAAAGCCCCAGCCATTTGGCACATGGCATCACTGAGATTCGAACCTTAATCAGAGCTGCAGGATGCATCTCTGCTCTATAAAGCCGTGCTTTTACTGCTTTTGCCCTCAGGGAGATGAAGAGCTGTTCTTGATATCAAAGAGAAACACAAGCAGAGAGTTGCTGGCTGGCTGAATCATTTTTACTTTCCTTTTTTTTTTTTTTGCGAACATAGCCACAGCTTTCACAGAAGCAGCCATAGAATGAAATGTGCGTGGGAGAGTGTAGGTGGATGCGTCTGTATGTGTGTGTGTATGTGTGTGTGTGTGTGTGTGTGGCATGACTGTACTCTGCTCCAGGCTCATTGCAGTGGAGACTTTAGGTGCACTGGAATTACACTAATAGAAGAGCAGCATATTAGCTTCCTTGCCATTGTGTGTGCTAAAGCTGCATGTCAGGGTTCTGCGTAGGTGGCTGTGGGATTGTGTGTGAGTGTGGTGTCTCTGAAGCGAAGAAGAAGTGGGTTTCTTGTGTTATCGAATCACACTGATCATCATTTCATATTCTTATTCATATTCACAGTGTGACTTTACTATCAGAAGCAATGGAGCGGATAAAAAGGAAAGAGGAGGGGGAGGAGGAGAGAGATAGTGGCAGAAGAGGGGTGAAGAAGGGAATACTGTAAAAAGAGAAGTGATGGGGGCAGGAGGAGTGCATTCATTAGGGAGAGCTCCTATAATGCAATGCCAAGGCAGCGGGTGAAAACATGTCGACATTACTTTATGCCAGAAAAGTGTGCTGACAGTTTGAAGCTGGAGGAGTGGCATGAGCTGATGCGGTCTGGTGTTTTCAAATGAAGGGGAAAAGCAGGCTGTCAGGGACAAAGCTGCTGCAACCACTAGAGGAGCCACAGTCAAAAACATCTGCTGCCATCGCCATAATGGCATTTACATCTCAGCAGTTCTCTAAAGGTGGTGGTCTGTCTCTCTTAATCTCTGTCACTTTGTGTGTGTGTGTGTGTGTGTGTGGTTGTTTTCATACATTTTCAGGACAGATACATTTGAAAAGTGAAAAAGCGAAAAACTAAACATGTTTGGAGATACAGATCAAGTCTTCATTAAAACAGCATGGATAAATAAAGAGGACATAATGTAACAAGTGACAATTAGAATTAACAGTTTTATCATTCTTTATGTACTCCTTACATCTACATTGATTGTCCATGTTATCAGCTCCACTTGCCATATAGGATTATGGTATGATGTGATTAATCATTCTTAGTACTGCAGTGGAATTGATGTGGTGGTGGTGTGTTAGTGTGTGTTGTTATACAGTGTGTGTTGTATGTGTTGTTATACATAAAACTGTTTCTGCCAAAGGGGACAGTAACCATTACTGAAGCCAGGGGAGCACTACAGCTTTTCAAAATGACATCTCAGTTAATTTATGAAAGAAAAGAAAGTTAAAAGTCCACCGTTTATTGTTGTACTACACAATGTTTACTGTACTGTTTAAGTGAAGATCAATACTGTCTTGTTCACATAAGTCAAAACAGAAAAACATTTCATGGGGTGTACTTACTTCTTCACATGACTGTATATTCTGAAATAGCTGGAAAGACAGTGAAAAATGTGTTTCATGTCAGGGTCATTAAAAAGCTTCTGATTTTTTGTCTTTATTTTTACCAAAGCTAAATGTTTTATTTAAGGAAATCTAAGGATAGATTTCTATTTGGTTACTGAGATTAGTTGGGCCTAGGAGAGCTGTGTTACATATAATCATAGTTGGAATAATATCCTGTAACCTTAGTAACTTTTTTCTATTCCTATTTCATGCCATGATAGTCGGAACAAAATATTGTCATTTTTCTCATATATTTTATATGTCACTATTCCTGCAACCCCTGAAACAGTGTGAACATGTGATGACAAGTGGATCAATATAGATTATCCAAAACAACTTAGAATAAAATCTTTATACTTTCAACATTTTCCTCCACCTGTAAGCCATTTTGGGGATAAAAATACATATGTCCCATATTACTGGTTAAGATGCTTGCTGTCTAAACAAATCCTGTCCAAATGGCAACTTCTTTACATTTAATGAAAGCCAAAGAGAAGCTAAATATATATAAAGTATATAGACTTTATGTCAAGTAATTTTGTAGAATTTATGTTGGTTCATTCATAACGGGATTTTCATACAATACAAAAAGCACAGTCGGCACTTTCAAATGATGTATTAAAAAAATCATCATCAACTGAGGTACAAGGCTGTTGTTCTTTAACACTGTCATATACTGCCAATAACAAACACTTCATTTTACATGATATTAATATGGAGTACTACTACTACTACTTTTAAAATAATTATTTATTTTAAAATTATTTTAAAAAAATGTATTATTTATTTAGTATTTATTTATATAGTATTTATTTATTTTAGTATTTATTATTTTGTTTATTAATTATTATTATTATTATGTTATTCTTTCTCCTTTTTACTCTTTACCCCATTGTTAGAAGTTTTATTTTAGTAATGTTCTGCCTTACTTACGGTTTTGGAGAAAGCACATGTATAACTTTGCTAACTTAATAACTTTTCAACAACAGTGTATAGACCGTTGAACCCACTGACACAAAGTTTTTATAGAGGACATAAAGTAAACAGAAGAAAAAATACAAAAGGGCAAAATAAAAATGGTTAAAAAAGTATATTAAAATATTATATATTTAAAAAGAAATATTATAGTTTTTCAAAATAATAAATGAAGGCTTTTATTTACAAAAATGCTTCTCAATAAAATGACCTAGTACTCCATGTTAATATCATATAAAACGTGTAGACTTTAGGAATGTTGATTTAAACAGTCATGCATACGTTATAAAGAGTCTATGTAAGATGTTATGAATATGTTATGTAGACATCCTTCAAGTAAAGTGTTACCAGTTTGCTGACACTGTATAAAAATGTGTGTGTGTGCGTGTGTGTGTGTGTGCGTGTGTGTGTGTATCTGCAGGCACCAAAGTAAAAACTGATTGTGCTCATTTATCAGACTGACTCTGAGCTATAGTGTTATCAGTTAAACAGTCCTGAATCACTAATAGAGCCACTCTGTTTCACAGTCTGTGTGTGTGTGTGTGTGTGTGTGTGTGTGCGTGTGTGTGTGTGTGTTTCATTATACAAATAAGTACATGAACATATGTGAGAGTGTAAATGATGAGTAGACCACAAAACGTGTGTGTGTGTATTTGTGGTGTGATGTGCATGTGTGCTCTACACCTATGAATAATGTAGTGCTGGCAGCTTAAGAGTGATAGATGAGAGGCTTCTGCTGTGAGTACATCTCCAGCACCGCCCCCCCCACCCCCTCCCTGCTTCTCTCTATCTCACAGACACTTTCTCTATCTCTCTCTGTCTCTCACAGACACACTTGTTCACTTTTTCTTTCCTCTCTCTCTCTTTTTCTCTCTCTCTCAAACACACACATTTTCTGTCTCTCTATTTCTCTTTCTCTCTCTTTCCATTTCTCACCCACACACACACGCTTTTTCTCTCTGTGTCTCTCACAGACACATATTCTCTCTCTCTCTCTCTTTCTCTCTCTCTCTCAAACACACACTTTCTGTGTCTCTCTATTTCTCTTTCTCTCTCTCTCCCACACAAACACTTTTTCTCTCTCTCACAGACACACGTTTTCTCTCTCTCTCCTCTTTTTCTCAAACATACACACTTTGACTCTCTATTTCTCTCTCTCTCTTTCTCTCTCTCACCCACACAAACACTTCTTCTCTCTCTGTCTCTCACAGAAACATATTTTCTCTCTTGCTTTCTCTTTCCCAAACACACACAAACTTTCTCCCTCTCTCTATTTCTCTTTCTGTCTCTTTCTCACTCTTTCTCTCTCTCTCTTTCTCTCTCCCTCCCCCTTTCCCTCCCTCCTTCTCACATACTCACACACAGACACATTTTTTTCTCTCTCTCTCTCAAACACACACCATGTACTCTCTGCCCCCACTTCCCTCTAGTGATAGCTCATGATAAGTGACACTAATAATAAGAAGCTGGGCATTCATCTCTCAGAAAGCTGGACAGTTTAATCCTAAACTCGAGCATACTCTCTTGGATTCGACCGTGCTTTCCCATCTAATGTGTCACTTTAAAATCATATTCCATGAACAGATCCTTCTTTGTCACGTTAGAGTGGGAGAATGAAACTCTACGGCTGTTCCACTGTGCTTCTGCTGTGCCTGAGCTGCACTGTTCATTTCAGAAATGTTTTGCTGGAGCCTCACACAAGCAAACAGTTCTGCGGTTTAGCATGACATCTCACAACCCTCTGGAGAAGGCTCATGTGGGAGTAGAATCTTGCTTACATTGTGTGACCACCTACGCCAACTCAAATAAAGGATACTGAAAGCCGTTGCTTTATATAGAGATCTGTATGATCCAAATTCTGTATTATTCATCATCCTCGTCATATTAGCTTTTCACACTTTAACTACTTTCTGTTACCATATTAATTAAGATTTATTTGCCTCCACAAGAAGAACTCTTCCTCTGTGCAAGCTCTCCGTACTCTTAAAAACAAAACTTCCAAAACTGTGTTTTAGCATGAAGGCATAGAGGTTCTGTATGGCATCCTGCAGCACATTTGCCCACAGATGTTGCAGTTGGGCCTGTAGATCCTGCACACTCGTAGGTTGCCGAAGCTGGCGTCCCGGCTGATCCCATAAATGCTCGATTGGCAATAAATCTGGCAACCAAGGAAGTGTAGACCAAGTATGTGTTGCAGTCTGGAGGAGACATTCCTGGAAAACCCTTGCCTTATGTAGGCGAACATTATCCTGCTGAAAAATGCCAGTTTGAAACCCTGACATAAGAAGCAACAACTGTGGCCAGAGAATTGTGACAACATCTGTTGTAAAAGGTGCTATATAAATAAATTTGACCTGACTTGACTTGACTTTTGACAATGAACCTCAAACTAGCAGTACAGTAAAAGTAACATCACACAGCTGAAGTTAGCTTTGGTAGCTTCATTTTCAAAATTTTGGTCACATTTTAAAAAGAGCAGCAGTTTTATGCCTGTAGAGATGCCATCATTTTATACAGCTGCACCATTTAAGGTGAAATGGAAGTGAATAAAAACCCACCTTTAGCTGCATGTATGTAGTGATCTTTTCTCACCTGGTGATTAAATGGAAGGTTATAAACGTGATGCTCTAAAATTTGCATTTATATGAATGGGAAGGTAAGCTTTGTTTACTGTTGCCATCATTTTGTGCTCACTTTGCTACTGTCATGTCATAGCAATAAACATATTTTTACCATCTCCACTGCTGAACTGTAGTTCCCACTCTTCACAGCAGAGACACTGGATCTCAGCTGGCATCACCTGGTGCTTTCCACAAGTAAACTCTGTAGGTTGTTACCTGTAGGTTAGGACACAGGCGGGTCGGCGATCAGACCGAGGCACCTTTATGTACTCAAATTTGAACACATGTGGCTAAAATGTGGTCTTCAGAATCTTAATCGGACATTGTTTTGACCTTCTAAATACAGAAACTTTCTCTGTCAAGCTGTGTGTTTAGGAGTTCACACAGCCTCGCCTTTAGTCATCTTCCATGGAATGATACTTTAGATTAGGATTCTTTAGAGTGATAGAGCTCTGTCTAATACCTTTGGGACAAACTGGAGTGCCATTTGCGATCCAGAACATCCAGATCATCAGTATCTGATCTCACTAATGTTCTTGTAGCTGAATACATCCAAATCCTCGCAGTGACATTCCGACATCTAGTGTAAAGCCTTCCTGGAACAGTAGAGTAGAGGCTGAGGAACAAACTCTCTGTTAATACTTGTAAGTTGAGGAGAGACGTTGGATCTTTGGATATGTAGGAAATAATAAAGTATTTAATAATAAAAAAGGGTCACAATCTTTCAGCCTTCAGTTTCTCCTTGAATCAGTCTGGTTTTGTGCATCAAGTTCAGCTGAACATGTTCCCTTTTAGGATCAGTTTAAGACTGTCTTAAATGAAAGCAGCTAGCTCACTGGCTAATAAATCCAGCTCTGGAGTTTACCCCCGTGGGCTGTGAAGAGAATGTTTATGTGTTGTGTTGCGTTAAATGTTCTCTCTGCAACGCAGGGAGTCTGCTATGACTCACATTATCACACTGTTCTACTCTCAGCAGATGATCCAAGGCTGTGTGTCTGTCTGTCTGAATCTCCTTTATGCTGCTTTCTAATGTGCACAGCGTAAGGCTGAAGCAAAGATCTCAACATACTTACGGTCTAAAGCTATGCTTATTTGTTTGTGTGTGTAGGTTGTAGGGGGTTATCTGTTGAAGACACCTGCGGCTCTTGTTGGAATGGCCTGGCAATGCTGTGAGGTATTTAAATATTAAGAGCCTCTTGTTGATAGGCCTGTTTTATCGGAGGAGAACAGATATCAGCCTCAGGAACACACACAGTCACAGGTGATATGATACTCAAACAGTAGGATAAGAGAGGTGGATACTGTGACATGTCCATGTGTGAGAGGGTATAAAGCCCACTTACTCTAGTCCCAATCTACTCTAGTCTCAATCACCTTAATACAATATTCACCTTATTCAACACTCGTGTAAGACTCAGAGACAAAAATGATGGTTATTGTATTATGAAAGTTATGCTGAACACTTAATTTACAGATGACACATTGTCACTTTTTTCTTTTTTTAATAAGAGCTGTCTGTGATCTGCACTCCAATGCAAAATGCAAATGCTATGCTAGCATTAAGACTGTAATGATCTTAAGTCCTGAAAGAAAGGTAACATGACTTAATATGAGATGGCTTTTGTCTGTGATTTCTTAAAAACTTGGCCCTATTTTGTTTTTTCAGGACAGTGGCTAAAACACCATACTCAGACTGCTCATACAGGCATTTTGCTACTCTCTACACTTTACAGTAGAAATAAATAGAAAAGGACAGGGCACAACCTAACATAGGATAAAATCTAAAACTGATTACTTTATAATGAGTATACACTAATATATACTCATATAATAATATATTATAATAATATAATATGAAGCTTGAGTTACGAAAAGAAAGTGTGTTTATAGTGAGTGTATTTGTGACTGAGGGTTTAGAGTGAGTGTGTTTCTGACTGTTTAGTGTAAGTGTGTGTCTGATGGAGGATTTAGAGTGAGTGTGTTTCTGAAAAAGTGTTTAGGAGGAGTATGTTTCTGATGGAGTGTTTAGAGTGAGTGAGTTTCTGATTAAATGTTTAGAGGGAATGTGTTTCTGACTGAGTGTTTAGAGTGAGTATGTTTCTGACTGAGTGTTTAGAGTGAGTATGTTTGTGACTCAGTGTTAAGAGTGAGTATGTTTGTGACTGAGTGTTTAGAGTGTGTATGTTTGTGACTCAGTGTTAAGAGTGAGTATGTTTGTGACTGAGTGTTTAGAGTGAGAATGTTTGTGACTGAGTGTTTAGAGTGAGTATGTTTCTGACTGAGTGTTTAGAGTGAGTATGTTTGTGACTGAGTGTTTAGAGTGAGTATGTTTCTGACTGAGTGTTTACAGTGAGTGTGTTTCGGACAGTGTTTAGGGGGAATGTGTTTCTGACTGAGTGTTTAGAGTGAGAGTGTTTCTGACAGTGTTTAGAGTGAGAGTGTTTGTGACTGAGTGTTTAGAGTGACTATGTTTGTGACTGAGTGTTTAGAGTGAGTATGTTTCTGACTGAGTGTTTAGAGTGAGAGTGTTTCTGACTGAGTGTTTAGAGTGAGAGTGTTTCTGACAGTGTTTAGAGTGAGTATGTTTGTGACTGAGTATTTAGAGTGAGTATGTTTCTGACTGAGTGTTTAGAGTGAGTGTGTTTGTGACTGAGTGTTTAGAGTGAGAGTGTTTGTGACTGAGTGTTTAGAGTGTGTATGTTTGTGACTGAGTGTTAAGAGTGAGTATGTTTATGACTGAGTGTTTAGAGTGAGTATGTTTGTGACTGAGTGTTTAGAGTGAGTATGTTTGTGACTGAGTGTTTAGAGTGAGAGTGTTTGTGACTGAGTGTTTAGAGTGAG
>CM067480.1:25939834-26014805 GCA_034552555.1 Semaprochilodus insignis | reverse complement strand
TTAGAGTGAGACTGTTGTTGACTGATGGGTTAGAGTGAGACTGTTGATGACTGAGGGGGTAGAGTGAGACTTTTGATGACTGAGGGCTTAGAGTGAGACTGTTGTTGACTGATGGGTTAGAGTGAGACTGTTGTTGACTGATGGGTTAGAGTGAGACTGTTGATGATTGAGGGGTTAGAGTGAGACTGTTGTTGACTGATGGGTTAGAGTGAGACTGTTGATGATTGAGGGGCTCGAGTGAGACTGTTGATGACTGAGGGGTTAGAATGAGTGAGAATGAGTGTGAGTGTGTGTAGATTTCTCTGACTGAATTTGAGTGTGTGGGTGTGTGTGCTTGTCTGACTGAGTTTTGAGCGTGAGTGTATTTCTCTGTCTGAATGTTTAGTGTAAGCGTGTGTTTGTCTGACTGATTGTTCAGAGTTTGTTTGTACGTTCGCTCCGTCCTCTAGAATCCACCCACCTCTCAGTACTGCAGTTGCGGGGGCTCACATTAGGTCTGTGAGATAGCGCTACTTCTGAACTCTAGCACTTTTCATTTCAAGCAGCGAGCACAACTACCACTTCTGCTAAGATTAGCCCAGTCTGGGACCATGTAAACAGTGAGTGTGTGCATCTGTGTTTACAGGGCTTATGTAGATGCACATTAGCTTGGTTCCTGATTACCAGGTTAGTTTATCATTAACAGCGGTTTGGGGAACTTGTGTGTAGTGCGTTTACCATCTTCAGCTTTGCATAATGATTTCAGTATAGTATTGACAAGACAAGAACAGACCTTAGTTTAGGTTCATAATCTGTGGCTTTGACATCAGTTAGTTTTTTTCCTCTTTAATTATCCTCTCTCTTATCTCTCAGAGGTCTTAGGGATTGTCGCCGGGTGGGTGATAGAGCTGGGTTAGGAAGGGGTTAAGTATAAAGGCTATTTGTTTAACATCTTGTCTTACAGATGTCTCGTATAGCTATATATCTCTCACTGTTGAATTCTTAAAGCAAATAAACAGTTTGAAAACAATGTGGTCCGTTTTAGTGGATTTAACACATTTGGTATCAGTTATGAATTTGGTATCACTGTGAATATCACTGTCTGGTCAATTGGGTAATGCAGCAAGTAAATCTCATTAACAAAGGCCCTGAATCATTTGGAGCCCCTGGGCTTCAACCCAGCAAAGCATAAGCATTAAATCGCTCCTCGATTTGAGTGTTGGACAACTTTTCTAATTCAATGGGCTAAATGAAATGATCACCTTGGCTTCCTCATGTTCTCCTTCTTTTATGTTTTCTATGAGGATCTGACAGCTAGTCTGACAGTTATGCAATAGTACAGGAAATCAGGAGGGAGCAAATACTTTTTTTTCACAGCACTGTTAGTCTTTTTTTCAACTGCTCTGTTCTAAGTACAGAAGAAGGTGTTGAAATTTCCAGATTTCCACCCAGAAAGAATCATTCTCTTGGCCGACAACCCACTTTGAATGCTGTGTAGTGTTAAGAAACCCACCTATTCAACCTACAACTGTTTAGCCCCGCCCACTCATCTGAAGTTATAAGGAGTGTTTCAGCCCGGCCTGCTTTTAGAAGGAGGCACAACACAGAAGGGCCAATCATAACAGAGCTTATCATCATTTGCATCAACGGGCATTTACATCAACGGGCTTATTGAAATGAGTAACTTTGATGATCCATTAAATCACACCAACAATTAAACGTAGAGACAAACAGAGACAAATGTAGACCGATTCATTGGCAGGTTTTTTTTTTAGAGAACTAAGGGTCGGTCTTCTACAGCATTTCTTTAAAGAACCCTTCATTTTTAAGAGCGCACATCACCGTAAGGATCTGTTAAAGGCAGTGAACGGAAAACGCGAATGTTTCAACACTTTATATGCAGCTCTACGGATTCATGGCACTGCTGATAACAACTTATGTCTAAGCAAGCCCAAGTCCCTCTCCAGCTCATCCATCCTGTTGATTGTGGTGCAGAGAGGGGGACCCGGGGGCGAGCAGAGCAGAGGCTCTGGCGACACTGCTGAATTGAGCTGGGTACATTACGCATCTGATTCACTCCTCGCGCCTCACTCCCCTGCTCAAGACCACACGGGAGGAGAGAGCTCGTGGACGCTTTCTACCGCTCTTCTTCCCCCAGCACTGCTTTTGCCGTGGATTACAGCTGCTGTACGTACACCGAGCTCGCGCTTTTGGAACAGATTGGCTGCTGCATTTCCATTCAAAGATGAACCAAACAGCCACCGTCTCTCAAGTCAAGTGCCAGTCCTCTAAAACCATAAAGGTGAGTGCGTTGTGTTATGTTGCATGTGGGTTTCTTTTGATTTATGACCAGAGTGATTCGAACGATCCAGGGACAGTTTCCTGCAGCCTTCACGTTTTGGGTGGATGAAGTTCGGCTCGCGCCAAGTTGCCAGATGATGAAGAATAGTTTAGCGCAGGGGAGCGCAGCCCTGCGCCGCGGCGCGATCCAACAGGCGCGAGCTTTATTCGCGTTTGTTGGATGCATAGCCTTAAATCAGTTATATCAGTTATATCGTTATACCATCTGGGCCATGTTTCTCATTTCACGTTAACCTGCTAAAAAGAGAGGTCGCCTGGGGACAGAAGTAATGCTCGAAACGCGCGCATGCATATCGAGCAAGAAGAGCAACGCTAAGCTGGCTTTATCCGTAGTACTCAATGCATCAGGGCGTGTTGTAATTCTGAGCACGTCGAATGCAGCGGTGACGGGAGCGCGCCTGCGTCCGCGCGCGTGCGCGCACACACACACCGTCCCGTTGCACTGCGTTAAGAGGAGCCCCTGACAGCTCGTGTTGGGGACAGAAGTCCTGGCTCCCTCCTCCACTGCTCGCTCTCACCGCCAGCATGCAACTTGCCGGCACCCTTGCCCGTCATCTACTCACCCGCTTCAGCAGCTGAAAATGAACCTGTCAGTCTTTTCAGCGCCCACTCAAGTGTAGGCTCCCCTGTTCTCTACGCTGTGCATGTTAGAGGGCTGATGTATGTAAAACAGGGCAATACGGCCAGAGGTGTGCACTACTGCTGGCATCTACATCTGCTTCATATTCAAGATGAGGCACAGTGTGATAGGGCCGCTGTGGTGTATGGAACTCAACACTCCGCTGGTTTCTAATAGCTTTTGCTGCTGCAGTCTGGCATTCATTTGTTTGGAAATCTACCACCATTTCCAAATGAGATTTTAAAATGAGATTTTCTAAAGGGTGAACAGAGGCAAGATTGATTCAAGCGTGTGCTGTTGAGTGAAATATCACTGGGGGCACAACGATAACTACTGGACCGTTCAGTTCAGTCACAAAGCAGAAGGATTTTACTGCAGACCTGCTGGTCTTAATCCTCTTCATGGTTATTTATGTTACGGTCAACCATTGTGACCATCGATCTATAAAGGCCTTTAGAGCCAGTTAACCAGACCCACATTATGCCTAGACTATACAGAGTTTCAGTTGGCTAGGGGCTGGGCAATACTGCGTATTACAAAGCTTAGTCTGAATGGTAAAAGCGGGTCTGATCAGTCCACATTTCAGTTTTCCGAGTTCATGGGAGATCGAATTCTTGCCCCTTCTTTAATAAGAACCGGGAAGGTACATGAATGTGCCATAATTTTAAAGCCATCAAACACACAGGCGCACCAACTGAATACTGAGATGTTATGTTGCTGCTCGTCTCTAACTGGACAGTAACATGTACATTTGATGGTACTTTAATTTTGGAACTTTTCATCAGATTGTTAACTGGAGTGTGCATATAAACTATAAAGTACGCTCATCATCAAAAATATAGTTGCTCAAATAGTTGCACCCAGAAGGAATCAAGTGACAGGAATGAAACTTGGTGGGCAGTTTCATTCACCCTAAACTTGGTGGGTACTGTACTCACCACAGTACTGTACTCCATGAGTCATGCCGTCAGTGCCAGCACCAATGGCAGACGGCTGTACGGCGCAGGACTACATGCACGCAGACCGTTACAACGATTGCCATATGTGGAGGTACAATGGTGAACAGTTTGTTAAGACGCTTCCTTCTGGGTGCAATGATTCTTTTTGATGCTGTCCAAAGAAAAACAAGTATCTCTAAAACGGCAGCTTTACAAGAGAGTGCAAATACCTAATTCAGTTTTAGGGTAAGTCAATGGATCCAGATGTTTTCCCAATTTTGAGCCATTTCTGTTGGTCTATTCACCAAGAAATTTTTAAACAGTGTATACAGCAGCTGCTGTGTTCAAATTATGCATAGGTAAAACAGATACAAGTTTTCTTTGCACGGTGATGATATATAAAATATGTCTTAATCTATGATCAGAAAGAGTTCAATCAAAGTGGTGAAAATCTTTGCTTGTTAACACAGACCCTGACCCACTGCATATATCAAAGAAAAAAACAGGTTTAGGAGAGGTTTTCTAAGTGGCATAACTGTTATAAGCTTTTGCTCTATTGTCAAGACATCACAAGCTGGCCTTGCCTGAAGTCCAAGAGAGGATAATTGGCCATACTTAATTGGGTGCAGTAGTTTTTGATAGCAATTTCAAAGCCACTACTGGTGCATTTTGTCTGTTCCAGCTGAAAAAACGTCAGAAAGCAAGATATTATACTCCATATTCTCCATATTGTCCATACATACCTCTTGAACTACACGTAAGTCCAAGATCAGGCGGTGAAACCAGCCTCTGCACCCTTACAAAAGTATTTCTTCCAGGTTCTTTGGTATCCTGAACCATTACAAACTCAAATAATGCTTCGTCTGAATGCTTAAATGGTTCTTTGCATGGCTAAAATGTTCTTTTCTAAAATGGTTCTATATAACGCCAAAACGAGTTAAACCTTTGTTCGAGCAAAAGAACCCTTTCATATTAAAATACATAGGACCCTTTTCCTAAGAGACTGCTGAGAGATGTGAGATGCTTGACTGATTGACTGGTCTGGTCAGCCTGTTGTTCACAGCTCAGAGTGTCCTCTTGATCTGATAACTACTTCTCCTGATTGCTGCAGTCATACAACACTGTCAGCTTTATTAGACCTTTAGGCCTTCTGCCCGGAGATCTGAGAGCAGTGGTTGGGTGGAGGTAAAGGTCAGCTATGACAGAAGGTCAATCAATGAAGCGTTCAGTTCAATTACAGTGAGCAGGGGATCCATCGTCAGCCTGCCACAGTGCATTCTTTCTTACTCACTCATTCACTCGTCCACACACACTCCATCCACCAAACAATTAGGCTGTTCTGCATGTGCGATTCACGTTACCTATAGGCTATGAGTGACAGTTGGGAATCTAGTGCTTATAATGGAAAATCAGATTATATATGATCCACCGTGACCAGCAAGATGAACCCATGCATGCATACTGCACTGCAGACACGAGCTGCATATTCATTGCTTTCTCGTGTGGCATATTCATTGTTCTTTTAATGCTATTAAAGATCTAAAGACATGAAATGCATTTACGTTTGTCTTAAGACACCAAACACATTACAGGATATCAATATGTCATGCACATTTTTTATCACCCAGGAACTGAGAGGTAAGAGAGGGATACATTGAGTCGCCAGCCGCAGAGAAGACTCAGTGGACTGTAATATTACACTATGCAAGGTGATCCAGCCATGCTGGCGTTGTTACACATTTTTGAAGCTAGCAAAGGCTCAGCCAGCCTTTGTTGAATGTCAATGAATTTAGATGCTGAGAGCTTATTTATTTGACCAGTGAGCTCTAACCAGTACATGAAATACAAGTCTATCATTTTCAGTGGGCCTTTTTTCCCTCAATATCACTTTTAACTCCACTAGACAACTTCTTTACAAGTTCTGTATCAAGTACTTTCAAATATTCCCCCTCCACACATGCAGCCTGTGTTCTGTTGTGCTACTTGCTTTCTCCTCACAACATTCCACAATTTGTTAGTGCCTTCTGGTAAAAGGCTTTAATGTTCTCTCAGCAGTGCAGCAAGGCTGCTCTGACTGTTTTCAGCTGACTTGAAGCTAAACTCTATGATTTCAGAACAAGAAAGTGGTAGTCTGTCTTTTTGATCCTTCTTGGCTTTTTGAGTTCTCCTCCAATTTATTAACAGATCTGTAGAATAATGAACATTCTGCAACAAGAAGAAACTGCACTTGTTTTATACTCAAACGTCTTCAGCCAGGCCTCATGCTCTGTGTTACAGCACATTTAAGGCATCTTCAAAGAATAAGACTGGCAGGAATATAGGTTTGCATACCGATGGTAGGAACATGTCACTATCAATATTATGAGAGGACAAAATTGTCCCTACCAATATTTGAGTGAACTTGTGAACTCATCTGTAATTCCACTGAACCCTCACAGAAGCTACATCTCCAAGATAACCAATTTATGCATGCTAGCATTTGATTCGCTGAAAGGGACGGGGCTATCTGAAGGATCATGTCATGATGTGCAAATATCATAATTATTGCCAGACATGGAGGAGATATAAATATCATGGCACCAAAAAGTAGAAGGACATCAGGAGCCTTGTCACCACCCAGAGTGTAAGTAATAGGTAGTAAACTATCTAGTAGCCATGTTGATTCCAAATGAAAACCTGCTAGTTAGCCAACATCACCAGCTTGTCCACTGTAAAAAATCATGTCAACTGATTAGTTAACCATTTTAGCTAGCTGACCCTGGCTTTAGCCAGATTGCTAGCAGGTGTGTACATAAAATGAAAGGATCAAATTATAAGTTCAGTCTAGAATGAATTTTAGTCTAGCAGTCCCACTGAAGTTTACCATTAATTAATTAGTTTGCATGCACTGCAGAAAACACAGCAGCAGGCTAAAGATGTGGATGTGGGGGGTAAGGGGTAGGTTGTTGTGTCTTAACCAATGTTGGGACCAAACCTACACCCTTGCATTAATGTATGTTCTTCTAAAGTAATGTATGGTGAAAACAGACCATAGAATGAATCTAGTGCATCCATTTTTGGATTCAAAGTGGTCTCTTACAACTGCAAGTACAACAATATTCGAGCATAAAGAATAAGTACGCAAACACAATCATCAAAAAAGTCATTTTTATTTTACCTACTAGATCATTTGCTATTACTCTGGCTGTATTAGCTACAGTTAGCTGAGTGGAAGGAGACTGATGTTAAAGTGGAATGCAGTGACATAAAGAAAAATGCATCACTATCCCTGACACTGGAACGAGTGCAGAGCAATAAAGTCTCGAGTTGTAAGATTACATGCATTCTGCTCTTTGTAAGGCCTCTATTAGATGGGAATGATAGCACTGCTTTTGGAGAATACTGGATCGCTGCATTAGCCGTATATTATAGTTATGTGCAATTTTGCTGTCTTATTCTACGCCCTTATGAAAGGTACTTTGTGCCACATCTTTCAATGTAAGCAAAAAACATATAATGTGCAAACCATGACCTGGGTTAATTTGAATTAAATGAATTAACTGAATTATTTAACCGGTGTATATGATTTGTATGTTTTATATTCCTATTTTTCACAAACCTTTGTGTACATGGCCGTTATGTTCTGCCATCCACACAACCTGTTAATACTCCACATTGTGGGTGGTGTGTTGCCTAGCTGTTTGTGACATTTCAGTACATGTTCATCATGATTTCACCAGTTAAACACTGAAATGTTGACACTGATCACTGTTCACATGGGGTTCAGGTACAGGCATTAAGTTTATCTTGCTCCTAATTGGCTGTATTGATTCACCTGGCTGAATACAGAATCACCTTCCTGACAAAGGTTAAAACCCTCAGTTAAAGCCTAAAGTACCAATTGGTTTAATCAGAAATTGTTGAACAGTAGACATCTTTAACTTACTGGAGTGATTCATAGCATGGTGGCCCAGTGCTCCAGATGGTGATTAAGCCTAATCCTGGACTAAATTAGTCTGCTAATGGTGATCCTCCGCTGAACATCCTTTTTAGTCCTGAACTGGATTACTTTGGAAACCAGTCTTTTGATGTGATAAAGCGTTCATGCTGCATGTTAGAGAGATGGAGCATCTATGAGTGAAGCACTCCATGGCTGAGGAGTAGGCAGAAAATCCTCATAAATCAGAGATTAGTTTCAGCTGTGGTGAATTAAGCACTCTATTTAGGACTGTCTGTCAGTTTGAAGGATCAGTTGGGCGGGGGGGTGATGGGGCTGACTTTTCTCGGAAATCAAAAAAAGAAATAGGTGAAAGTAACAAGAAGAGAGGGCTGCTTTTTCTGCTACTTTTGCTACTGTATGCTTTCTGGAACAGAGAGCAAAGTTCAGATTTCTCTTTTTGTGAATAAAGCTTTTCTATTTGTCAGAATCAGCCTCTTGCTCCTTTCGCTTTATGTGCAGGCTGGCACTTTTGTGTTTCTTATCCAAGACTTTCCTGAGTGAAATTGAAAAGAACTGGGCCATGTATACAAATATGAAACTACACAAATCTGAGGGCCTTTGTGGCTGTGCAGAAGATGAAAAGGCCTTCTGACGTGCATAAGATAAAAGCTTAGTATAGCTGACAGTGTACAAACTGTATCTTGCTAATTTAGGGAGTCAAACTGCAGTCTGCCGACACAGCTCAGACTGTACAACAGGGGTCATTCATTACATACTTTTTGTCTGGTCCCACCACAGTTTGTTGGTTTCCTTGCTGAAACACACCTGAGCAAATGGCTCAAGCGAGTGGCTGCTACTAAATGCAAACTGATATTGAGCCACACCTTTAAACAAGCCCAGAATTGGTCCTGGATGCGGACTGTATTTGGGTCAAATGTAAAAACACCCTACATTTCAAGTAGGGCGTTTTAATTACTATATAGTACACTGTATATGCTATACATATGTCTTCTGAGTTTTCAAAGATAATGCACGTGCCTTGGATAGTATTTTGCCGTATGACACTCTGCGTGTATTTTAAAATATACCAAAAATATTATTGCAGAACCATTATAAAACAAAATCTCAGACATCATGTATTCATAATGATATCATGTAATAGCTTGGTAACACTTTACAACAAGAGTACTTAAGACATTAATAAGCATTACTAAATAGTTAACTAATGTAGCAGTTTACTAATTTTAGAAATATGGACTAACATTATTTTAGATTTTATTAAGTTGTTTTACTAATTTTTTAAGGTCTCTTAAAAAATTGATCATTAAAATAAAATCTTGATTAAAGTCTTAAATATGTACCTTAAAACACTTCATAAATGCGTAAGAGTACAGAGTTTATCAAGTGCACATCAAATTCATAAGTAAAGTATATATTATGTAATGTTTATTAAAAAGAAACTATTGTGCACATATAAAGCAGTTCTTAAAAGACATGTGCAGACAACTCTACAATGAGAGTCACAAAGAACATTAAATAATTATTAATAATGCTTAAGTAATATTCAATATAATCAATAATAGTATATTCAAAAAGGATATGACATCAAATTAGAAATGTAATTAATTATATTACATTTAATTAATGATTAATTGCAACATTACTAACCACCAGCTCTTTTTAAGTACCATTAGTAGATACACCCTTATTGTAAAGTGCTACCTTGAGGGAGCTTTCAGAGATATTAAAGCAACATTAAGCAACACTTTATGGGCTTCAAAATCATTTTGATGGTACGCTGACTTATAATAGGGAAATTGATGCCTCTGTCATTGCCACTCCGGGGCTGGAGTGTACCACGTCACAAACCAACAACTATGGATCTTAAGCTATCTATATGAAGAAGCTAGCTCTGGATTCCCAATATGAATATCATGGCAGAGGCTGCAAAGAGACCAAAGAAGATGTTGTTGGAGGAAGCGAGGAAGTGAAATAAAGAAGATGACCGAGCAGGATATCAGAGTAAATCTTGGACTGGCCTTTAGTCGTTGGCAAGAGCTAAATGACGTTAAAGGACTCAACGAAAATTCAACAGCCCTGTTAATGTTATACATGAACGACTGGCGAGTCGAATTCTGTATCCTTCAGCTTGTTAACACATGCACATATGGGGGGCTCAAAGCATGATTTGTGTTTATAACAGTGGTGTAAAAGTGAATCCCCCTTCTCCCTTAACCCCACCCTGAAACTATAGGGGGACCCCAAAGGTGAGTAATGCTGCTCTCAGAAAGTTTCTTCTGGGTCACTCTGAATGACATCATTTCTACAGCTTAATGATTTAGCCTAATGATGTAGGACATATGAAAAATCAGGGCAGTTCCACTTCATTTAGTAGGTGTATTTAAAGCAGGGCAGTCACCAAACAATGCTGAACACCGGCCTGCCAGTATCGGAAGGAATCAGGGATGAAGAAGTAATGATGCTATCATATGGGTGGATTAAAAGCAGTGGAGGTGAGGGAAGCACTTTGGCAGGCGTCTGGAGAGCATATCCGAGCACCTCAGCTTCCAGACCCCGGATAAAAATCAGAGGGTGTGAGTGCGGCAGTGAGGGAGTGATGGAGGGAGGGAGGATTTAAAGGAAAGATTAGAGAGATATAATCTAGAAAAGAAACTGAGACCTGATTAAAGATTGTCACAGGGAGATTAAAAGTAGCAGAGAGAGGATGTCACACACGCGCGGCAGATATTAAAGACATCCATTCAGCTGAGCTCAGAGCCCTGCACAAACAGCGGCGGAATTACTAAGCAGCATGATAAAAGGTTTTGCCCATGCAATTTCAGTAAAACGTTCAGCCATTTGATCATGACTAACTTCTCAGCCAGCGTGCTGCGGTTTTCTCATGAGCTTAGACATTTATTCATGTTAATGGCTTTAGTAAATGAGAGCCATAGATCATTTGTCGCATTATTAAAGCTTACTGCACTCCCAGCAAGAGAGAGCAGGCTTACAAACTGCTCTTTACCTACCTGCTTAATTCTAACCCGGAAAATCTCAGGCTATTTACTGTCCTCGCAGTGCACTCCAACAGAAATGTCATTACAGCACTCTACCAGTTTACTGGTACCAACGCTTGGCTCTGACGCCACAGATGCACTACCAAAAAGAGAGCATTAATTGTTGCCTTTCATGGTTGGTAATTATACAAGACAAAACCGTGATTGCGCTTAATATACGGTATGATTAATTGTGCATCTAACCTCTCTCTTCTTCTTTCTCTCTATCTCTCTCTTCCACTCTGTCTTGATTTACTGTGCACAATGTGTATAGTCTGGAGGGTTTTGGACAGTGACAAAATGCTTGTTGTTTTAGCTCTGTTGTCCCCCAAATTGTATCTGAAATGAAAAAGTGAGGCTAAAGTGCAGCACGTCAGGTTTAGAGTGGAAGTCCATCAATCTTTCAAAACTTCAGGATAAGTTGTTCATTGAGCTGTATCCAAAGTGTTTTGAAGAAAACAGGTATTCTAGAGAAGCAAATCTACTTGGAGGTCTTATAATGTTAATAATAGGAACCAGGGGTCCTACAATGCAGCTATGTTTTGCTTGTTGTCTACGTCCAGTAAAGCTACATGTGATTTTATATGGAATGTTAATAACACTGAATGATGACACATTTTTATAACTTTCTTTGAACTCACTTTTTAAATACTGAATTGAAGAGGCTTTAAATCAGGGGTAGGGAAGGCCAGCACAGTTTAGTGATTGCCCAACATGGCCAAAACTGCCAAATAGCTGAGTTAAATCAGGGGTTCTAGCGTAGGAAACTCAGTTCCTCACCCCTGCTTTTGGTGTCTGTTGTTACCATAGTGGATAACTGACCATTTGCAAAGAAAGTCCCACATCCCATATTTATGTTTGCTACACCCATCAGATTTATTGCAGGCTGCCTGATACTAGCTCTAACACTCTTCCATGGAGACTAAAAGCACAAAAATTTGATATACAAATTAAGAGTACATAGTTTTTTACTAAAATATATACTACAAGATGTTCAGTGAAGACAAACCTGTTTAAGAACTAACACTCATTACCAAAAGAACATTGGACCCAGAAGGAAGTGCAGTGTTATTCAGAAGGATGCTAAAGGTTGCCACGAACAATAAATGATGATAAATTTAGACCGATGAGGGCGAAATTTTATTGACCTACACATACAGAAGTTGTGTCTCTCAGGATGATGTCGGACCGCCATGTTTGGTGATGCACCATGCCAGACGTCTCGGCATTGAGTTGTAGAGGTTCCTAATGATGTCCTGCAATAAGTCATCCCAGCTGTTCATGTTGGCGCTGACCGCTGTACCTCCACGCACGGATTCGTTGGTCGTCTCCACCAAGACAAAAGCAAGACTCGGCACTGAAAATGGCCCCCTGCCATTCTGAGTCACTCCATGACAGTCTGGCACGACACCATTGCTGTCTTTGGTGTCATTGTCATGATGTTAAGGGCAGCTGTCGTAGCAGTCTGCATGCCTGTAGACCTGCGTCATGCAGCCATCTGCCAATGGTGCTGGCACTAACAGGATGACGCATGGAGAGCATTACGGCTCGCTAAATGTCTGCAATCCTGTTGGGTCGGGCAGGCACAGCAATAAAGCCTGTCCTCGCTTACGTCACATGCATGTCCAAACGTGAAACTTGAATCATACGCATGTCTCACTATGTCAAACCTACACACCAAGTTGCATTCCTGTCAGTTGATTCCTTCTGGGTGCAACAATTTGTTTTTTTGAAGTTTTGTTGAAGAGTGTATGAATGTGGGCTATTTTCAAATAATCAAGGTTATGTTAATCAGCCCATGGAAATCATTCAGACAAAAGTAAAAAGTTAAAGCAGCAGGTTTTCATTAATGGTCTTAACCTTTTTTCCTGTAACATTATCATTAGACATCATGTTGAAATGTTTTTAGACAATACAATAACCTAAATTAAGTTTAGCTTACCTTATAGCTTGCTAATAGTTTTGATACTGAGAATGTGGCCTTCCACAGAGTTTATCTAAACATTTTCAGCTTCAGGAATGAAATGAAAACAGTACCACCCTCCAGATGATAAGGAAAGAGTGTGTCAGACATTTTTCTTAAACCCAGAGGCATCGCTTGCCACCAGGCAAGACAGGCAACTGCCTGGGGCCCCAGGCCTGTGGCGGGGCCCCCTCGAGGGTGTATTGTTTTTGAATCCCAAGTTTTATTTATCTTGTTTATGTTTTGAAAATAACAGTAAAGCCATTTTCTGAAGAAGTTCACATGTAGCAAATTACATTTAGCTCATTTCTAACATAATGGTGATGAACACTGGATGGAAGTTTTGCCAAGGGGCCTAACAGACTCTAGACTCACCACTGGTCATACATACCACCATTTACTGGCAGTGCTGTTTGTCAGTGCAGGTCTGTTCTGAGGAGCTCTTCCTTTCCCTGAAATAGAAAGGATTTCATAGAGATGATAATGATTGGCTGAGAGGAGTATCAATCTTGATTATGGAGTCATTTTGAAATCTGGCATTCTGCTCTTACTGTTGGCATCAGTAAGTGAAATTCATGCCCAGTGAGTTCCAGGTTAGTTGTATGACTTGGTCTGTCAGGAATATCCCTCTTTTAGAGCAGCTTGTTTCAGATCTTTGTCCTGCTGCAAGCTGAAGCACTGTTAAGTGCGTTTAAGGCATTTGGTTGAATCTGAGCAGTGAAGATACTTTGTTCAGCTCAGAATTTGTCCTCCTGCTGCCTTCAGCAGTCACATCAATAATAAAGCAAAGGGAACCAATTCCACTGCCGGCCATACATGCCTAAGACATAATATTACTTCCATGCTTCATGGATGAGATGATATGCTTTAGATGAGTAGTTTTTTTTTCCTTTTTTCATCATGTCTGTCCAAGAAAATTCAAACAGGAATTTTCTGCATTTTATGTACTTTAAATTCAATTTAATCTCTCTGATTTTGAGGCTTACCAGTGGTTTGTGTTTTGTGGTAAACCCTCTGAGGCCACGCTGTTGTTTTCTTATCTGCATTGTAGTCTGAATTACTGATTGCATGCAGATTTCCAACCCCTACACTGTGACTCACCAAAAGTATCTGTGATATCTCAGTCAAGGTTAAGGCCCCGTGCCCAGGCTTTTACAGGCATGCATGAGTCTTTGCATCATTTTATGTATGTTGTGATTTAAAATGAATAAGATGAAAATTCAAGCTCAAAAATAAGACAACCTTGTCAAGGAATATAGAAAAAGATTAAATGAGAAAACTATATTACTATTAATTCCATTATACCCAGCTGAAGCTGTTAGATTCAGTAGTTCAATTTTCAGGTATACAGTAAAGCTGATTCTGGGAATTAGGAAGAATTAAGTTGTCTGTCTTTACATTCTCAGCAAGTGCTCTGCATTATGCCCTCTGGGCATCTAGTCTTGGATCAGTGGCATGTTTGTTTTATGTAGCAGTACATTTTTTTCTTATTATTTGTTTGCTTATTTATTTTTGTTTCTCTAGGCACAAAAAATTACCAATGCCTACGTGATGTGTGGGTGTTGTTGCCCATAGCAATGTTATCCCAAGCATTTAGTATTAACTGTTATTCTCATCTTTAGTAAGCTCTATACTAAGTTCCTATTCCTGAAAACAGAAAGACTAGTGTTCAGTTTGGAGTCTCAAATCTAGGATCTAAAACACATTAGAATGTAGATTAGGATCTTACTTTAACTCAAACCACATTACAGTTTAGATTGTGGTCTTACTTTAACTCAAAGCACATTAGAGTTTAGATTGGGGTCTCCCTCTGAATGAAAACACAGAGTTTAGATTGGGGTATTTAACTCAAACCACATTAGAGTTTAGAATGGGGTCTTACTTTAACTTGAACCACATTAGCACCTAGATTGAGGTCTTACTGTAAATAAAACCACATATGAGAGTTCAGACTGGGGTCTTACTTTAAATGAATCACATTAGAGTTTAGATTGTTGTCTTACTCTAACTGAAACCAAATTAGAGTTTAGTTTGGGGTCTTATGTCAACCGAAACTACATTAGAGTTTAGATTGGGGTCTTACTTTAACTGAAAACACATTAGAGTTTAGATTGGGGTCTTACTTTAACTCAAACTACATTAGAGTTTAGATTGAGGTCTTACTTTAACTGAAAACACATTAGAGTTTAGAATGGGGTCTTACTTTAACTTGAACCACATTAGCACCTTAGCACAGGGTCTTATGTCAACCGAAACTACATTAGAGTTCAGATTGGGGTCTAACTCTAAGTGAAGCCACGTTAGAGTTTAGTTTGGGGTCTAATTTCAACCAAAACCCTATTAGAGTTTAGATTGGGGTTTAACTCTAAATGAAACCATATCAGAGTTTAGTTTTGGGTCTTACTCTAACCGAAACCACGTTAAATAGCCAACTGTTGAGCTGAGTAATGAAAAAAGGAACAGGTGAAACAAAAGAATTCACACCACATCGGGAGCGGTGTGGCCTATTTTACAGTAGTGTACTCTCGCTCTCATTTTAATGTTTTACGAGAGAGAGTGAGAGAGAGAGAGAGAGAGAGAGAGAGAGATATTCACATAGTCAAGTAGAAGCTAGAAGTCCTGCTGGGCTCTGCTGTTAGCTGAGACACATGGCAGGTGGTGTTCTTGTTTTTCTCTTTTTTTGGGCTCATGGCAGAGAAGCCTGGTCCTCTAAGAGCCTGCGTGGATGCTATGACTGATGAAGTATTTGTACACCGCCGTCACAAACACTCACAAACTCAGCCCCCCCCAGACAGTTGTAATCATGCATGTGAGAGGCCTCTGGTTGGCTGTAGCTGAGTGACTGTTGCCATGGAGAGTAAACAGAGGTGATGAAGAGAGCTGGGAGAAAGTGAAGTGCAGTGTGTAAGGAGGAGAGAATGAATGGTCGTAAGGGTCATTAGGGCACGGTTTAGGTTTAGTTCATTTTAGGTGTTATATAAAAAATAAACGACAAAGTCTTTGAAAGGAAATGAAAGGGGAATTGTGTAAACAGCAGTCTTAAAGGAATACTCCAGCATTTTGTACGTGCTGCATCTGTATTACCACTTCAGCATCTGCACTTTCGATTCCATTTTATAACTGTATGCAAAACCTTGGGGACTCCTGGTCAAACTACATTTTATGGATGTGAAACTTGGTGGGTAGGTGAGCAAGAGAAGAGTTCAAAAGCAATTTGAGCAATTTAAGAGGGGTTGCACTATAGGGCTCCGGAAAGCGGGATGATCTTGTTGATGTGTTGTGCGCCATACTGGTCATGCAGATGTTACCATAGCATGCTGTTGGCTTCAGTGGATAGAGGAAGACATGCACCAGCGACATGAAGGATTTGGGAGACCTACATGAACCACAGGGAGAGAGAACCAACAAATTGTCCAACATGCGCGGAGTGACCCAGCAGCCACAATTGGCGACCTTCAGCGAGCAGTAATGCCCCACATTAGTGCCAGCCCCATTGGCAGACAGCTGCATGACATAGGACTACATGCATGCAGACCATTACAACAACTGCCCTTAACACCACGTCAACATCGCCAAAGACTGCAATGGTGTAGTGCCAGACCGTCATAGAGTGACTCAGAATGGCAGCTAGTCATCTTCAGTGACGAGTCCCACTTTTGTCTTGATGGAAATGAATCCGTGTATGGAGGCACCGTGGTCAGTACCAAGATGAACAATTTGTTGTCACGCATCACATGTCCAGAAGGCCTGGTGTCACTCCACCTCCACCCCTACCGCAAAAGGAACTGTGTGAGAATATTCAAGCTGCATGGGATGGATGACCGCAGGACACCTTTAGGAACCTCTACAACTCCGTGCTGAGACGTCTGGCATGTTGTGTTAGCAAACATGGTGGCCTGACGCCATACTGAGAGACACTCCTTCTGTATGTGAAGCTCAATGAATATTTCCCATATAAGTCAAAATTTTTCATCATTTATCACAAATTTTTGTATAAGATGAGTGTAAGTTAACATGTCCTCTACTGAGAACACACCTCAACACATTTTATTTACTGTTTCTTTGATGAATTTAACATGTTGGCGGGGGGGGGGGGGTTATAATGTGGCACGTGCAAAAATTACAGCATTATAATCTATTTATTTGTTTTATTTGTTTTTCTTCAATATGTTTAACTCATCACATAGAAATCTAGGTTTGTTCTCTATAGAGGATGTGTTATTGTTCACTTAGATCAGAGGTGTTCAAGAATGTGCACTTAATTGTGGGTGCGTTTGGAGTCAACAGGGTTTCTGTATGAAATACAGGGACATTATTTGTAGTGGTAATCATTCATATGCTACGGGTATGGCAGATGGAGATTGGCTTAAAATGCTGGAGTGTTCCATTAAAGCTGTAATTAAAATTCTGGTTATTTTAATGCAAAGTACTAAAAGCACCAAAAGCCATAAAATCAGCTGAACATCACAAATACGAAGCCAGTCCGGTTCAAAGACTCCGTCATCCAGTACATGACGGCTATTGATTCGAATGTTACAAGTCAGCGGCGTGATATTGGACATATTTCTTCACATCTTCTGAGGTGTGATTCTTGCATTCAGAGTTTGGACTGTGTTGTTATCGTCACCATGATTGAGTCAGCATCAGCACTGGGTTCATGGCCACAGACTTCTGAATGTTCAGGGCAGCAGCAGTTTTCTGCTGTTTTTACTCATACATTGCATCTCATACAGCAAAGCCAACATAATGGCTAATGCTGTTACATAGGCCTCCCTATTCTGAACGGTTGATTTCCCTATGGCCCCCGTTGTAGGCGTTGTTGAGTTGCTTTCTGTTTTATTAATCTGTTTTATTCCACAAAGCCCATAAGCTAAGGTCAGCGTTTAGACGTTTTCAGGCAGGCAATGGAGACAGTACTCTTCAGAGAGAATACGATTTAGTGACAGTTAAATGTTATTACAATAGATTTATAATAACTACACAGTAATGGGCAGGTAGCAATGCACACTCATATGTACAGCTCTAGATGCAGTATGACTGCTGTGTCATTCTGAATTACTCTGTCTTACATAAAGGTGTGATATAACAGTGCAAACTGAGGGTGTTGATCACTTTTGTTATTTGCACATCTCAGTGGTGGTGCAGCCTCATTGCTTTTGGTGCTGTACTAATTTGCAACTACATATTTTTTTATATTAACTAACAGAAGGCAAATGGAGTCAAAAACATTAGTAAAGTAAAAGTAAAAATTACATATACTTAAATACTCAAGTATATAAAAAGTGTAAAGTAGATATTTTAACAGAGAAATTTAAGAGTGGTGTGTGATATTTGTGTATTGCAGCTAATGGGTGCACAAAGACATTTAAAGGCACTCATTTTGCATGAATTTGGTTGAATGTTTTACAGATATCTTGAAACTGATTATCAAGAAGGCAATATTGTAACAAGGAGAGGCTGGCAATGGAGATGAGGGGACAGGGGTACAAGTGTGAGTGCCCTTTATTATGGTCTGTGACATAGGGGTCGAAAAAGCAGGCAGGTAAAACACAAGCAGGGAAACATGAGCACAAAGATCACACATACAAAGCTGGCTGGGGAACTAAGGAAACAAAGGGGTATAAATACATACATTAATGACAAGAGACACCTGAAAACACTAAATAAGGGCGGGGCCAGGAACTAGTGACAGCTGAGGACTGAGGGCAGGGCAGGAGAAGGGAGAAACCAAGACCAAAACAAAACAAAGGCACATGGAAAACAGACATATACAATTTCAGGGCAAATATAAATGTGTTAATATAAATAATGTTTGTTTTTGGTTTTTTTTGTAATAGTAATTGAGTAAAATTACAAGTATTAAATGTCAATAATACTTCAGTGCAAATCTTCCAAAATAATATTTAAAGTATGGCAACAACTATTTGGCCAAAAGTATATGGACACCTGAACATCATATCTGTATGAATTGTTAGACATCCCAATTTAAACCATGGGTATTCAAATGGAGTTGGGCCCATTCTTTCCTCTTCTCAGCTATAACAGCCTCCAATCTTCCAGCAGGGTTTTGCAGAAGATTTGGAGTTTATCTGTGGGGAGGTCAGACACTGATGTTGAGCGAGAAGGCGTGGCTTGCATTTGGCATTCCAATTTATTCCAAGGGCTTTTGTTTGGCTTGAAGTAAGGGCTCTGGAATTCCTTCACACCAGATTTGTCAAACTGTGTCTATACAAACCTCACCTTGTGCACAAGGGTTCAGCCATGCAGGAAAATGAAGAGGACTTCCCAAAACTGTTGCCATAAAGTTGGAAGCATATGTATGTTTTAGCATTAACATTAAACTTTACTGAAACTAGCCTGGATAAACAGCCCCAGACCCTCTTCCATCGAACTGTAAGCCCTATGTATTCCGGTAGGTAGCGATTTTCTGATTGTCACCAAACTCAAATTTGTCCATCAGATGTTCAGAAAGTAAAGTGTGACTCATCACTCCAGAGAACACGTTGTCAACAGTGCACTGTTGGCATGGAATGTTGGCATGCTTTACACCACTCCATCCGGTGTCTGGCATTACACATAATTAACTTAGGCTTGTGTGCAGTTGTTCAGTCATAGAAACCCGTTTCATAAAGCTTCTGCTGATGTTGTTCTTGTGCTGATGTTGCTTCCAAAGCAGTTTAGAGCTCTGTAATACTTGAACTCTTGTTGCTTCTTTGTTTTTCAGTTTCACAAAAAAACACTTACAGCTGACCAGGGCAGATACTGCTAATGTTTGTCAATGGAGATTACATGATTTTATATGCCTCTTAGCAGTGGGTGTGGCTTAAACACTTAGTAAATAGGATGGATGTCCACAGGCTTTTGGCCATAAAGTGTACTTTCCACCTTCACTATGTAAGGTACTGTGCATACATTTTAGACTCTTGAGCAAATTAGGATTAAAATCATGCTTCTTTTCTGGGCAATGAACATTTATGTATTCATAAAAACATATATGTGACATATGACAAATAACACTGTACCTGTCATTATGATGTTGCTATAAAAATCTGTTGGAGTACTTCATCTTTATATTGTTGAAAAATCAACACACAGATATTTTTAACCTCTACTTCGACACGTACAACACTGTATTTATGTAACTTCCACATGTATATGTAATCCACACTGCATGTGCCTGTATCCCAAAGCAATATCCCTCTGATGAAGAAATTTTTAAAGAAAAAAATCAGTCTGTGTGTGCCCTCCTGTGGCTAAACACAGAACTACAGGACCCCCCTCTCTCTGTTTATGGTCTGTTTCATTTCCAAGTGCAGTTAGTCGATGGCTGTCTACACTTACACAAACACATTTAGAAGCACACTAATATTAAGTGTACAGAGGTCATGGGCTCCGCTTAACTGCTTGCATTTTAGTACAACACTAAAAATAAACAGAGGCATCTTATCAAGCCTTAAAGCTTACACTCTGTTTTAAATATGACGTGAGATGAATGGCAGTAGAATTAAGATTCAAAATGCCAGTTTGGGGAATGTGGAACTTCTGTGAACAATTTTGTGGTTTTGTGACAGAAAAAATAAAATCAGGCAACATCTTGAGGGGGTCTTTTGCCACTTGTCTCAGGGGGCTTCTTGCCCCAAGGGTCTAACAATTTCTCTTAAAAAATAAATAAATAAAGATAACTCCCTCCATTATCATATTTTTTTTAAATAATAAACAAACTAAATAAAAAAATATATAAATTTACACTGTAATACAAGCATACTGTATACCCTAAAAGTGAATGTGTATATATAGAGATATAAGTACTGACCAAAGCTATAAAAAACAACAATGGAAATTAGCCATGAACTTTTTTGAGTTACACTTGACAAACAAGCTGAGATATAATTTTATTTAAGTGAAACTTTTATTGTAAGTGAAGCTAAAACTGTTTGCCGCTGTAATGTTCTGTTTCTCGTTGTGCAATTTGGCAGATCAGCCAGGGGTTTAAAATATCTATGTCTCTAGTATATGCCAGAAAAACAACAACAACAACAACAACACCACCACCACCACCACCACCACCAACAACAACAACAACAACAACAACAAAACAGTAAAGTGGAGACTGAATACGAACAAGTGAAAGAGTAAGCTGGTCAGGTCAATAGGTGGTCAGAACTCAGCAGTTTCCTCTTAATGATGATTGGATTAGTTATGTGGTGAATGAGGAGGCTGTCTGTAGAAGTTAAGGCTTTCTGCTCAGAATATATGATGAAATGATCTGCAGTGAAATAGAAAGCAGGTGGAAGTAGTTGTGGTGTGGACAGAAGACAAAAGTGAAGAATAATTTGCTGGGGCTGAAGATGTATACAGATAATAATGAGTCTGTTACTGAAGTGATCACCAAAACAAAAAAAGCCTGTGATCAGTAATTATTCTTGATCAAAGCTTTTTATACATATGAAATTAGTATAAGTCTCTAACACCGGACGTTATATTTGTTCATGCACTGATGGCTGTGCTGTTTGCTGTCTGTGGTATATATTAAAATTTAATAAGCGAGTTGCTAAAGAACCTTTTGTTCTAAAGTATCCCAAACAGGAAGAGCACTCTGTGTTAATGTGCAAAAGAAACACTGTCGGGAACAAAACGCACTTCCCAGTCCCAGAAAAAGCTTCCTGACTTCACACGACTGATATCTGAGACAAGGCTGCCATTTGAATATCACTGATAAGCAGTGTTGGCTAGATTACTTAGGAAACATCATCCGGTTACAAATGACACGACTTAAAATGTTACCAGAAATGAAACAGAAACTGGTACATTGAATTGCCATAATTCAATTAGTTGCACATGAATGTGTTACATTTCTTGCCAAAAAGTAAACTGAGAGACAGCAAATGCGTTGCCTCTCTGTGGTTCTATTCAAATGCAACTACTTTGAATCAAGTAAATTCAAATGGCATTTTTTTCAATGTATTTGAGGATTTCCCGTCACCATCCCTCTTTCTCCCCAAACCAGTCATAGTGACATGGCTCTAGTTTATGGGGACACTTTACTGATGTTGGTTAATGGAAAGTTCAATCCTTAAATATAGAAATTCTCAAAAAAGGTTCTCTATAAATGTATCTTACTTTGATTGCAAGCACATAAGCTATATTACATGTAATCAGTCAACACATAATGCTGATTGTAACCAAAGTCACTGTTTAAAACCCAAATAGCATATGACTGAAATAACATAACATAATAGCCCAAAGTAGCATGATAGTTCGATTATCATATCTTAACAAGTTATTTCCTTAATTACACAGTGCTGTAAATTTTAGAAATGTGATAGTTAGATTTAACATGAAAAGAATTTATACAAGCTTAGTATGAATTACATGTTGCCCATGCTATATTTCATATCTTCTGTCTGTCTGTTGATCCAGCTCGTTGAGTGTGAGGAGAGCAGTGGGGCTGTAATAGTGTGTAGTAATATTGGCAACAGTGGAGAGGACAGTACATGTTGACAGAGGGATGAATGGTCACATCCTGTCATGTCCGAGTCAGTCCACCAGGAAGCCGCATAGTGTTCAAAGCTTCACTGTTTGAATAAGAGCAGAAGCAGATGGCTCTGAGACGGACAGACCTGAGTGATGCCTTCTTCCTGCAGCCACATTTCTTTCTGTAAGCCTGCCCTCACAGTGGTAATGATAGTTTTGGCAGGCGCATTGAAGCGGTTAGCAGGAACTCCCGCAAATCAATAGCCACGTCAATAGCTGGATCAATTTCCCCACTGCCCTACTGACCAAGCTGAATGGAGACGATATCATGTGTTACATGTCTACCGAATAGACACCTACATGTACATATACAGATGTGTCTGCGTAGCTGTGTTCCATTGTCTTAAATGACCCTAATCTGAAATTTTGGTTCATCTTAAAGGGGTATTCTGGCCTAAAGCTACACAGCTATATGTTATTTGTTTCTTAAAGCAGTAGCCTGTAGAGCAGCAGTGTATCCCTCTATGTATTATGGGTTTGAGAGGATTCACAATTTACATCACACAACCATTAAAATCAATATGGTGTCAACCAATCTCAACTGCCTAGCCTAGCCATAGATCTATTGGCTAATACAACCAAGGGAGCACTATAGGATCTGTATTTAGCACATAAAGGATGGAAACATCATTGAGCCAGAGAAAATTAGTCAGACTGAGATAAGGCCTTTAGATAGCCAGGTATCTTATCTTCCTCCTCATCTAATGAGTCAGTTCTGTAATTTGAGCAATCCATTCTATTCACTGTAACAATGATTTGAAAACATTTATCACAACTATACAGCTGCAATCAGATAAACAGCTTCCTAGTATTGATGTTAGCTTATTTGCCTTACTTCTGGAAAAGTTCCTGCCAACTTCAAGACGCTTGCTCACACAGGGGCTTTTCTCGTCCTTATATTTAGCAATGCTGACTAATCCCTTCATATTCATATTTAAAGTTAATCTTCAGGGTTAGAGGTACCAGCTAATTGCCATTGTGCTGCAAGAATACGAAGCCCAATTGTGATGCAGTTTAACACTTTAACACTAGAGAGCATCAGTGCTCCACTGGCTTTTGTAGCTTTCTACTGAAGCCAAAAAGCAATGTGTGTATCTTATGCAAACTTGAGGGCTGGAAAGTCTTCAGCATGTTTCTACACATAGTTGAGTCATGCCACTGCATTCATTATCAAGCTGCCACTCCAGATAGATCTGAGTGATTATTTATTAGTATTCTAATGCAGTCTCTGCCAGGCATGTTCAATAGTACAACTCAGTATAGACTGATACTGCTGAATAATGGATTCAAATGAGCGAAAGTATTTGCTTACAACAGGTTCTTGATAAATATGAATCATTGCTGTCTGCATCTACTGTGAAGCACTAAAGGAGTAAATTGGCTGAAGGTACCTTAATGAAACTAATAATACACTTGGCAAGAACACAATTATGAGGGAGTGCATCACAGATTTAATCATCCATTTGTTGTTTTCTTTTTTTATGGGGGGTAATTCAAACCAGATTCAGGAAGATGTATTTAAGTACATAATACAGTTGTTGTCTAAACCACAGGGAGTTGCATATTGCTTAATATAGACCATACCATAGACCAAGTGCATACTGGGTTGCTTCATCACTGAGATGATTTCAGTAGATTCTGTTCTACACCATTTTAAAAGTTCACGCAATAGCAAGACCTGGAACAACTGAATGGCCTAATCCTGCTAATCGGATAGGAAATCGGCTGTCTAGGTAGAGGCGAAACTGCTTATAGTGACACAATAAGGAACAAAAGTACCCAGCTTTAGTTTTAGCAGAATTTAGCAGCCAAAAGAAATTCACTGTTATCACATAGTGGTTTGATTGCAGCCATATATTCTTAAATGATGGTTTATAGTCTTCAACTGGCAGGAATGAAACTTGGTGGGTAGGTTTGACATCGTGAGACATGCATATGATTTAATCATTCAGGGCTTGGCTGCACATGTGACGTAGGCTTGTCGCTGTACCTGAGTGACTATATAAGGATGTCCTGTTGTGCAAGGTTGTCCTGTGTGTTTCAATTATGACTCAAACTGTTGTGTTGGTAGCATCCTTTGCAAGTGAAGTATGCCTCAGAGAAGAGTTTGAAAGCCCTTTGAGCAGTTGAAAGAGTTTGAGAAAGGTCGCATCCTGGGGCTCTGGGAAGCGGGATGGTCTTATCAACGTATTGTGTGCCATACTGGATAGCATAGCACGCTGTTGGCAGCAGAGAATAGAAGAAAGCATTCACCAGCAACATGAAGGATCCGGAAGACCTACACAAACCCCGGAGAGAGAGAACAGATGAATTGTCCGACATGCGCAGAGTGACTCAGTGGCCACGATTGCGGACATTCAGTGAGCAGTGACACCCACTGTGGTCCTCTTAGTTGTGATGGCAGACGGCTGCACAAGGCAGGACTACCTTAACACCATGTCAACGTCACCAAAGACTGCAATGGTGTCGTGCCAGACCATCATGGAGTGACTCAGAATGGTAGCGCATAAACTTAGGCGTTAGCAAACATGGCGGCCCTCGCTATACTGAGAGACAGTACTTCTGTATGTGTAGCTCAATAAATATTGCCCATATTAGTCTAAATCATTCATCATTTGTTGCTCCCGGTAACCTTTATCTTCCTTCCGAAGAGCACTGCAATCCGACACTTCCTTCATGGTGCAATTATTCTTTTGATGATAAGTGTACATGCAGGCCTGTAGCAGCAGGCAACCTATTCTTGGACTGCAGTAGTACCTGATACTAAAATATTATTGATATTGCAGTTCTTTCTGATGTGTTCACGTATCTTCAGCAAATTCTGACAACTTTGACTTTAGGAAAACATTATCAGGCAGAGAAAACCACTTGTCTATAGTCAAGATACCATCAAAAGACATGCTAGATGTGATTTTCCTTGTATGTCCCTTTATTAGGCAAGCCATTGCATAAACAGTCAGCAATTAGCCAAGTGATAATCCTCTAGGCCATCACGAGTAAAATGAAATGCCGAAAGACAGACGCAGTAAGATGGGAGAAGAGATAAGAGCTGTTCTTATTGGCCAGTGTGGGCTTCTGGTTTAAATTGGCCAGCTAACTGGGAAATCCTTCTTCATGAAATACCCCTCAGGAGAATAGAGAGTGGAGTGTTATGTGCAAATAGAGCCTGTGCAGATAAATCAAAGCTGCTGTGGGAAGTGGCTTCTTCGGCACAGCACAGCACATAAACCAATTTGCAAACACCAGCCAAATAAATCATCATAGTCCAAGAATTTGACATTATTAGTTTGGGTAGTTGAGGCCTGTAAATTTCTTTATGTCTATTTGACTTTGGCTTAGACGAAAATGGGCTATTTAATCGTACATCTAAAGAAATCTAAAGCTTTGAATGAGGGTCTTTGATTTGAATCTGTAACCACATAATCAATATTCCCTGATTCAAATTTCAGTGGTCAGTCCAAAGAGATAGCTTGGCCTTGTGGTAGTGGTGGGAGGAGGGGGACTGTACTATCTACAGCCCCTGCTCACATTCACCCCCATTAAAATTCATGAGATGTATTGGCTTTTGGTTTTGACTGCCAAGGCTTTCCAAGAGAGAGAGTGAGAGAGGCTGAGACAGAGACGGAGACAGACAGATACTCTCATGTGTCCTCTAAGGTAGGAAACAGAGGAGCAGAGAGATCACAGTTCTTGAGCCTTTTCAGCGTTTACATTAAAGAGTCAAGCCTAAAGAAGACTTTATATCTCAGAATACAATTTGTTAAAAGCAACACATACACATACATATACATAAGCAACACACAACACATACGTATACTAATATTTAATTTTCAAAGTCCATTGTAAGCATTATTATATAAGAAAATATTTATTTTTATGCTTTATACTAAAATGTACAAAAAATGCAAAATAAGGGCCCGGCATGAGATATCAATACCTCCTTAACTTGTTTTCTTTTTTTAACATTTCATTTGGACATAAGTAGGTGACTTAATTATCACTGTGGCCCAGAGATATAAAAGTTATTTCATCCTGTGGACGAGGAGATGATTTTAATAATTGTTCCTTAAAGCCAAATTTCCCCCTTAAGTGTGTAGTTTGATTAGTCTTTCATTACAGACGGTTTGCTATTATTTTAGGTATGATAGAGTTGGCTGAACACAACCAATTACACCCATACATATGTATCTATATTTATCACAACATTTCCCAGTGCAACAAAATGTCACCCTGTGAAATACAGTGTGCAAAATACTCCCAGGCCCTATGTTGACTGGCTACTCCAGCTTATTACCCATTGTGGTACTCATGCTTCATTAGCTTCATTAGTCTTCAGTTAGAAATTAGTAAAGATGCACTCCTTCCACCAATCTCTTGGGGAAGGGGGCAAGTTTTCAGATTTACAGACTTTGTACTTGCCCCTCCCAAACCACTGTAAATGTCTTTGGTTTCAAGACATTTGTGGGGGGTAAAGATGTTAATTAGGAAGCTGGAACCCCTAGGTCCCTGTAATTTGCATTTTGGTGAAATATCATGACAGTATAAATATGATTCAGCCCAGATTGCTACTGTTCACACCAGTCTTTATTGCAACACCTATAATGTGCATGTGATGTGCCACGAGCATGTATATTAACCTAATGGTCTGCATATACAGCTCACAACTATTGCTACTGGCCACAAAATGAATCCCATTTCATTACAGATCAGATATGAGAGTAACGCTGCAGGCATTGACTGTATTGTGAGAAATTTGTACACTTTCCTGATTTCCTTAAAGCGTTTTTTTATGTTTATTTAAAATGAATCATTGTAAACTTTACATTTGGTCACCTTAATATTTTAATAGTACTGCTGAGTTTAGGTATTACATGCCCATTTACGCTAAAAGAGACAAAGCTAGTGGAGTAACTAATATTGTATAGGCACACCACTCCATTCACTAGTATCTAAACCTAACTGTTTGTGTTAGTCTGATTATTTAAGCTTTTAATATTATAATAAACATCAAATAATTAATATCATGCTGCAGATTGCGATAGATTTGTTTAAAAATGACTATTATGGATGAGAAGCATTATAATGCATTATGGAGATGTCAGGGTTGTCTGTGTATATATGTTAACCGGTGAGGTATGCTGTTAAGGACTGGTATCTTTCAGTGAGTCTTGAGTTTACAATTATTTCAGTGTCAGCATGAGGGGGCCAATAAAGACGGGGGTGAAGGGACTAAGTGAAATTGCACACCCCACTTCCTGGGTGTCTCTACTGAACAAAGATTTTCAGTCCTTGGACTTTCTGTCTTACCTGGCATCTGTACCTGGCATTTTTCATAAACTACTCCAGCTAGTTTTGGAGTGCCATGTGTGATCCAGATCTAACCATCCAACGTCAGTACCTGACGTCCCTGATCCACTTGTGGCTTAATGCTCAAATCCTCACAGCCATGTTACAGTATAGTGGGGACACATGCTCCTTATTAATAACCTTGATTTCTGAAACAATGTTGAATCAGTATGTGTCTACAAACTCTTCTCTTCTCTTCTCTTCTCTTCTCTTCTCTTCTCTTCTCTTCTCTTCTCTTCTCTTCCATAATACATATAAAACTCTCCCAGAGCAAACTCTAATCTGTCCCAACTAAAAGATTTTTGCCCAGAGGTTATTTAACTCTCTGACTTGTCCATGTTTCTCTTGGCAGCATCAAAGGTCTACAGGAAGAAAAAAAAATTTGGAGGATTTTGGCAGCTGAGCATGCTGATCGGCTTATGCTTGAATTTTACAAAAGTGCCACCCAATTAACAGAAAGAGAGTGAAGGCAGGAGACGGTGAAAGGTGACGTGATTTAAATAACTTCATTAATGGTGTGGAATCCAGTGGGTGCTTTAGCAATTATCACTGTGACCCAGAGCAATTAGCTGCTGGTCCCACAGGACGCGACCCAATCTCACGTTAACGAGAATGGAGCTGGAGCTCGGCTGCCCTCCCCTACCCCCTAGCACAGGTACGCACTGAATACACACTGAGAGACCTGCACTGTGGCTGTAGACTAGCAAAAAGAAAGAAAGAGAGAGGCAGAAATGCATTGTTAGTGTGTTGTTTATGTACTGTGTGTGTATGTGTTACATTACTAGTGTGCCGTTTATGTACTGTACACTCGCTGGTCACTTTATTAGATAAACCAACCTTGTATCAAGGTTTATTCTATATTTTATAAGGTCCACTTACCATTTAGCACTTTATAGTTCAGCAGATGCAGACTGTAGTCCATCTGATTCTCTGATTGCCCTCTTTGTCAATGCTTACGACCCCAATGAGCAGGAATTATTTGGGTGGGCGATCGTTCTCGGCACTGCAGTGACACTGACGTGGTAAAAGGTTTTGTTAGTCACTGGTACAAGTGAACAACAGTATTGCGCTGTGTAGCAGTGCTGCTGGAGCAGTGCTTACAAACTGTACACTTCCTGCCCAATCCATTAAACACTTCCACCCATTGGTCCACCTTATCCATTAGTGAAGTTAGAAATGATTGCTAATCTGTTGCTAAACAATTCATGTTAGTCATCAGTTTCTGGCCAAAGGACACTTGCTGTGGTTTGAAGACTCATAAAACACTGCTGTGTGTACCGTGTCAGTGCCACTGCAGTGCTTAGAATGATCCACCACCAAAATAATATCTGCTCTGTGCTGGTCCTGTGGGGCTCCTGAGCATTGTTGAAGAGGTAAGAGGGTGGCAGCAAGTTATGCAGAGAAACAGATGGACTACAGTCTGTAACTGGAGAGCTATTTAGATCTAAGTGGTGAGCAGACCTGATAAAAATAAGGAGGTGTTCCTAATAAATAATAACTACACATTGTGAATGGTAATGTACTTGAGTACTTTGGAGGTTTGTTTGCTGTTTGTCAAGTTGTTGTTTCCTCCTTGTCCCCCCTTTTTCATGTTGTATTATTTGTATTGTATTAGGTCGCATATGAGCCTGTAGCTATTATCTGTTTATGTATTATTTGCCTGTGTTATTTGTCATAATCTTTTTTATGATAGTTTTAGGTTGCCATTTTAAGATCTGGTCAGGGTCACCAGATTAAACTGATGGTATTTTTACTCTCATTTGATATATTTACAGTATGAAATAAATGCACTATCCGTGTCAAATAAATAAATAAATAAATGAATGAATTAATGAATTAATGAATTAATGAATGAATGAATGAATGAAATAACTATGGTAATCTTATACAAAATAACGCTTCACATTGTGCTTTAACTGCATAGCCACAAGACTGATCACAGGATTAGCCAATCAAATGAGGGGATAATATTTATTAGACTGCATTTTTTAACAAAATGAAATTTTATTTGTTTTCATTGTATCAAAGTCAAAATCATTATGCTCTAACATGATTCCTGAATGTGTGATTGAGCAAGCCCAAGTTCATACCAACTAAACATTAGTCCAGTTGACCAAGCTGTGTCTTATTTTCTCAGGCCTCCTATCACTACAGTTATTAATATCTGCCATTTTGCGTCTTCAGGGCATCAGTGTTTGAATTTAAGCTCCAGATGTGATCAGTATATCCCCCTGCTTTTTATCCATTTCCAAAGCCAAATATAAATAAATGAAAAAAATAAAAATAAATTAAAAGCCATGATGCTGTTTTACCAAATTCACAGATTGCAGATCTCAACAATGAGCCCTTTGTTGTGACCACTAGTACTGCCTTTTGTTGTGACTGTTGGGACTGCCCTCCTCTGTGACAGGAAGTTTGCCAGTTTGATTCCCTGAACTGAAGTGCCCTTGTGTAAGGCACCTAACCTAAAATGCCCTCGAGTGGAGTAGATAGGGCTGCCCACTTCTCTGGGAGCCCCTTCGTGCGTTCGCTAGAGTGTGTATGTGGGTGTTTCACTGCACGCATGGGTTAAATGAGGACAGATCCAACTGTGTGCAAGCACAATAGTGAATGGTTCTAAATTGTATCCAAATTCTAGGAACAGATGTTATGACATCGTGGAACATTAGTGTGTTGGCTTACCCACTTTTTCACAGAGTTACCCAAAAGTATTTCTGTCTACACCACTGCTTCACGTAGCCTGCCTAACTCTGTTTCTTCTTGCTCTATCCAGACAGCATTGTCTTTCATTTCTCCTCCTGACTAGAGAAGTAGGGAGCTATTCCTGGAGCCCAGTGAGAGTAGGGTCAGCCAGGGCTGCAGAGCGAAAGAGAAGGAAGCAGTGAGAGGGAATGACAGTGAAACTACTGGACTGTGTGAGAGAAAGACAGACAAAATTTGAGCAATGTTTCCAGCACCTGGTCTCTCACATTAGAAGCTTTTTATTGCCCAAAACTCTGCCGTCTACACTGGGCCTTTCCAAGTGACTACCTGCCACAAACTCTTGCTATGCGCAACTAAGCATAAAACAGCTACAGCACAGATGCAAGGCAACTCAGCAGTGTGTACCACTCTCTGGCTGAAAGATGAAGCGTATAAGCACTAGATGTACTTTCCATGAATCATCTGATGACTTGATATATCAAGCTTATGCATACTGATGTGGTCTGGTCCAGTGGCGCTGTTTGTAAAGGAAACCTATCACCTACGTCATTCTAACGTAGTGTCGGTATCTCTTCGTCAGTGTCAGTAATCTTAACTGGCTAATTGCCTGCATTGTTCAGTAAGCTGTGCGGGTTTGGGTAGCACGTGGCCTGAGGTTGCATCCCATGCAGTTATGTGCCAAGTGATCCAATGAATATTTAATGCCACACTCACAGTCCTTGAAAAATTTCAAAAGCAGTAGAATCAGCACATAATATAACTGCTGCACCTGTAACATATTTTGAGAAAAGTGCTGAAACTTTTCAATTAGGGATGTAGAATGAACAGCTAATGGCTAAACCCTCGATGGCCAGCCTTCTTGGCCACAAACTTAGTTACTGTTTTAGATTGTATATTGTATCATTTGAATCACCCTGCCCTGGGTCTGATATGATTAACTTACACCGCCTTCCACAATTCACGCTCTGCTATCACAGTATATTGCACATTTTGAGACATCATGGCAAAGCTGATTAAAAGAATACATGAATATTACTGATTGTTGATCATTACTGTTTGTTCAGTTAGGGTTGGGGGGGGTTAATAGTATTTAGGGGAGACTAAAAAGCGTCCTTCCTCCGGTGTCTAAGGAAAACAATGTTAGAAATGTACATCAGCCCTCTTATTATGTTAGTGGTTTACCAATTAACATCAATGGCTAAAAACAATGCACTGGAATCTACTTTCTGTAAAATTCATTTAGTTAATTAAAGCTCTATTAGAAATAAGTAGAATCAAATGCTCAGTGAAATTAAATGCTCAGTGAGTAATTGTTTGGTCAATGGACTGATTTGTTTCAGTGGCTTTTTTCCATCCATATCAGAATTTTCCAAATGCAGGACAAAGCAGCATCCATGATCATACTTACTGAAGAATACAACATTACATTCTGAATTCATACAAATGCAAATCAGTTCTTTTAACCAGCCACATTTCCTCAGTGACAGCAATTCATTTTACAGAATGAGGGCGAGTTGACTGACCTGGCTGGTCTTGACTTTCTTCTGTCCCTGAGTCGTTTTCTCAGGCCGGTTCGCTGCCCCTTTCTTCTTCTTTCCTGCTGGAGCTCCAGTGTTGGGAACCTAACTTGTTTCCTCTGCAGCACTCTAGCTGCCTCACTTTTCTTTTCTCATCCTGTCTTTCCTCGTGGAACGCCTGAGTACGGGATGATCCTTTGAATATGTCATGCTATTTCATAGAACATGAGCTGATTATATCTGTAGTAATGACAGTTCTAGGCTGATACTTTACTTTATATTCTACATTGTTATTGAGTAATGCAGTTAACAAACAAACAAACAAACAAACAGAAAAAAAGAACTATCCCAAACTATCTAACTAAAACAGGAATGTATGGAACCTGTGGCTGCAGAGTGCTGATCCATCTTCTGCTTGAGCTGTATTAAGGTATTCAACCATTAAACATGATTGTGAATTACACAAATTAGACATGGGCTACTTCCCAGAGAAGGAAAAAACATACTTTATTTTTGATCTAAGTCAGTGTTACCAGACAAAATATTTTTAGGGGCACATATCTATGGCAGCCGGCATCACCAATTTCTTAGGAATCATAAAAGCTATCTTACTCAGATCAACATGTCTGGCTAGGAGGTAGCTAGCTTTCAGGACACACTTGGACTTAAACCTACACTCGGACAAGACTATATGAAATCCCCTGTGATTGCAGAACGCTGCTCCATCATCTTCAGCTGCATGAACTCAAAAAGACTTTCACTTTCTTCTTCCAGATTCTCAGGAAACTGAGTCTAATACACTCATCATCAAAATAATAGTTGCACAAATAGTTGCATCCAGAAGGAATCAACCAAAAGGAATGACACTTGGTGGGTAGGTTTGACATTGTGAGACATGTAAATGATCCAGGCTTCACGCTCGGCTGCACATGTGACATAAGCAGGGACAGGACTTATCGCTGCACCTGACTGACCCAACAACCGCGACTGCGGAGATTCAGCAAGCAGTGATGCCCTCCATGAGTCATCCTGTTAGTGCCAGCACCATTGGTAGACGGCTGCATGACACAGGACTACATGCACGCAGACTGTTACGACAACTGCCCCTAAAATTGTATCGGTGTTGCCAAAGACTGCAATGATGTCGTGCCAGGCTGTCATGGAATGACTCAGAATGGCAGTGATTCCTCTTCTTCTTGCAATCCAACATTTCCTTCTTGGTGCAACTATACCTTTGTGGGATCAGCATAGTAATTTTCTACTTTGTGGGTTTGTCTAATCTAAATGTTCTGAACTCCAAAGGTTGTGACATCACACACATCAAGTGTAACATTTCACATGGTGACTGTTTACAAAATTCTGAGAGTACTGTTTCTATAAGTTACTGTTGCTACGTCTGTCAAACCGTCAGTTCAGGGTACCTGGTTGCATCATTAGCTAATGGGGATTGCTAATGATATCATAATGCAGTGTTTTGGTAGGGTTTGTCAGCCTAGGCTGGTTTAGGATAGTTTTCTAATTTTTCTAACTGCTTTCCTTGATGTCACCTGATCTGTAGCTTATGGTCTCACTTTATTCATCTGTAGAGATGGCTACCATGTTGATCTACATGACTACCTGAAAACAGAACAGAAAGAAAGGTTTAATCGGCTGCAGACACAGCTTCAGTGAGTATGAAGCATCAGTAAGAATGCAACTCAAGCTTATTTTATAGATCTAATCATATTGATTTAATGGAATAAAACTTTCAATATAATTTTGTTGAAAGTTTGGATGCTGCTTCTGTAACTAACTCTTCACAAATGCCTCATAGTTGTTTTAACCTTTTTACAAAGTCCTTAAGAAACTCATTTCATGAAGTTGGTTTTCTGGAGCCACAGAAGAGACCAGTAACTACAGTTTCTTTCATTTGTACATTAAGCAACAACCCTGGTATTGTAGGTTTGATCTTTTGAACAGCGGTAGCCCATCTATGTTGATTCGTAGCATGAGAGAGCAGCCAGGCACAATGTATTTCTGAAACGTAGTCAAGGTTTTCTGCAGTGAATTGACAATTTCAAAATAATAATACTCTCCTCCAGCTTTCTCAGAGGCTTGGTACTATGTCTTGTTTTCAGCTGTGTCCAGGCATCTTTTGGCAGCTCTGGGTGATATACACACAGTATGCACAACAAAGCAGACAGTGCAAGAGAGACTCCAAACTTAACAGCCCAAATTGCTAGCTTTCCAGCAAGTTTCTGTTCATTATCATCTTCAGTATCATTATCGCAATCATCAAAAGCGATGTCCATTGAAGGACTGTCAAAACTAGAATCTACAGGCATACAGGCGAGTGTCTGAATGACAGTCTGAACCTAAATAATCTACATTAAAGATGGCAGAAACGGAGGCCTCAACATCTGCAGTCTCCCTAAAGCTTCTATTTACATCAGCCTGTGCCCTCCACCTTATGTATAACTTCTGTTCATCTTTGTCTCTAAAATTGAAAAGAACAATATTATTGTTTTACTCATTAGTTAAAAGCTAGGACATCAATGCAATCCAAAAATATTGCGACCAAAACATCAGTTTAAAAAAGAAATGTTTGAAGTGTGGCTTTGGACATTTTTAGTGCTAAAGTACAATCTCAGAAGTATGTTTTTAAGTGTTCTTTAGTAAAGACAAGGGTTATATGTAGAACCATGAGAACTCCATTTGCATCCTTAAATGGTAAAGTCACTGCGAATAACTATGGTCATTTTTGTTCATCAGGATCAGGATCAGGTTTATTAGTCAAGTATGTTGACACACACAAGGAATTTGGTTTCGGCAGTTTGTGTCTCTCTAGTACTGTACCAGTAAACACATAACTAACTGACAGTTCACAATATACACAATGACTCCGCATATACACAATAAATACAGACACTGTACAATATACAATCTACACAGTATATACAATATACATGCAATAAACAAACTATATATGGGCAAATACAGTTTACAGATTATTTACAAACACAATATGAGGGAGTATTGTTGCGGTAGAGGCAGTAGTGTTGAGGTAGTGCAACAGCATTAGCACTACCATGAATGGGGAAGAAACTGTAGTGTATAATCTAGCATGTGAGAGAAACTGGTGAACACTATGGAGGAACAGGAGTAACTGTGGTCCAGCAGATGTTGTTACTGGTTAGGTGTTTATGAAGGTGATGGATTGAGGAAAGAAGCTGTTTCTGTGTCTGGCTGCCTTGGTGTTCATTGTATGTAACTATTAAATTACAAACCCTAGGTGACTAAACTGATACCTTGTAAACGTAGCCAAATGAAATTGGGTAAATGGAAGAGAATTTATTCTAGAAATTCCTCAGAATCACACAGTTGCACACAGGTGCAATGTTAATTCTGTGGTACTAAACGCCAAACATAATTCTTTAGTGTTATAATAAGAGTATTAAAAAGAAAATATAAGATCTAATAAGATATAAGATATAAAATATAATAAGGAAATTTATTGAAATATGACCCAAAGCAACAGAGGAGTACTGCAGTACACTCCAGCTTCCCAGCTGTGTGCAGCACTTGACTAATTTCAGTCATTATTCACGAGGACTTATGCAGTCAGCCCTCCATTACTCAGCCATGTTTGTGCACTGAGAGATATTTCTCATGGAAACACGCAGAACTAATCGGTGAAGAGAGACAAGAACCGCCAAGCTAAAAGATGTCACGAGCCAATCGATTAGTTATAGATGATCATCTTCAGCTCTAACAGGTTTGTAAATTCCGTCACCCCACAGCAGTCTCTGGAGGAACACGAGTTATAAAACTGACATTAAATCAATACACCTTCTTTTGCCTGGTGGGCTGCCATAAGAAACAGAAATGTTGTGCATAGAGATGTCTGGAGAAGAGGAGGATAACAGAAACACATACATACACACACAGACCTTGAGAAAGATGCTATGAGGTTATAGAATTACTGTGAGACTGGGCGGTAATGGTCGGCTCTGAATGAACGCTAAGTGTTCAACATTAATACAATTATCTAATTACTGTGTATTCAGATTACGGATATTCATTTTCATGCATGAGTTAAGAAGCATATTAATGTTTGCGTATAAATGGAGGATAATTTTCAGTGGAATGGCTTCTGTAAAATTGTGTAAATGTAAAATGTTCATAATCGGTTCATTGTAAAAGACATTTTTGAGGCAAGCATTAGGGGACCCATTTATCCATATGAATACATCTGACTATCACATACCTGTTACAGATTCACAGTTCTTTACAATTCTGCCTGATGCTTCAAGCTTTTATAGTAAAACATTTGTACACACTCAGTTCAAGGACCCATATCCTAGTTTTCTGCAGCTTCCTTTCCATATATGGATTGTAGGCACAGAGTAAGGTGCAGAGTAAATGGTATATTTTGCAATTTTAAAAATATTTACATACTAAAATAAATGCTCTTATTTCAAATAAAAAGCATTCTAAATTTGTTTATTCATGATATGGGTCCTTTAAAGGTGCCTTTTGAATGGAAAACTGTATTTTTGCTGGTATAGCTGAATAAGGACAGTTCCGTACACAGAACTGACATACCATAAACCTCAAACACTGTTGTTCCTCCTTTAAGTACAAATCCCGCATCCCACAAAGAGGGCAGTAAAGTGTATCAATTCCAAAATCCTAAACTGTTACATAACAATCCTGACTTAATCATTAATATAATAAATCTACACTCCTAAAATATACAACAGAGCAACAGGAATTAAAATAACACACTATGTGGAGAAATCTACTGTTCCAGGCTGTGAAGGTTATGTCGACACTTTTCATACCCTTTCCAAGGAAACTATCTATGGGTGGGCACGTGGGTGATCTTCATCTGTAAGGAGCAGCTGTGATGTGTGATTTTATCCATTGTTAGATGATTGAATCAGATCATCTTAATCTGAAGGTTTCATAGTGAGTAACAACTTTAATTTAATTGTAATTTACTTTGTGTTGTTGTCAAGATTCGAAGCAATTCGCTAGCAAACCTTAAGTAACTAACATAGCTAACTAAATAGTCTTATGACCCAGCTTATTTACACTGAAATGGCTTCTGTAACTGGGTTTCCATTCAAATGTTTCGGAAAAGTTACACACATTGAACATGAAATTTGGCAGGATGTGTTTCCATCCACTTTAATTACGCAAAGAAACTCTAGATGACGTTGACCAATGTGACTAAGAGCTGCATCAAAACAAGCAAGGTGATTTAACTAGGTTTTTGCTTTAATGTTGAAATTATCTTTACAGCCATTCACCATCTTTTTCTGCTCATGCAGCTCAGGCACACCAGACATGACAAGCAATGGCCCAGCTAATGAGGACTAAAATCTACACGCCATCCCGACGACATACCTGTGCACAAAGCTGAAATTGGCTTCTTATTCTAATGTAACTGCAGCACCATTTTAAGCGGAATGGGAGCTTCAGATGAAAATACAATTTCAACCTTGTCCCACCTTGCATCTGAGAGTGCTAATGCAGCAGACAGTTTTGGGAGAACATTTGGGAGCACAAATATGGCAGAGCCATTTTTCAAACAAGCTGTGGGTTTAGCATTTCAGAATCTTGAAATCAACCAGCGAAAAGCTTTGTGCCATGATTAGACCATCTGTAGGGACAGTCATTTACAGTCACCAGCCACCTGTGACCACTGTTAAGAGAAACACCAATGTGTTGCACAAGCTGGCCAATTGTGCAGAGTACAAAGTTACAGCTTATGTTGTAAGCCAAGTAAAAAGATCAGGTGGAATGGAATCGTATGACTTATGGCTTGATATGTCAACCTTTATTTGAAAAACCCTTTTCCACCACCCTTTTCCGCATTTCAGCTTTAGCGGTATTGGTTTTAGATAAGTATAAAAGATATGTTGTGTTTTTTTTTTGCACATTTGCAAACTTCACAAAACGTTGGTGGAAGAAATACCTACTTGTGCTATCATAATGGTGCCTTACTGTAAACCAGCAAAGCTCATCCAATTATTCAAGAGCTCACTATACATGTATGTATGTAAGTATGTAGACACCAGAGAACAATTTTAAATCCCAACTAAAGGCATTCTATGGCACCTTTAAATGGAGATATTTGAAGTTGTAAATGAATCTGAAATTGAAACAAATCTGATTTCAAGGCTTAATGCCTAAACACTTCCACAGTAGCGACTGTGATGAAGTTACATAACTCCAGAAGCAGTATGGTAGCATATTATGTTTCTTCAACACCAAAATACAGCCTGCAATAGTGATTGCAATGATTCCTGACTGGACCTTTCCACACTGGAGCCCTTTGCGCTGAAATCGATAGAATGTACATGCGCCATGCTGGAGTGTTACTGTTCTGCTGATATAGGCCGAGAGTGTATTGAGTTCACTGACATTTAACTATTGAGCTAATGTCACCTTCCGTAAGCCTTTCACTAAGTCAACATGCTAACCTTCTGTTTGCCATCACTTTAGATCAGCCATTACTTAAAACACCCAACTAAACCTTTAAGCTAAGCATAAAGGTGATACTTTATACAGTTAGTCGTCACTAAAACCGGCACACAGTTCTAATCTAACACATCTTAATATAGAATATTAAGTGAAAACCAAATACAGGCATGAGACTGTGAATTGACATTTTCTCAGCTCAAATGGATGCTTAATTGCACGAGAGAACCCAAGCTGTGTAGTAATGTGCTAATGTAACAAACATCAAACATGTGATTGACTCACGATGGCTTCACAACAAGGGCTAAATGTGGAGCTGCTGAATGAAGAGGCAGCAAATGAGCTTCAGCAAGAGCAGTTTAGTATCGTTTTAATGCTGGGAGGTATTGATTTGGTATCACCGTATCAGATTAATTTTAAGTTATCATTAATAAAATAAATGAACGTATACTTCCTGGGTGCTGGCCTTTGATTGATTTGACTGTCCTGTTAAACAGTGTTGTAAACGCTGGCTAGACAGAGGGACTTGACATGTTTTGTTTGGCCAGCATTTTACTCTCTTTTGTCCTATCTAAGTTTAGCCATTCTTACACTGGGGACACTTTTTTTTAAATCTTTGATCATAATGAAATATATACACAATCTCCAAAGACTATACATTCCTAAAGAAATTTCATTTTAATTATCTTCAAACAAATCTCAGTGGTTAACACTGCTTATCATACCTCTTTTCCTGTTTTTAAAATAGTCCACAGGTCTTGCTGCATTTTAGCATTCCCTCTGGGTTGCCAGGTCCATTAAAAGTGTCCAGCCCAGGGTCGCTTAAAATCTGCTCACCAGAAGTTGCCACCTTATCATTTTCAAACTAGCCCAGTTTGGTGGGTGATCCATCCAACCTGGTCACTCTAATGGCAGATGCACTGTACCGAACACACCACAGCAACAACCACTGAATTTTACATAAGCATCTTCTCTGTATGTGCGTGTGCCTTCCCCTGATCGTTACCTGCTTGTTTTTACGTGAAGAGCTCCCGTAGTGTGGACATATGGATGGAAAGAAAATACTGATAAAAATATTGATCATATTAAGCGATGGCATTAATCCAAATGGGATGGAAAGTACTTTGTCATGTGGCCGTTCCTTTTCTCAACACTTAAAGGACATTTAGGGACTGAAGACATGCAATGATTAAGCATCTCAGGTATAATTTTGCCCCATTCGTCCTGCAAACAAGCTTTAAGGTGTGCAACAGAACAGAGTGTTTGTTGTCACATTTTGTGTTTTACTATGCGCCACAAATGCTCCATTGCGGACAGATCAGAACTGCAGGCAGGAAGGCCCAGCTCACCCACCCTCTTCTTCTGTAGCCAAGCCTTTGTGTGTACAGAATGGCGTCCTTGGAAAAGATATGTCAGCATATGTTGCTTCTATGTCCTTTTGAGGACTACTTTTGCCAAGGGCTCTGACTCACTCACCACATACCACGACAGACCCTGGCTTTTGGACTTTTTGCTGGTAACAGGCTCAATGATAGCATCCATTTCCTCTACAAAAGACCTGAAATGCTGATTCATCTGACCACAATACATGTTTCCACTGTATGATGGTCCGTCCCGGAAGCCTCCAAGCCCAGAGAAGCTGACAGCACTTCTGGACATGCACAAGGCTTCCTTTTGACACAATAAAGTTTTGACTGACATTTGTAGCTGTAACTGTTTTGTAGTGCTAACCAGTAATCTTGAGTCCATGTGGTTATATCACTTATGGATGCAGTGCCGTCTGAGGGACTGGAGAGCATAGTTATTGGGCTTAGGCTCGTGCCCTTTGCAGACTGAAATTCCTCCAAATTCCTTTAGTCTTTCAATAAGGCTATGTACTACAGAGGGTGAAATGCCTTTAATTACTATACTAGCCCTAATTTGCTTCCCTCCCAATATTCTTTGGAATATGTTGCTGGCCTTAATGACAGAAATGCAAATGGATAGTTGCAAACCATGCAAAATATCTTACGTTCATACTGTCTGAAATAAAGTGCATTTTAGAATTCAATGCTTATTCTTTGTTTTTTATTTGCATTTTCCATACCATCCCAACATTTTCTGATTTGGGATTGTATAATATATATATAGTATATATAATTATCATGTGCTTTTATTTTTTAATAATACAATATGTTATATGGTTCAGTTTTATCTTAACATGATTATTATTTTATTTTAACATGATACCTGTAGTGCTAATAAGCTTGTTTTTATTTGCTTCTTTTTTTGGCTTTTAAATCTATTAAATATACTATATAAAGTATTTTTATTAGTGTATCAGTGTGTGTACATCTGCTTGGCGTGCTGTGTTTGGGTATCATGTGTCTGCGTGTGTGTGGGTGTTTGAGGGAATGTGTGTGTTTGTGTAGGACATGAATGTAAAGGGTTGTGATCTGTCTACTCATGCGCTCACTCACTCAGCCAGGAGACTCCAATTTAGATTACATTATGATAAGGAGAGAGAGAGGCTGAGGCAGGGCGGGAGGAGAGAAAGGGGGTTTGGTTGTTGGTCTTGTCAGATGGCTGTGTATAAACATGGGTGACGGAGGCTGATACCTAGCCTCCGTTGTTCACACTTGAGTTTTTTTATTTTAAAGAAGAAAGGAAGTCTGGTTTAGTCGTGTCATCATGTGTCAATGTCAAACTTGTTGCGGTCATAGCAAAACCTCATTACTTATTTTTGCTTATTTTGTTTGCTGTTTTGTACGACAAATGGACCAGATAAATGGTCCAAAATTATTTGGATTAAAATCTTGTTACATTAATGTACATTAAATTAAGAGTTTTTCCCTGTCCTGTAGTTTTCCATTTCGGGGGTAAGAGGTTTTGTTATGACAGTTACATTCTGTGGTTTTTCTTCCTGCACTTTGAGGCTGGCTGCGGAAATCAATAGGCTAATCCATACCTGTCTCCAGTTATAGTTTCATCTTGATGGCATTAACTGATAATCTTGATGGAAGAGATTTTTTTTGCTTCGACGAGTGACATAATCTGTTTTTGTGTGAATGTACGTCTGGCTTTGCTTCCTGTGGAGGCACCGTTTCAAGTGTATTATTTAGATGCGACTGAATGGTTCATGGCTTCTGTGGTAAAAGTTCTCATTAACCTGTGGAAGTAACAGTAATAAGGATCTGCAATTGTTGATTATTTGGAGGTCGACTTGAGTCTTTTCCTCTCAGTTCTGGTATTACAGCCTGATTGATATATCATTTTGCTGGTAATATTGGCCAATACTGATGAATATTGCTTGCAGTGCACCAACAGTCATGCTTACTTTCTCAGTTGTGGCCACTTCGTGTTTAAATATATGGCTTTGTTATAGACTGGATGGAAAATCCATCTTAATTCTAACTGATATAAGAAAGAACCTGATTTCAGCCACTTCCAATATAGTCAAATCAAAGAGAAGAAACACAAAAATGTGGAAATGGAAGTGAAAGTAGTGGATATAGGTTGACAGCCCTAGACTGTGAATACTGTTTGTCTGAGTTAAAGAACCATGACCATTGACAACTGTATAGTCAATGAAGCAATTTGTAGCTAAAACTATTGGAGTATTAAATTAAAGTCTAAAATACAGCTCCCAAATGGCACAAACATCTAAGCGCTGGCTGGGAGATCTTAAATTTTATCCTTGGCGATGCCACAGCTGTCTGCAGCCAGGAGTCCAGGAGAGCATAATTAGTCTTGCTGTCTGGGTGGGTACAATGCCCTTCCGCAATGACTCCCCACCTCACTCAACGCAGTCCTAGCCAAAGTGAGTGATGTGTAGGCCATGTAACGAATGCGATGGCTAGCTTTATATGTCTTCGTGGGAGCATGTGCTAGCCTTCACCATCCCAGCTTGGTAATGTCTTGCCATGTAGAGAAGGGAATTGGACACGGCTAAATTAGGGGGAAATGGGGTGAAATACCTTCAGACCCAATATATAGCATAAAAAACCTAAACTTATATTGTACTGACTGATGTTATTAGTTATCAGAATTTTTGACCCTTTAAAAGTGGTATCTTATGTGACCCAACAAACTGTATATCTGCCAGGTCTGTTTTGCTTGGGGAAAGTGTGGCGAAAGGCTTTTCTTTTAGAAGTACTTTAGGTTTTGATTCTTCTGGAGCAGAAATGACTGTAGCCCTCAGCGACCCTGCCTGACCCAGTAGAGCCGCTAAGATCCCCCCATCCACTTCTCTATCTGGAATGAGCTGAACTAGATGACCTTTATAAAGATGCACACACACACACACACACACACACACACACACACACACACACATACACACAGACAATATAATCTTTAATAGAGGGATGACTGACCGCCTCTTTCAGGACACACACTCATACCACACAGTGGGGCAGTATGATTGCTCTCTCTATCAGGAGGAGAACTGATGGATTGCTTTTTTTGCTGTACTCTCATTTGAGGCTGCTTTTACTGAATACAGTTTGAATACAGACAGCTAATGAAAGCAAGGTGATTTTAATAGTGCTCTGGGTTCATGACAGACAATTACGTAGATGAAAGGCCACAGGAACCAGCTACACTGACAAAAATGATTCTTAGAGTTTTCTAATGTTTCAGTCATTTGCGCACAAAAGAAAGTGTTACACCAACATAACAGCTGTCTTTCAGTTTACTTCTTTTGGCCTTTGTGTTTTGTGTTGATGTATCACATTTTATTCAAATGCAACCAGCTGACATATTTGAATTACGTCAGTTCAAAGCACCAGTTTTTTCAATGTGCAGCTCCCAACCACATGGAGACTGAAAAAAGCTAGTCTGGATTTACATGAAAAGATGTACATCTACACATAAAATCTTATTTGTTAAACAAGCATGACTTTATTAACCTAAAGCTTTTCTTTAATGTAAAGTATATTCAGTTATCATCAATTAAACCAACATCCCTTTATTATATAAATGTAAAGCTTTTCTCTAATATAAAACATATTTAATTCACATATTTAATTATCATCAATTAAGCCAGCTTTGACTTTATTCTATAAATTGAAGCTTTTCTTTAATGTAAAGCTTATTTAATTATCATCTCTGAAACCAATATGACTTTATTCCAAAACACCACAGTTCATTGATAAAATCGTGTGTTACCTTCCAACTCCATGACAACCTTCTGAAGGTCTTTGAAGGTGTACCTGAGTTCAGGAGGATAGCATACGTTCGAAGCATACATTAGACCAAGCAACATCACGGCAGGTAATGCAATATTATTCAAACCCTGCCACATCACAGACCCTTGAGAGCAATGCTGATGTTGTTTATCAGTAGTTAGTAGCTCTTTGTTTGAAAATGTTTATTCCCATTGTGGTGTCCTTAATGGATCCTTGGATGAAGGCTTCATCTGCCGCCTGCAGAGTTACAGTACATTTAGGAGGACTGCTGACAGTAGAGCTACTGAATAATAGTTAACGTTTGTGTTAAGACTGACTTTGTTTCACTTGATATTACAAGACAATGAAAACCTAAACTTGATAAACCATGGCACATAAACAGACTACTTCTCACTCGGACTGATGTTTCATAGGTTTCAGTTATTTTCACTGTGTAGAGTGCTGTCCAGATTCACAGTAAATCCTCCAAAACAAGGGAAAAGATGGTGTAATTCCACAGCAACAGTTTTCTTACCTACAGGCCGCCTGTAGGAGGCAGGATTTCCCGTTTCCGTCTAATAAGCTAAAGCAGACTACAATAAATTACTTTTATCCTTCTTAACATGACCGATACTAGCAAAATTGAAATCCCTGAGGATTGAAGTAATTTCTCAAGATTTAAACATGTTCTGCATATTTGTAAACTGAACAACACTTCATTTTTTTAGTGTTCCACCAAAGAAACCTAGATTTATTATTCACTTATTCATCTTAAGGTTCCTCCCACAGTCCAAACACATGCTGTCAGGTGAACTGGAGATGCTAAATTGCGCCTAGGTGTGAGTGTTGGCATGAATGTATATGTCTGTGTGTTTGCCTTGTGGTGGACTAACGGCCTGTCCAGGGAGTTTCCTGCCTTCCTCCCAATGAGTACTGGGATAGGCTCCAGCACCCCCCATGACCCAGAAGGGTAACTGGCTTAGAAGATGAATGAATGTATGAATAATCATAAGGCTTCTTACACCATGAATTACTTAATAAGACTTTTATTATAAAAGTGATAGATGTGATCATGAAAGTGATACATGGAAGTTTGGACCCACTGGTAGTTGGGACATGGGCCATGCCAGAAAACTCACATACAACTGTAATGAAATGCTAGAGTATATTACTTTCATGTGACAACTGTTGCACAAGTCAGCTTTACAGAACATTTTTACATAACAAAAAACAGTCACACACAATAGCCAGAATAGCAGACCTTTCACCCATGAGAAGCCTGTGAATGCCTAAGCTGACACTTTCTGTCTTTGCAGTCATGCCCTTGTGTCCATTCAGAACCCACTGTCAAAAAGAAGTAACACAATTACAGTGTATTTCTGCATTTGTTGCTGGCCTTTGGGAACATCTTTACTTTTTAACTCTACTGCCCAGAAATTCTTATTGACTTCATGGCTTGGGTAGTTCTATGGGGCTTCACCATCAGGGTGTTTCTAGGTTTAAGTCATGAAAATGGTAAAGATAAAGATTTATTGTGCATTTTGTCATTTACACTGATCTTATTTGAGCGAGTATCCTTTAATGAAAATCAAGGCTACAAATTAAACTGCTTTTTAAGTCACCCACAAGGACATGCAGCTTATGTTTTGCCATTTATCCATAAATCAGTTAAAAGTGATTTTAGAATAATCAAAAACGTGTAAATAATTCATGCAAATGGTCCTAGGACTCTAAGACATATGCTAATACAACCTTGTCACATTCAAGAGACTTCTGAGACACCATCAAAGGCATTTAGTGTAAGTACTCAAAACAGCTGCAAACTCTTGGCACAGGAACACATTGATTAGGGCTTTATAATAAAATAATGAGTCACAGTATTGTTCTAAGAGTGGCCTTGAATATGGTTGCAAAGCATGGGAGGCCTGGAATTGACCTTTCACATCAATTATACAGAAACCACTTTGCACATTTAGAACCACAGGTGAAAGTATCCTGGAAATGATAATATACAGTTGTTGCCATTGGTGCAGAACAGCATGGCTATAAAAACTCACACAGCCCTGTTTCCAAAAAGACTTTGCAAGCTGTGCAAAATGTTAAGAAAAGCAAAATTCAATGTGCAAATCATTTAAACCATGCAAATCATTTAAACTATGCAAATCATTAAACCCTACAAACAAAGTTGGAACAGGGAACACAAAAGACAGGTAAAGTTGTTTTTTGCTAATATATTATCTGGTGGAGCATCTTACAACTAATTAGATTAACTGGCAACAGGTCAGTAACATGATTCTGTATAGAATGATCATCCCAGAGAGGACTGAAAGACTGCACAGGCAAATAGTGCAACAATTCCAGAACAACATTTTTCAACTTAAAATAGCAAAACACTTGGAAATGTCATCATCTACGGCACATAATATCATTGAAAGATTCAGAGAATCTGAAGCAATCTCTGTATGCCCTGGACAAAAAGAAGATCAATACTGCATGGCAGTGATCTTTGGAGCCTCAGATGACACTGCATTAAAATGACTAAATTCCCAAAACCATTGTCTTTGAACATCGTTCATCACTGCATCCACAAAGGGATAAAAGCATATATATACTGCATCCTAAAATGCTGCAGCTTTCTCTGGCTCCAAGAAAAACTGGGTCCTGTGGTCAGACAAATCAAACTTTGAAACTTTTATTATGTACATCAAGTCCTCTGGGCAAAGGAGGAGAAGGACCACCCAGCTTATTATCAGTTCACAGTTCAAAAGTCAGCATCCAAGATGGTATGGGGGTGCATTAGTGCACAAGGCATGAGTGACAAGCACATCTATGAAGGCACCTTTAATGCTAAATATTACTTGCGGATTTTGGAGCAACAAATGTTGCCGTGTGGACAATGTCTTTTTCAAGGAAGGACTTTTATTTCTTATTTCTTTGAAGAAAATGTCAAACCACCTTCTACACATATAACAATGTAAAGAGTCCAGTGCTAAACTGCCCTACCTGCACATTTGGTGCATTATGAAAGAAAAATATGGCTGTCCCAACTTTTTGGAAACGTGTTGCTGGGATCAAATTCAAAGTAGGTATATATTTTCGCACACCGTTGCATTCTGATTTTATTCACATTTTGCACAGTGTCCTGTTATGGAAGCAGTGTTGTATATTTTTGTACTGTTTAGTGCATGCACTCGCATGAGTGTGTGTGTAAAGGAGTGGGATGGTGAACACCACATGGCAGGATGACATCGGAGTGATGTTCATCATTAAACACATGTCCCCAGTCATTGTCAGCGCAAAAGAGCTCATCAACATCCCATCTCATACATATAAATGTATCTATCACTCCAGGGCGGAGAGAGCACTTGAGATCAGGGAACAGATGCTGACTTTCTCTTCTTCTCACATTCAACATTCTCTGTTGCCACTTCTCATATTCCAGTCTTAACTGCTATTTACAGTGTGGAAAATGCTGCTTTTGACACTATTCGGAACATTGTTATGTGGGTTGTGATGATGTAATGTCTTTTAAAGACGTCATTTTGCATGTTTTGTGTACATATGACCAGATATCTACATCTCATTTGAATCATATAGTGCATAACGCTACATGGATAGTGCATGCCCATGCAGAGAGAGAGGGAGAGGGAAAGAGAGAGAGAGAGAGAGAGAGAGAGAGAGAGAGAGGGAGAGAGATTTGTGAGTGAATTTGTTTACAGAGCATTGACACCAAACTGTATGAGGACCAGAAAGCTCCTGAAGCAGCTCTTGTACACAGAGAGCTCCTGCATACAGTGTGAGTGAGCGGACTGACGGCTTGAGTTCTCCTCATGAAGCCAAAAAAGAAACCCACAGCACTGGTAAAATAAATAAATATGCTTCTTCTGCTCTGCAAACTAGCACCATGGACAGAACCCTCATAAGCATAATTCTACATAACAATAAACAACATACTTATGAGAACCACTGCTAAAAATGATTCTTCAGTAAAGACGATGTGATCACAATATAATTCAATATAATTCAATATTCCAAACTGTTGCTGTGGAATTACACCATCTTTTCCCTTGTTTTGGAGGATTTACTGTGAATCTGGACAGCACTCTACACAGTGAAAATAACTGAAATAATTCATACTTCAATGTTTCCTGCATTGGGGATAAGATTCCTCAGATTGATGAAGAATTTGTTGCATATCATCGCTGTCCAAAGAAAAACATGTATATCCATTTTTGTTGATTTTTACTTGTATGCATCATTTGCAGCTGCTGTTTACACTGTATGCGAGTTTCATGATGACTGGACCAACAGAAATGGAAACTGCTTGAAAAGAAGTCTGGTTCCATTGACATGATTTGGAATTAAATGAGGTTTTTGGCCTCTCCTGTAAATTTACCATTTTGGAGATGCTTGTTTTCCTTTGGACAGCAATGACATGCTTTTATATATAACAAGGTTGACAACATATCAATAGCAGAGCCCTGTTTAATGTTACATAGAACCATTTTCAAAAAGGTTCTGTTTAGGACAATATACAACACACTCTCCATCGATCTTGGAAACCATGGAAAGAATCATTTAAGCATGCAGTGGTTCTTAATAGAACCATTTTCTTTTCTAATGAACCCCTAAAGAACATTCCTTAAGAATGCCATATTGGAGATACATGGTTTTGTTTTGTTCATATATCGCTGCTGTCAGAACAAAATCTTGTATCTCCAAGATGAAAACTTTACAGGAGAAGGACAAACATGACTGTACTTTCAATGGAACCCAACTTTTTTTATAATTCATTTTGGGCCTGTTTTCTTTTCATCACTTCCACATATATTTTGCACACTGCCTAAGGGCAACATGCATTTTCAATACATGTAAAAAATTCAAAAACATCAAAAATGAAGACACAGGGTTTTTTTCTGACAACAGCAATGTGTTAATTATACACTTAGTAGGATGATGCACTGAAGGTACTTGACTGCTGTACATCACCTCCACCTGAAGAAGATATACTACATCAACATTCTTGTGCCTGTCAGTCAACCAGTGTTTTGCAGTAATAGTGTAGTGTAGTTGACCTTATTAATGTGGAGATGACGTACAGATTTCAGCATTGGTGTAGGAACCAGATAGGAAACATTTGTGGTGCATTTGTTCCACACAAATATTATACTGGGGGGCAAAGCATGTTTTGCCAGCACATAAAACAACCTTCCCAATTCATACTACTGTATGTTGTGTGTTGGGTGGTGCTGGGCCTTCTTTTAGGCTTGTCAAGGCCTATGTTGAGGTGCCTGTTCAAAATAAAGATTGTTTTGCCTTTAAAAAATCACACAGTACAAAAGTATGGCCGCCTCTGTTTGGCATGGTGGAGCACAAAGGCTCCACCAAACAGAACTGTCTCACTCACTCACTCATCTTCTAAACCACTTAATCCTTCTGGGTCGGGGGGGTGCTGGAGCCCATCCCAGCGGTCAATGGGTGTAAGGCAGGAAATGCCCTGGACAGGCCACCAGTCTATCACAGGGCACAGAACGTTTTCACGGATGCTAAAAGTTCAGAAGCTCCAAAAGCAGCTCACACTGAGCTACAAACACTGAGTCGTAGCCTGTGTGGAAGCACCCAGAGTTTCAGCTTCTGAATTCTGAAAGTGATGAAGATCTTCATGCTTCTTTCACTTTTCCAGAATGGACAGTAGTCCAGTCTCACCATGTGTCTGTTCTGGGTGGAGAAAAGAATCAGATCTTATTAGCACTTCAGTCTTCAGTCTGTGGTTTTGTGCTTCATTCAGTGGAGCTGCATCTCCAAGATTGAGATCCCAGCTGTGAATGAAAGCACTCGCAAGGTTTCAGCTCCTGAAATTAACCGTAGAACCTTTCTGTTCTTCTCTCACGTTTACGCAGTGGAAACCATTCTGTGTCCGGTGTGTAACATCTTTAACACTACACTTTCAGTCTTAACATTAATTGTTTGGTCATTTCAACACAATGGTTTCAAAAGAGGGGTGGGCTTGATTTATAATTCAGACCCTCAGATTTTTTGTGTAGTTTATTTGTAGTGCAGAAATGATATATCATGTGAACCATGTATACATGTTGGAAGGCTGCACGTGAGTACGGTGGAACATCATCCTAGCTGCTGTTTTCGGTTTGGCGTGAATTGTGTAACAGTGCTATCCTACATTCAAATCACCATGTCTTCTACACTGATGTCTGGAGGCTCTGTGCTCTTTAAAGCCTCGTGTTGGCCACCCAGACACACAGCCTCCCCTACAGCTCCACTCACTGCTGCCCCTCCTGCTCACGGCCCAAATCCTCATCTCCAGCTCTGTCTGCGCCCCGACTGGACAGAGAGAGAGACAGAGAGAGAGAGAGAGAGCGAGAGAGAGAGGAGACCCTTCAGCGTCCACACTCAGCCGTGCTCGCGCTGCTGTGGAATGCGACCTCCACATCCATCCACATCCAGCGCTCAGGAAGCCCGTGGAAAGTGACGGAGCGCCGGTTTTTTGGCGCAGGCGCTGTTTGCTTGTTTGAGTTGTTACTGCTATTTATACGGGTTTTTATCAGTCGCATCCTGGTTTGGAACCTGCCGAGGTTTCTTTCCTCTTTCTTGCCTGCGCCGGGATTGAAGGATGACGGCCACCAAGGAGCAGCAGAGCCAGAGAGCAAACCCGCAGCAGGACGAGGTAAACCGAAAGGGGACGTGCTGTGCGCGAGCGCAGTGTTTTTAGAGATGGAGGATGGGTGCATGTGGATGAGCGTGGCTGTGGTAGCCTGCGGGGTTAGGACGGTGTCATGGTTGTTTTACTGGTGCTTCGTGCAGAGCGGTGGACAGTGGTGCAGTCGGTGCCGCGGCGCCTTTTTAAAGCATCAGCGCAGAAGCAGCGCGAGGATGGGCAGCGGGTCGCAGGGAAGCTTTCAGACTGTGATGCTCTCTGCGCTCGCGGCGTTGGGCTTTCAGTTCACGCGCTGCGTGTCGCGTCGTGCTTGCCAAACTGCAGCACGAGCTTTCAGCCTCAGCTTTCAGAAACAATTAGCAGCCAGCTCACCTGCAGCTCGCTGATAGAGCGCGTGCCAGACTGTCATCATCCTCGCGCACCTGAAGTCCAGCATCGCGTACCTTCCCATCCAGCCCCTCCACCTCCCTCGCTCCCTCCCTCCCTTAACATGAACACACACTCCGTCACCCTACAGGCACCTGGCTCTCTTCTAAGATCAGTGAGCACATCTCGCGCTCGTACTCCCATCGCTACCCCTACCTACCTGCCCTCCTCCAAGAGGGCCTTTCAACGTGACTTACATCGCGAGTACAACAGTGCAGCGTTTTATTTTGAGGGGGGTTGATGATGGTGGTGGGTGTAAATAATTGATGTCCCTGCCCTTGTCAATGTTTCAGTATAGCGAGTTCACGCGCGGCGTGCGCGTCCTGTCAGGTCGCTGCTGCAGGAGCTTTACACCGAATAGAGGGCCTGGCTGTTAAATGTTTGATTGGAGGCGGGGAGAGGCGTAACGGGCGCCAGACCAGAGGAGAGTCTCCAGCGTTCAGCAGCTCAGCTGTAGTGATGCTTCAGTTCGGATCAGTTCTTCCCAACCGATTCTCTCCAGCTGAGTCAAATGAGTTGACTTTGTCCACATGTCAAGTCAACATTGTCGTCGTTTACTTCTAACTAACATAGTCAGACTCACAGCAGAAGGAGAAGAGGGAAATGAAGCAAATTCAAAGGTAGCAAAATTTTGCTGGCCCAAATCTGGCCACATTCCCCATTTTCATTTGGCCCACTCGCCACCCGGAGTGATGGCACCTGGGTGGACCGTTCCTGGCTGCAAGACTTGGGCCACGTGTGCACCAGATTAGGTCCACGCCTCAGCCAGCAGTTTTTGTATTTGTGCCAGAAGTAGACCAGATCTATTTTTGGACAGGTGGGCCAAATGTGAGTTTTAAATGTATGGGCCACCTTTGGCTCACTGCAGATTGCCAGGGCTAAGAGTGTGCTATAGCAGATTACCAGGGCCAACAGTGTGCTATAGCAGATTACCAGGGACAACAGTGTGCTATAGCAGATTACCAGGGACAACAGTGTGCTATAGCAGATTACCAGGGACAACAGTGTGCCATAGCTTTGCCAGATGTAGCCCACATCCGCATGCTATCTGGATGAATGAATGAAATCTGAAATGAAAAGATTCACTCAGATTCAGACTTCCTTTAATGTCACCAGAAAAGACTAATTAACTAGTGGGTCATCATCACTCAGCAGCCCCTTGAGCCCTGTGATGCAACAGTGCAGTGCACACTCTCTGTGGCACCCCTGACATAGCAGTGTGGAAGAGTGTAGGATTGTTATGAGAGTCAGTAGAGTAAATCAGTTAAGACTGGTGTAGCAGGAAGAGTTATCCCCTTTATCCAGTGATATACTGTTCGCTGGTGAGGTTTACCTGTTACATCCTGTGTTGGATGAGACTGTGGGTTTATTTCCCAGTGGGAGCCATGGGGTATGTCATTACCTGGTCGACTGCCTTCCCACCCACTGTATGCATAGGCAGCATTTTATCCTAAATAAAACCTTGTAAGACAGCTTACAGTTGAACATTGTAGTTAGAGAGTGATTGCATCACCAGTAACCCTCTGCAGGCGACCACTGTTTACCTACCTCAGCTGTCAGCATCACTGCAGCCTTCATCAAACTTTTATATTTGTGAAGACGCTGCTGGAGTGGTTAGACAGCTACACATAAGAAGCAATTAATTCTCATTATTGTAGCTAATTGTTCAGCAATACCCCGAATAGCCGGGACAATGATTACCTAATAATTCCTACATAATGACATTTGACAACAGGGTTACAGTCTTGGTTTGCTGAGCTAACAGGTGACAGCTAACTATCATACCAGTGTGCCTAATACAGTAAAATTACTGTCTATGTAGTAATCAAAGGTAATATATATAACCATAGGTTCTATATAGAACCGTACAACACATTCTCCATCAGTCTTAAGAATCGTTTCACCACATAAAGAAATCAGGAAATGGTTGTTTCTAGAAGAATTGGTTCTAAATAGAACTATTGCCTTAACGAAAGAACCTTTGAAGAACCACCTTTTTTAGGAGTATAAAAGAAATCTTTTTGGGCCATACTGAACCATTTTAAAATGGTTCTATATAGACAAAACATTCTTCATTAATCTAAAGAAATGTTCACCCCACTGAGGAACCCTAGATGAATTCTCTTTAAGTGTAGACAGCGTATTTGGTATAGAGGCATTGTGACAGTGTGAATGCATTATGTGTATGTATTTCACTGTTTGAGATTTATGCACTTAATGTACATAGTCACTGTCTAAAAAAGGAAAAAAAATGTTCTACATGTTTTTAACACATCAGCTTCTCTTTACATTGTGTGAACATTTAATGATGAATAGACATATAGGCATATATAACTGTAGAAATGCCACAAAATATATTAAAAGTAAAGTAGCCTTTGTTTTCTCCTTCTGAAGTTACCATTTTGGTGGTACACGTTTTTTAACAGTGATGGTATATTTGATGTGTCTAGCATTGTTATGGAGTTTGATATATACTGTATATATAGTAGACAATATATTCTGTATGTATTGCTAACTGATGCACATCATCTCTGTAAGACAACACTAAGTGGGTTTACAAGAGTGCTGCTTCTCAATGCTCCACTCTAGGGCATCAGTAGAGTTACATAACATGGTAAAAGTGCAGTGCTGTTGTTAAAGGTGATACTCTAGGGTTACAGCAGTACTCATTAAAGTTCTGGCAATAGAAGGTGACACTGAAGATCCACAGTAACGCATATAAGTGATGGTAATATGGGAATAGAGTAGTACTTCTTTAGAATACTGAACAAACTGGTGGGTTATAATGATTCTACCTTGACTCACAAGTTTCTGTAGTACTTGGTAGAGCTATGCTAGTATGGTAAAAATGCAGTACAGATGTAGAAAGTGACACTCTGGGGTTACGGTAATGCAGAAGTAATGCTTTAGGATGCTGAACTCCACTGACATTTCAAAACTGTGTTCTTTTTAGGGATATGGTGATATTGTTTTTGAAAGCTGCACTTCAGAGTTACTGCCATGCACATTAGGGTTACATTAAGGCAATAATAAGCCCTTAGGAAGCTGCACTTTGGAAAGCTCTTTTGCAGTCTGGCTTCTCTTGCTCAGGCCATATTTATAAGCAGTGTATGCCTCTCTGTGCTGAAGGGTAAATCTCTGGCCTCTGTCAAAGTCAACCCACATTTTCAAAACCCCATAGCCTACAGATACTTTTTTTAGAATGAGGTTGAATTAGATTAGAATTTTTTTTTTGAGGTTTGAAATAAGTAACATAGCTTATTGATATCGCAACTGAAATGTGTTGAATTGTTTCTTTTACAATATGTATTTAAGTTTAATTAAATTAGTTAAACTTCTTGTTATCACATTACATATGGTTTTGGTTAAGCATGCATCTCCCTAGGATTGCTGTAGAAGGAATGTCACACAAACACCAATCTTTTTCCTGCCCATTCTACACTGTTACAGTTTTTGTTTAACCTTAAATTGTACTTAATGTGGTGACTAACTTTTAACTGGCTAAATTTGGATGAAATAATACAGTTCAAACTTTATCCAAACCTCAGAAACACTTTAAATCCGCTTCTGTTCCGTTTTTAAAGTGCAGTGAATTGCTGAGTAAAACATAAAGGGGGCTGAAAATGTCACAGGTGTCTGCTGTTCAGTGATCATCTGAGCTATAGATGTTGGTTCGTAAGCCCTGAACAATCCCATTCACATCAGAAAAGCGTGACTCCATTTGCCAGTCAGTGACATTTCCTGATATAGCCACGGTTGGCAATATAGTGGAACTGCAAAGATCTGATTCATTTACCATTGAAGTTGAAAATTGCACTGATACCGCTGCTCAGTGGAGGGTTAAGATAGGATCCTAAATAGACTGCTGCCTTTACCAAGGACTTACCTCTATTTAAAATAAAAACTGCTCTCGCTCCTCATAAATTGAACAATGCAGCTTTGCTTTTGCCTCAGTTTGACAACTTGAAAGAGAGGAATCTGTTCCTGTTGATTTCTTGAGCAGTTAAATGAACACTGATGATTCTACTGATTTCACAGGTTTAGTCATGCTCTGTGGTGTGTAACAGTGCAAACTCTGTGATGTTTTTAATAACGTGTGAGGACAGTAGAATGAATGTCATGATCTTTAGGTAATTAGACAGAGACACGTTTCTTGGTGTTCCCACTCTGTACTTCAGCACATTGGATTTGAAGTGAAATAATGATTATGAAGTAAAAGTTCAGACTGTCAGCTTTAATTCAAGGGTATGTCTGTTATCGGGAGAACTGTGTAGGACCCACAGCCACTTTCACCGATATTCTTATATTTACATATTTAATTGACCGAAAGTATTTGGACAATTGACTGCTCTGTTGACTTAAAGCCTAAATGTGGCTTTGTTAGCACATGCACATAAGAGCGAAACAAGTGCTAGTGTTTGTTCCAAATATGGTCTTTACAACTTGAGTTGCTGCTGTCTCCCCACATGAAGACAGGATATATGTTAAAGCCATGATAAGGCTGAAATATCAGGGACATTGCTAAAACATTAACCATAAATCACCTAGAAATCAACTGCATGTACTATATTGTTACTACATTGCTGCTATGTGGTTGAATTGTTAGGCAAGAATGAATGCACTGTTTGAGTCTAAAAAGACATAGGAAGTCTGCCCGAAGGCCACAGTAGGGGAGACTAAAGAATACTCTGAACCATGAAAAAAAATCTTAAACCACTCGAAAACATCTCCAAGACATAGTCTCAGATGTGTCCATCAAAGACTACTATAAGGAGGTCAGATGATGGAAGGCCACACTCTTTAAAAAGACGGTCTTTTGTAAAGACAGTGGTTCTGTATTTGTATGCTTAAATGCTTCTTAACATGGTGAAATGGTTCTTTAGATTGATGTAGAGAGTGTTGTACATGGTTCTGTATAGAACCAACAAGAATTTTTCTATTGTTATAATAATAAGCTTTTAACAATCAAAGAACCCTTTTTGGTGCTCTGTAGAACCATATGCAACATGTTCTCCATCTCCATCTGAAGAACCATTTCACCATGCAAAGAACAATTTAAGCTTGAAATAGTTTAATGAAGAACTCATGGTTACTCATAGTTCTAAGTAGAACCATTGTCTTTACTGAGGAACCCTTCAAGACCCATCTTTTTTTAAGAGTGTACAGCTTGACTTTATCTGTTTAGCAAACCTTCTCACAAAAACACATAAGCAACCAACAAAATAATTAATAAATTGTGTGTTACAGATGATATAAGACATGAAATGCAAAATTTATGAAAACCACACATATAAGATTTAATCATTTTTATATTTTTTTCAACACATTCGATCATAGCAGCTGTGCTGTGCATAATGACCGGACCAATATAACTGCTTCAGAATCACCTAAAATAAAAAGTCGTTGTTTTAACTTACAATCTGTCAAATTTGTACTCCACACAGTCCTTCCACGTCCTTCTTCACTCCTCTCCTTGTTACCAGTCTAAAGAATCGTTTTGATTTCAGCAACAAACCAGGCATCTCCGGTGGCAAACAACACCAATGTTAACTCCTGTTTTGCTGCCTTTTTGTCACTTGTTTATTTATTTATTAATTTTTGTATATATATATATATATATATATATATATATATATATATATATTTATTATTATTATTTTTTAATTCTCTATGTGTTTTCTTGCCAAGAGTGGGCTTGCTTCCTCTTCATCCACTCATTTGGGAACTAAGAAGACAGACTGGGACTTCAGTGACTCACCTCTTTTGGTACACAGTGGTATTATGAGACAGGATGGCCCGAGGCTAGCTGGTTAGGATGCTAACTTCAGTAGACATCTTTGCAACATGATATACATACATACATTTTAGAACAGAAAATCTTACATATTGATTGCATTATACATATTGTTCCTTTAAATTGACAATTTTTTTGGACTGCAACATTTTGTTCATCTTAAAGCCATGGACAGCACACTCCCCATTGATTTCCTGTTCCCGGTATTATTGTGAGTTGACCGAATCCTATAATGAATTACAGTTTGCCAGATAATATTTCCTGAAAGAAATGCAACAGGATTGTAAGCATTGGACATATGAAGTGGTTAGAGGATGCTTGGCTGTCTCTCGTCTTTATTGATGGTGTGGCTGTTGATGGTATCAGCAGGGTGGTTTACAGAATCATCTTAACTTTTCAGATCCTATCAAATGCCTCAAAACTTGCTAGATGGTGTTTCACCTTGCAGCAAAGCAATGACCTGAAACACTCAACACAACCATTAAAGCAACTATGGAGTTTTTCAGATATAAGTCAGTCATCCTGACCTGAATGCTACTCTGAGCGTTTGACTGAAGACAAAATGCCCCTGAAACAAGCTGGAAGTGCCTCCATTACAGGGCTGGCAGAGCATGACCAGAGAGGACACCTATCATCTGGTGAGACCTTGCAGACTGAACAGTCCTTAGATAGACATACATTATCTGTGCACTTATTTAAGGATAACACACTTTGTGTTAGACTTACTGGGGCTGCTAGATTATTAAAATATTTAATAGAGATTAACATATAGGAGATTAGAAGAGAATGATTATTAAAAAGCAGTGAATTAGCTTCATGAGTGGTCAAAGTAAAATTCCTTATAATGTACTCACTGAAATATAAGAAAAAGGTGAACACAGTTTCCAGTTTTCACTGACAGGAACAGTGACTGAATGCTCCAAATCCTCTGCAGCTGTAACCATCTCACGCTCATAGCACTCTTGTTTCAGGGGAACTTGAGCTTTTACAGTATGTTGTGGTATTTGTTAGTTTTCTGCTTGTTGACTTATTTATAGGTCTCCCCTGAGCACTGACTAACTAGTAGCAATAGTCTGCTGAAGGCTGTCATTTGAAAACTGTATTAATGAGTGGGCTACAGTCTGCAGTATCAGAGTCATAGACTGCATCTAAAACCACATAATACTATACAAAACATGCTACACTAATGAATGTTCTTCTATTAATGGCAGACTAGCTTTGATATACTAGTTTTGACAGACTATTTATTATGTTGTTTTGGATGCAATCATACTAACAGCACATTGGCAGCTGGGCTTCAGGCTGGAACTATGGTTGATTTGATGGGATGAACTCAGAAAATGCATTAGCAGCATTAAAAACTGTGGCATTAATAATTTACTGTGTTACTGTGTAAACTATGACAGCACTGCTTGTAACACAAAATGCATTAAGATATTTCTGTCTTCAGTTAGGTATAGAAGATTTTGTGTTACTTTTAAAAGAGATCAAATCATTGTTTGCTATTTAACATATAATGTTTAAGAGCAAAGAAATATTAAATAGGAAACAATTGTATTTTTCAGTGCATTTATTTTAATTACTGTTAATTTGTCCAACTAATTTGTTCCCCAAATTGGAAGCATAAAAAGCGTAAAATGGGATGCAATTTCTACGTACGGACCACACTGCATTGAATGTGTGTGTATGTGTGATCAGCATGGTTTGGGACAGCAGGTTTTGTGCTGAAGCAGGGGTGTCAGTATATATGTGTGTGTGTATGTGCGTGTAAAGTGTGAGGCCAGAGATACTGAGCTGCCTAGAGCCTTTTTGGCTTTGGCTCTCGTCTGGAGTGATGCTGATTGATGCGATGCCCATGATGTAATCATGAACCTTCACTCTCCCAGCCCTGCCAAGGAATCACACATCAGGGATTCTGAAAATAAACAACTAAAAAGACATTTACGGCAGATACTAAGATACTACAGACTGCGCAGTAATACAGTGAGAGAAGTACAAGCGTCCCTTTCAAATTAAACATTAACACTAACTGCATTATTCACTCATAAGCTCAGATGGTGTGCGGATCGGCTAAGGCAGATGTGTTTTTGTCTGCATAGGGTAAGATGCTGGTCTGTCGTGCAAACAAATCTATTACATGAAAGAGACAGAGAGAGTTATTGAATAAGAGATTAATTTAATAAAAACACTTTATTTCATGTTAATGTATTTATGTCTCATAAGTTTCCAGACTGTCTGGCATAAGAAGTTTGCTGCTAAATACTCTTTATGTATCCAGATGCTTCTTTCTTTTAGATACTTTAAGGTGCACCCATTGCTGACACAGTGGTTAAAGGTATATCATTGGACATGATCATGTGATGCATCATTTCCATTTTGATTGGCTTTGAGATGCTTGCAACTGTGAGTTTCATATAAGTTCCACAACATTTTACATTAAGTGCCATTCAGTCTTATGTAAGTTTCAAGCAACTAAAGTTGCATGAAAGTTTAACCGTGCAAAGCCAGCACCTGAATGCAACCAAATCCTCACAGCAATGTTCCATCATCCAGTTCTAATGCTTTCACAGAAGGACAGAGGCCATTACTATAGCAAAAGAGATAAATTCTTTATTAATGCCCTTAATTCTGGAAGAAATGTTGGATGAGCAGGTTTTCTCCAACCTTTGGTCATATGGTATAGTTTCACTTTGACTCTTCATTGATACAGTTTGGTGCCAACTTGTGTTGCTACCTAATTATACACTGATTTATGATCCATTCACAGTTTGGGAATGTCTAGAATAAATGTGTGTAGGAGAGAAGAACATATGATGCACACATGATCATGTAACTGTGCTCTGCACATAGGAATATTGGACAGACTGCACTCAACAGCAGCTCTCTAATCAACTAAGCATTTAGTTTGAGTGCTAACTCTCTCACTTGATCTCACTCTGCAGCCTTCCGTAGCTCTGTTCTTTATGTAGTTTCTGATGTATAAGCAAACTATTAAATACAATGAATTCACACTTCAGCCTCAGGAAAGAAGGATTCATTCATTCATTTATTCATTCACATTCATTCATTATTTAAACTGCTTATCCACCTGGGTCCTGGATGGGCACTAGAGCCTATCCCAGAGCTCATTGGGCAGAAGGCAGGAAACACCCTGAACAGGCCGCCAGTAGTTCACAAGAAACAGAAAACACTTTTAACATAATGCATTTCATGCTGGTTTATGCTGGTATATGCTGGGCTGCTGCTGGGTTAGCTTGTCACCGCTGTGAAGACTGACAAAAGTCACTTGAAGTCTCTGGTAAGTTTTAAATAGGGTCACAAAATATGGTGGCATCAGACAGATGTTAAATTTGACCAGTATTTCTAATATTTGTTGATGCATTTATTGCACTCTGGAAAAGCAGGACACTTAGGAGATGCTGGGCTACTGCAATAACTTATCTGCCTTATATTCTTTTTACTACGTTTGTGATTGCCTACAAAAACTCTTACCTGTAATGTTAATCTAAGAGGATCTAGTACTAATTTCTACAATTTGTAAATGTTTATATCTCTGCACCATTAGCGGATATGTACATGAAAAATTTCAAACTAGTTTTAAAGTGTTGTGAGTCTGAGATGAGGAAGTCATTAAGTAGAATCACAGTCTAAATGGCTTTGCTAAGGCAGGCTTCTGCTCAGGATTCAGCCGTGAGTGGCTGAGTCTGTTCAGATCAGACATGAGACCACACTTCAGGAAATACTGCTTGTCAGCGAGATATGGGTCTGTTTACCTCCTCATGGTAGGTATTATGGCATTCTTCTGCCTGTGCTGAAAATCGTAGGCAGTGCGAGAGAAGCATATCAATCCAGAGATTTAGAAATCCCAAGGCGTGTGCTTGTGAGCAGCTGGGTGCTTCATGAGGCAAAGTTGCTTTATGTCCGCAATCTGCCTTGGGCAAAGCGGTCTGTCTCTGCCAGCAAGGAGAAAAACACTAACTGCCCTGTGTCTGCAGACTATATTCACGGTGTCTTTTACTGTTTGAGGTCTTTTTAGTTGCGCGTTAGAAAGCTTTAAAGCTATAGTTTGCCAAAAATGGAAATGATACCGTTATTGTTTACCTCTTATGATAAACCTACAACTGCCTGCTTTGGGGTTGGTAAATGCAGAAGCAAGGCACGCAGCTACAAAGACTGCCAGGAAGCTGAAAATTTGATTGCAGCCACATAACTGTAGCTAACTGTCATTAAATAATCACAATACAATAGAGGAATACAATGGATTACTTAAATGACAAAAGTGACTAGTCAGATGAGGAGAATAACTAACTAAGTTTGCTGCATAGCTAATTTTCTATCTAGATACTATGGCATCTGCCTAGAACAAGACACCGGAAACATCGCTTTAGGCCGCCTGGGGCTGATTAAATGGCCAATATAGCAGGCAGGTCATCAATAGCCACACACTTCTTGTACATGGTGCACACATAGACCCACCATCCAGCCCCACAGCCCAGCACATTAACACACGTATGATGCATAAGCACTCTACTAATGTCCATAGCAACAACTAATTTAGAATTAAAGTCCAGTGCTCGCTGCCCTGCATGCTAAGCCTTGTGTGCTTTTGTCCTGAATCATGTCAATCACTGTTTTCTATACAGTTCTGTTCAACGACTAAGGTAAATGTTAAGCTATTTTTAAGCCTATAGATCAGTAGCTAGGCTAGAAGTCAGGATTTGTTGACACCACTGGGATTCCCAGTGGTTAAATTACGTATTTTCATTCTGGGTATTGTAGTGAAATTGATGAAGAAAAACAAGAAAACATTATGAATTTGTGACTCGTATCTCAAAGGGACGAAGCTGCAGGATATAACGTTGTGCTACAGAACACCATATAACTTGACACACATTTCTGACACTAAACATGGCTGGTTGATTACATTTACAGTGAAAAGAAAACTGTGTAATTTGTCCGCTTATCTATTGCTTTATGAATATTACGCAAACACAAACTATATGCATGACCTTTTTCAGTATATGTAGAAGAAATGGAAGAGGGAGGTGGTCTCACATAGACACACACACACACATACAGAACCATCCTCAGATCCCTTAATGTTGAATGGTAGGAAAATGTCCCTGCATCTCTAGATTCTACTGTATACACCCTGGCACATGCCCTGCTGGGATCCGGTGGAGGCTATGTTACAGGTTTCTTTGAGGCTCAGTACAAAAGCTCTCAGAGTTTGCATCGTCTCACAGGCTGATATGTGCTCGTGTCATGGGGTCTGCTGTGTTCTGCTTTTGAGTTAAATTCGCTGTTAGCCATGAATCAGCTTCTAACCCCGTATTTGTGATCATAAAGGCTGTATAATTAGCTCTGAGGATTAAGATTTGATGAGATAGTAACAATGGCATGCTGGAATGGCACTAACGAGGACAGAGGAGGAGAGATTAATCCTGTGTTTTGGCACTAATCTGTTCGTACGCCCGCCTGTCTGACCGTACGCACGGCAAGGTCGAACAAGCGGACGCACAGAATCTTGCCCGGCTAAAAATAGGGTGCTTATTAACCACACACACAGAGACACACAGACACAGACACACACACACACCCCGAAAATTTCACATATCTAAATGCACAGTCACACGCTTTGTCATTCAGTGACAGACATAAAGGACAGGGGGATTTGGGGTTGGTTTGTTTTCTGTGGCCTTGAAACCGTAATCCAGTCCACGCTAATCCAACAGTATATTCAAGGAAAGGGGAATGTCAGTGCTGCAGCAATCCTACAGTCAACATTCATTTATAGATCTCTAAGTAGCAGACCATGCATGCATTATGAGCAGCACCTAGTGCCATTTATGATGTTATAAACCAGAATATTAAAGGACACAGAACTTTCTATTTTGAAAGATATTACAGCCCAGTTTAATGCATAATCCATAAATAAGTTGCTGAAAGCATTCTTGTTCCATATGCGCCTGTATGTGGGATGCTAGATTAGATGAAATTACCCTTCATTAAAAGATGAAAATGTTTTACTACGTCTAAATTAACTACCGTGCTACGGTGAAGAGGCACTTTCATATTAAGTGCTGTTCACTTTCCACTTATTTCATTCACTCAGTTCTGCTTTGACAAGCACGTAGCCAAACACCATAATATAAATGTACATACAGTGTAGTTGTGTGAGTAACTGACTCTGTACTCCAGAAAGACCAAACTGATGTAACCGTTATCACCTGAAGAATAGATTAGATGGTCAGACTGGTCAGAAGTTAGTAAGCAGTGTTAGTTATAGATAGATAGATAGATAGATACTTTATTGATCCCAGAGGGAAATTCAGACATCCAGTAGCAGATATACAAAGTTCACAGAAGTAACAAGAGAAGCACAAGATAAAGATACAATATAAAGTATGAAGGTATGAAAATAGAGTCCTTAGTGTCTGTGTAACCATGATACCATTGCTGTGCAAATTGAGATGACTGATGTCAGCCATACAGACAGTGCAAGTACGCAGTAATATAAATAATTTAGCAGTGCAAAAAATGTAAACAGTGCAAAATATGTAAACAGTGCAAAATATGTAACCAGTAGTAGAAGAACTATTTACTACAGTTATCTGATGCCTGTGTTATTTTAGCATTTAATTTTTTACCTTCATGAATGCAAATCATCACACACACAAACTTAGCTAGCTAACTGATCTTATCATTGTTCAGAAGATTATTTATTGTTAGACATTAAATTTAAATGGATTTATATATATATTTAACAGTGAAAAAGTGTTACTAAGGAACACATGCTGTGATACATATATATGATAGATATATCACCAATAATTCTGTCTAATTTATCTCACTTGCTTGTTCTGCAGAGTTTTGCTGAATTTTTTTATTCACTTGCTGTAGAGATGGTTCCTAAGCAGTGATTGGTTATTTTGTAGACAGTCAGTTCACAAGACTGGTTGAACAAATAAGAACCGCAGTTGGGTCGGTCCCGGCCCACAGGCTGCATGTTTGACACCCCTGGCCTTGGGCCTTTGAAGGTCTCCACATCATTGCCCTGCATCAAGTTAATGACTTTATTAGCTTTCTTATAGGATGCATTGGTTGGCTCTCAGTGGTTATAAAACCAATCAATATCTCTGATTTAAGGGGTGCCCAACCCTCTTAAAGTATTAAGAGATATGATAGAGGAAAGCTATCAAGGCTCAAACCGAGTGCAAATCTTACCCTGCTACTGTTACTGTTATTCAGAGCGGGAACATTTATGAGAAGCTGCCAAACAATAAATTGAGCACACAAACAAAAAGAGCTAGCTAATGCATAAGTCGTATTACTCAGTTGTGATTCAATTTCACTGTAATGTTTTACTGTAAAAATGCAGTTATTCAAGTCATATCTAAAGGTAAATCCTGCCAGGCTCCTGCTATAGTCTATAATTGGTTGGGTTATCATGATAAATTACATCCTAATATGGTTTTATTAGCATACTGTGGATATCAAACACGGAACAACTGCATGTTTTGTTACAAAGTGAGCATAATTAGGCCTGTTTAACCTAACAAGTCCGCATTTAGTGCTGTTAAGTGTGTGAAATGTTGAATGAAAAATCATTGAGTTCATAGTGTCTCTGTTGCACTGCTGTTTTGGTGGTGCGTTATGTCTGTTTCAAGATCACATACTGTATATCAACATATACATACTGTATATGAAACAAGCAATATATTGTTTAACCTGAAAATACCTTAAAATATGGTGTGATATTTTGCTTTCACCATACTGTCAACCCCTAGTTGCACATAAATAATATGTTGCATCAACAGAGTATTTGACAAAATCAATAAAGTGAAAAATGGCTTGTGTTGATGTGACATTTTATTCATATGCCGCCTTTTAACCTTTTACCTGTTCTTGTTATCAGTGTAGGAATCACAGCACACCCCATTGGAGTGCCAAATGTAACTGGACAACATAATGTTCAAATACGTAAAAGGTCCTTTATAAATCAGATCCTTTAAGTGGCTTTGTATGCTTCAGGACATTGTCTTGCTGCATGTACAGTGAGTTTTATGCTATTGCACTGGATCTCAGTAAAGATGCTCCTCCTGGCAGCAGTCACAACGTCAATAAAGCCAAATAAATCCATTGCACTGGCAGTTATACATGTCCATGCCATTATGTTTCACAGATGAAATGACCTTTTTTTGTTGTTGTCCTTCTTTCCATCACTGTTGTACAGGTTCATCTTCATCTCATCTGAGCATTAGGCTATGTCCCAGACAGTGTATTACTACAATTACTAACATCAACAGTGCGTTCTTGCTTCTCAGCAGAGTATCTAGGAATTGGTTTTGATGTACACACTGTGTTTGCTGTGAGCTTGTCATGTTTTTCAGCCTGACACTCCTCCAGACAGCAAATGTAGCGGCCTCATGTAAAATCAACACCTGACAAGCCAAATATAAAATTGTGGTTCCTTAAAATAGAAGAAGTATGAGAATAAGACGACACGGGAAACATAGCACTTCATTAATGCTCTTTTATTGAACACTGCATTAGGGTAGAACTGCAGCTCAGGGCTTCTGAATGAGTGGGATAGAAGGCTGGTCACATCTAACCACTCAATCTCTATTCATAGTAGACACTAACACTGGTGCTATTACTTCACAGCTTAGCACAGAATAGCACAAATAACACATGTGCACGTCATTGAGCTAACAACAACAACTTATTTACATATTGAGTTCCTCCTGCCATCAATGCATCACTCCTGAGAGCCTTTGTGTGTGGCTGCTCTGCATGGCCACACCTCCCATGGCATTGCGAGCCAGCAGTGAGTTAATTCAGTAAAAATGAGTTATAGTTCCTAAATGGTCCACTCAGTGCTACAGTGCATGTTCCAGTTGAAGTTGCCACCCTGGACTTTCGCTGCTTAGATTCACTTCTGATTGGATGTACTTGTTTCAAAGCCATAAACAAAACAACAACTAGAGCAACCAATAAATGTTCTACAGTCATATGTATACGATTTAGATTATTTAGATTTTTCACAAAAGCTCTCAAGCATTGAAAGAAGTGTTGTTATCTGCATGATATGTTATAGGGTTGGACATAACATTAGAATAAGTAGAACTAAAAGAAAGCATTATACCATGGCTATTGGAGTACACTGTCTCACAACGATAAGGCTTATTTACTCTGATCTTTCTGCCATTTCCATATGGCTCCATATGTCACTGATTAAGTCACTCTTTCACACTCGCTTTGTCTACCTCTCTCTCGCCAGGTGTGTATTTATGGTTCTTTCTCCTTCTACATAATAACACAGTGATGCCCGGAGAGAGAAAGAAGCACATTTGGAAGATGTAGTGTAGTGCTGACAGAAAATCAAACGAGAGAGAGAGAGAGAGAGAAAGAAAGAAAGAGAGAGTGTCTGTGTACATACAGTGTGTGTGTGTGGTGTGTGTATAAGAGTGACTTTGGTTTTATAGCTCTGTTGTCTGTTTGGATTGTAAATCGTAATGGAGCCCTGACTTTTGGTGTGAGCAAGGCGGGGGTGGGGGGGGGTGTACTGGTATGTCCCTCCTTCTATCTTGCTGTTCATAACTCACATTATAAATGAACCTCCATCAGCTTTTGCAGCTGAGCAGGAAATGGAGGAAGGAGGAGAAAGAGCAGCACGCATGATAGCGTTCAGCCATTTACAATCAATATGTGATCCTGCAAGGACATACTCTCCTCCTCACACACACACACACACACACGCACACACACACACACACACACACACACACACACACACAGGTTTTTCTCCTTTCCAGTCAGCATGCAGGATAGAGGTTAGAGAGTGAATGAAATGAGAATAGATTGTGGCTACAGTACGACTTACAGCTTTTGTTAATTGGCCTTTTCAATTTGTAGCTTTTGAAAGGCTGCAACATGTAGTATATATAAACAGCTGTTGGAACAAGACCTACACAATGTTAACTTTACAGAAAAAAATATATAAATATATAATTTAAAAAAATCTTTTTCACAACTTTTTTTTACAACTTTTACAAAGTGGATTTGGCAACTGGTACTTTGGCAACTGGTACCAGTTATTTGAAAAACTGAAATATTGAAAAACGCCAAAAATGTAATGCAATACAAGGTTTTGTCATGTTTTATTAATAATAGTATTTATATGTATGTATATATATGTTCACCGTGTTCACTGTCAGTTGAGGATCTAGTTAATCCTTTCCCAGGTGGCTTAACTTCGTATTACATATCTCTTAATGTTGATCCCAAAATTCATACATCCCCCCGAGGGTCCCAAATTTGACTCTAGGTTTTTACTACTTCTGAAGAAAGTAGAATAATAATACCATAAGTTGCTTCTGAAAGTTGTACAGTTAAACTTAGACTAGAATCTAATAATTACCAATCATAGTTTTAGGCTACATACATTATTTAGTGTGTTTCCGCTTTTTTATTTTTAGATTCTGAAACAAATTTTATTTGGTCTCGCTTTAAATATTAATCTGGTGTTGGTCTTTGTCACTTCTGGTCTCTGTCTTGTCTCAGACTCAATTGCAACTACTATGTGCGTTCAGGTCTCGATCTTGACTTGGAGTCGATTGTCGCTTATCTTGACTACAACACTGGTGTCATCACTGAACTTTCATTTTCTGTTGTGTCTTAGACCTGGTGACAACCGCCATATCTCCCATATCTCATTCAGTGCTGCGTCTCATCAACCAGCAGTTGGTGGGGAGAGTTACGTGCAGCTTGTGTGATACGTAGATAGGTTTAATAATCAAATGTTATTTTCATGTGCATTCTGGTCGCATATTGCACTGTACCTGCACTTGCAGTTAAATGTCTAATACTGTAACATTTACAGCAGTTTACAATATAGTGTTTTACAGAGTTGCAAGGCATTTTTCATAGTTTGTCCATATGACACAGCTTTAACATGGCTTATCTTCATAGTGTGAGGGCTATAAGATGCAGTTGAGAATGAACAGCCATTCAGTCAGCACTGAGACAGAACACAGATGTCTTCAGTAAGAGAGACAGGCAGTGGTTCAGAGACTAAAGCACCCAGGTGTGTGTGGAAGCTCCTGGCTCTGTTAATGCCTTTCAGATAAACTTCCTGCTCTCTGTTCATTACAGTTTATTAATTATTGTACAGTCGCTGTATGAGTCTCTCAGAGCTGAATTATGAATCACATTTCTCTGCTGCACACACAAAGGCAGGTTGATGAATAATACACAAATGGAGTTTAGTAATGTGCTGAAGCACGTGGAGCACAGAGAAAACACACATGCACAGGCACATAGAAACATGGCCCTGCACAGTCAGGCTATTCAGTACTTACTGAAGTTTATTTCAATTAAAATATATTTGTATCTGATGTTTTCCGGTGTGTGCACATCATAGTGTGTACATATGTGTGTGAGGTCAAACTAACAGGCCAAAACAATATTTTGTTTGTTTATGCTAAGGTTATGCTTAGACGTAGGACTTTCTGTACCGTCAAAGAAGGTTTGCTCATAGAAGGTTTCTTTATTTTAGCTTAATGCTTTATTTTAGAATAAAAGTGGAGACATCAAACTCTGAAATAGCACTCATGGAATTATGCAGTCCCCTCCAAAAAGGAACTTTACAGGAGGATAGAACAGCTTTCTTAACCTGCAATGAAGGTTGACGTAGCAAGATTTTTCTAAGCAATTTTAAACCAATTCTTTTGGTCTGTCCATCATGAATATCCACAAAACTGAAAAGGTATCTACAGCTTTTAAACTGTCCATAAACATTTTTGCACAACAAAATATATGGAGTTGTGATATGGCAAAAATATAATATTGTGATACATTAAGAGTTTATGTGGTATATCAGGATATTTATGTTTTCAGGCATCTCATCAGTTGGAACTGTTAAGCGTAAGCCTGTAGATATGTGTAAGATAACGAAGAACATCCATGTAGTTAGGTGTGTCTAAACTTTTGACATGTAATTGGACCAGCGGGTGTCCAAACATTTGCATACGGCTGTAAATACAGCTGCCTGTCCAGTCTGGAAAATGTGTGTGTGTGTGCTAAAGCATGCATGGATGTCTGAAATAATCTGTGACTACTCAGGAAGCTGTAACTCTGTCTCTCTCTGCCTTCTTTGTAGGATCTGGGTGGGGTGAGTCCTCCTCAGAGGAACTGGAAGGGGATAGCCATCGCTCTGCTGGTCATTTTGCTGGTCTGTTCACTCATCACCATGTCTGTCATCCTCCTCACACCAGGTATACACAGACATACACACACACAAACCAAGGTTTCAGTATTATTCCAGTTAGAGATGCACTGATGGCATCAGGTATCGGGCCAATACAATGCCAGTATTGCACTGATACCAACATCGGATGCCACGTGACACCATGTGATTTAGCTGACTCAAGCTGACAGTGAAAAAGTATTTGCTCACACAAAGAAAAGTTAATGAGAATATCAGACACAAACTTGTTGGTCATTGTAAAATTTCTGCCTTGGGATATTCCCGCTGGGCATACATTACACTGGCTCATTTTTAAACACACACGAACACAATCACTACCACTTCCCCTACACAGGTAGACACGTCGGCTTAGCAAAACAGACGCAAAATAAACTTGACAGTTGCTTCCAAAGTCTGTGTGTGCTGACTGACCAGACAATCCTATCCATGTACATCACCACCTGGATTTAGTTTCAGTGTACAGTGTGGCACAAGTAAACACAGCTGCTGTAGCACAGCTTCTCAATGTTTCTGCTCTGTACTAGTGCACAGTGTGTTGTTTTGAATGAATCAGTAGACAGAACTATTAATGGGGGCTGTGTTTAACAAAGCATGTCAGTCAAGTTAAGCATTTCACACAGTGTGAGTACATGAAAGAAGATGGTATGTAATGGTCTATTTAAACATACAGTGTGATTTGTCAATAAGGAACAAGGTACCTATGTCTGACTTTAGAGAATCATGTTCACCTAACATTAAAGGTCCCTGGTTTGAGACACGAGATTTCAGTTTTGGGGCAGTCATGGGCTTGAGGTTAAGGAGCGAAGCATCACTGGTTTGATTCCCTGAACCGAAAGGACATGACTGTAGTGACCTAGAGCAAGGCACTTAACCCTTAACTGCCCCCCGGGTGCTGGGAATAGGGCTGCCCCCTGCTCTGGACAAGTGTGCTCACTGCCCCCTAGTGTGTGTGCTCACTAGTGTGTGTGTATGTGGGTTAAATGTGGTAGACAAATTCCTCTGTGTGCAAATACAATTGGCAGATGGTTGTAAATTCTAATTAACATTAGGACACCTAAGCACAGTTGTATTTTGTTTGGCTTTGAACAAATTTATATCTGGAGCCAATTCCATTTGTTCCAGATAAATTCAAATGTTTAATTATGTAGAATTACGTCTGGCTATATTTGTTATTATAACATTCCATAATTATATATATATTAAAAATTTCTGCCTTAATTAAATTAACTTTTCTTTGTGTGAGCAAATACTTTTTCACTATCAGCTTGAGTCAGCTAAATCACATGGTGTCACATGGCATCCGATGTTGGTATCAGTGCAATACTGGCATTGTATTGGCCCGTTTAATATTGTTACGAGATCAGTATTACAAAGCACAGAAACGTTCACTGTATTTTTGCCTCATAAGGCCATTAGTGGAGGTAGTTATTTTGTCCACTACTCCATTAGATTAGCTGTTATTTTGCAGGTGTTATCCAAGTCAAGTCAAGAGGTTTTTGTTGTCATTCCATGCATGTACAAGTACTCAGTGGAGTGAAATTACGTTCCTCCAGGAACAAGATGCAACATGGAACAACAAAGTACAAACGTGCAGACATAAGTGTACAAACAAAAAATAAAAGTAGAAAACAATACAATAAATACGATAAATTAAACAGACATTAGACACAGTAAACAGACAGGACAGCGCAGCACCGACACAGCACTCACTTCCGGACATGAGGTAGTGGAATAAGGTACAGAGAGAGTGGAATAAGGTGCAGAGAGATCCAGTAGTCTGTTCCCCTTTTCAGATTTACCTCCTAAGGCAAATAGTTTACAATTTAGAATAAATTACAGCATTAATAATAGAGATCAGACAATACAGAGCATGGCAAAATGAAAGGTTATTTATTAAGCCTAAATGTGTGTATTTGGTGAACGGGACATTACATTTGTATGAGGATTAGACACATACGCTCAATTAGCAAGTATGAGAAAGTGTTGTGGAGAAGATGGCTAAACTTTATTTTTGGAAGGGGAGAAACTAGGAATGCACCGAATGTTCGGCAACCGAATAATTTATACCAAACAATGACGTTTTTAAAGACGTCGTTACCTTTTTCCAGTTCCCGGATGTAGACGGGATCCAGAATGGAACTTTTACTCGTTAGCTTCAGAGCTGGCGCCAACGCTCCAGGCTAATACCCACTTTAGCGCGTTATTTCTCCACTGCGAGTCACACCGGAGCACGTTAAAGTTTCCCAGCTTTTATTACGTTTCAAGCATTCGAGCCAAACAGACCTCCAGACAGAGTACAGAACAGAACCGAGCCGCTACAGCGAGGCAGACAGACAGCAGCTTCTCACCGAGCGCGTACACGTGCGTACACACGCAGGCTCTCACTCTCACGGGCGCGCGCCTTTTCTCTCTTATGTCCTCATCCATTATGTCCCAACCGTAAAGAAACACAGACCCCAATTTTACAACGTCGCGATATGCAGCAGACATGTCGGCTTGGATGTTTTTAATTGCTAATATATTTAAGTCATATTGTGCTGTGGAATGTCTGCTGTTCAGTGTTCAGTATGTTTAAACTGCAGTTTAGTAAGACAAACATACCCTTAGCATATTTAATTAATGCAATTGTGAAAAAAGTGGCAAAATTAATGAAAGACCATGTGAAAAAACGTGTTCAGCCTTCAGCCTTCGCCCAAATTTTCATTTTGTTCGGTTTTGTCTTTGGCCAACAGTTATAATTTCTGTCATCCCTAAAAGATGTTTTAAAGCTGAAGTGTGTAAGATTTAGGGGGATCTATTAGCAAAAACAGAAGAAATTACACAAATATACTACGTTTTCATGAGACTATATACACTTATTGTCGAAAGAATAGTTGCACCCAGAATGCAACTATTAGTAGGATTGCAATGCTATTCAGAGGAAGATAAAGGCTACCAGGAACAATAAATGATGATAAATATAGACTGATATGGGCAACATTTATTGAGCTACGCATACAGAAGTAGTGTCTCTCAGTATGGTGTCGGGCCGCCAGGTTTGCTAATGCAAACAAACATTTAATCACGCGTAGTTCCTGCAGATTTTGCAGTAGGGATGGAGGTGGAGTGACACCAGGCCTTCTGGACGTGTGAAGTGTGTTCTTGCCTTCGTCTTGGCACTGACCACAGTGCCTCGACACACGGATTTGTTGGTCGCCTCCACTAAGACAAAAGCAGGACACATCGCTGAAGATGACCTGCTGCCATTCTGAGTCCGTTCCTCAGTCTGGCACGACACAATTGCAGTCTTTGGCGATGCTGATATGGTGTTAAGGGCAGTGTTGTAACGGTCTGTGTGCATTTTAGTCCTGTGCCGTGCAGCTGTCTGCCAGTGGTGCTGGCACTAACAGGATGACTCATGGAGGGCATCACTGCTCATTGACTGTCTTCAATCGTGGCTGTTGGGTCAGTCAGATACAGTGATAAGGCCAGTCCTTGCTTACGTCACATACACGGCTGAGTGTGAAACTTTTTTTTTTCCAGATCTGATGATATCAAACCTACCAACCAAGTTTCATTCCTGTCAGTTGATTACTTCTGAGTGCAACTATTTGTGCAACTATTCTTTTGATGGTGTGTGTAATTGAGTGTAATGAAAAATCTTTTTTTTGTTAGCAATGAGATCTTCATCTCAGTGTAGGAGCATCCATAGGATGCTGCCATGTAAAGCCACAAGGTTTCTGCAGTAGACCAGAATGGACAGACCACTCCCCATGCAGAGAGTGATTTGCAGAAACTTGAATTTGGTGGCACTATAGCACTGGTTGGAAGACACAGAAAGAAGAACAATCCTTTGATAAAATGTACTAATGTGGCACTTAACTCCAGGCAGGATATTGTCCAGGTGGGAATATTACTCTTTATCAAAAGTACCAGCTGTAAAGTTCTGAGGCTGATGTCAGCTTTTAATATACCAGCTTCTTGTTCAGGTGTTCTTGTTTCACCTTAAGTACTGCAGGAGTTACATTCTGGTGCTGGCATTGAGCTTCTTATTGGTCAGTTTCTTGTTTCAATTTTTCTGTTCATCTTAAATGGTGCTGCAGTTCCGATAAACACCTCGGGCACCAGAATGTAACTACATTACCCTTAAAATTAAATATTCATATTTGTCATTCTGACTTTACTCATAACATAATATATATTATAGCATAGCGTATGCCTTAACATAATGAAATTATTTGTTTCTTCAGTTATTATGTAAATGTTATACAAATTCCAAACATTCAATTCTATGGGCATTTTAATAGTTACGGAATTCTAATCTAGTGTCAATGAATTTGTTACACTGAATTAAGAGGACCTTTGGAACCAAATCCAGAAAATCATCAAAATCATGATTATCTGTTCAACATGAAGTCTAGGGTATTAGAACTGCCTGTTAGCAAGATCAGCGATAGCGTATCCTTTAACTTAGGATGAATTCCTTATGAAGGTGTGTTTGTTTTTGTGTTGTGTTTGAGTGTGTGGGTAAGGTGAGTACGTTTCTCTTCTTGTGTTCGGCTCAAGGTCGACCTCTGCGGACACTGATAGACGTGACCTTGTGGAGAAGGTCTGTGTCTGGTTTCTTAATGGCTTAGTAAAGTGTGTGTATGTGTCTGTGTGTTGACAGCGGACACTCAGGCTGGCAGTGACACTAAGTTGACAGTGGAGGATCTGTTTGGTCCTGATTTCTACGCACACGATCCCGAGGCACGCTGGATCAACGGTAAGGCAATCTACCAGAGGATACTTTTTCATTAATGATGACATTGCTGTCATGCTGTCTCTCTCAGTCTCTCTCTCTCTCTCTCTCACACACACACACATATACGTACAGACACACTCTGTAAATACTGAAAGATCACATTCTTAAGTAATGACAGTCAGACTTGTATTATGTCAGTGAACACATGTAACCTCTCGTGTCTCGTGTAACGGCTGTGTGACAGCCTCAGTGACTGACGGCAGGGCGGGTTGCATGCCTTATTCATGCTGGTGTCAGTGTCCTGAGGGTGGTCACTTTCTTAGGCTGGGCTCAGTCATGATCTCTGTTCCTGAGATGGAGCTGGCGGTTTTACCAGCACTGGAACTGAATTAAATACTTGTGTCTGTGTTGATATTCTGTATAGGTATACTTACTACCGTTTATCAGTGGGGAACCTTCAGGGCTGCCTAGGCCTTCACAGAAGCCCTAATAATCTCTGAGCATGAAAAATACATTGCAGTAATTGTAGTTCATGTAGTTCATGTAGTGTGGTTATTTAATAACACCATCATGCTTGTTGTATTTAAACTCTGTATCATAGTCATACTCTTTATGTCATTGTTAAATTTTGATTGGAAGCTAAGGATTCAAATCTTGAAATGCCCAAAAATATTTTTCCAGTCGGCCAACTCTCCTGTTGGTCAGGACTTCAGGAGCTGCACAGAAGGACTAACAAAACATACAAGGGATAACAAGGGATTACAGAACAACATAATGAACAATATAATGAAGGAGTGCCAGTGGAATCAACCTATTCCAGTTTTGGTCATGGTTAAACGTGGCTATTTTTGCTTCTATTTATTCTTTTTTCTCATCTAATAATGTACTGCTGCATTTGCGTTCTTGAACAAGCAAACACATGAATAGGAAAATAATCCACAAATTAGTTAGTTAGTTCAAAAACACAATACTAAGCTCTTACTGACCAGAATGAGTGCTTGTTAGAGTGCCTGTTAGTGCATCCAACAATAAAGGTGCCCTTGTGTATCTTTTATACGGTGATAAGTGATGCACAAAAGGTCAGTGACCGGTGTCCACAAGCATGCGCTGTAACTCCTCTGGCATCAGGTTTAAATGAGGTTTAAAAGTTGCCACTGCCAAATTGTTAGTATGGATTGGTGGTGAGATGCTCGATTTTATAGTGTAAAAAGAAAAGAAATGTTATTTATATGCCCTTGGCTAATAGGAAGCATTGGAAATGTGCTAGTGTGTTTATTCAGCCCACACAGTGCGAGAGAATACTAGAGAAATAATATAAATAGGCTATTGACCAGTTTGGCTGAAAAACAATACATCAAAATCTGAATCAGCCATAAAAATTGAAGAGTGATGCAATTTTTTTGTGGTAGATATTGGTTTGTTGGCTTGGGATGTTTGAGAGAGGGGCATTAATCGTGTTTATGTTAGTGTATATGTGTATGTCTTGGATTATGCTCCGCCAGGCCTGTGTTCTGCATATTTTAAACATGTTTAT
>CM067480.1:25792334-25934834 GCA_034552555.1 Semaprochilodus insignis | reverse complement strand
GTAGAGGCACCAAAATGTAACTGCAGCACCATTGAAGGTGGAACAGGAATAAGCTGGTGAATAGGAAACCAACTTCAGTGCCCACATCTTTAACAAGCTAATATAAGTAACATCAGCTACTACGCTAATGTAACGTTAGCGTAGTACAACAACCTAGCTGATTTACACATTCGTTTATTTTCCTGTCTGTGTCTGTTTCGGCATATTGCTTCTGTGTGATTGTCACTGTAAACCTCACTGTAACCCAGAGTAATGTACTTCTTCTGCAGGATTGCTCCAGAGAGACCTTTTGGCCCCGTTATGTAGTATGTACTCTGCTTTAGCACAAACTCTTTCTTAGCTGATTGACCTATGCTCTACATGGAAGACCTAGCATGTAGCAATTAGGACAGCCTGCTATTCCTTAGTGAAAATAAGCGGTCAGCCTGACAAATATTATTATTAGTCTATAGTGAGCAACCTTTGCAACAATGTGCTTGTTAGACTATGGCTGAAAGGTGACTTGTATTTCCTCTGCGTATGCTTTTCCACTCCCATCTTGACAAATCTAAGTCTTGCGCTAAATGAACTTAAAAGCTAGTTTTTTAATGTCACAGCATGGTGCTGCCTAGAAGAAAAAACAATTTGACTTAAAGGGCAAAGGGAAATGTAGCAGCACAGTGTCTAATGATCTATCAATTTTTCATTTCAAAGACATTTTTAATATCGTACTGTCTGTAAAACAATCCTATTCTTATTGCTCAGTCTCTGAGGAAGCCAGGAACACTTTCTTCATACACTCTCTAAGGTGTTTGGTGGGGCTGTAGATGTCTCACATCAGCAGCAGCTTGATGAATGTGAATTTGAAGCCATTACACCATCTGCAGTTTGTGTACTGCTCTCCTTGCTGCTCGCTGTCCTTGAACACCTGAACAAGCAGAACTCTTATGTCGGGATGCAATTTATCGACTGCGGCTCTGCCTTCAATATAGCCATCCCAACAAAAGCTGCCGTCTAAACTGAGGGAGCCATACAAATCCATCTGCACGCACATGCAGTCTGTCCTGATCTGACCCGCACTGGAGTTGTTGAGCTTTCAGCTTCAGCTGAAACTGTGGAGAACAATAAAGAATTCATGTGTACGTGCCCATGTGTGCCGCACACTGTATATGCGCATTCACTCCCACTCTGCATGCACATCCCTCAGTGTGCATGTGTGTGATTTGTTTGAGTGAATAAGAATGATGTTTATTGAGATATAAAACTATAACTACACTATTGTACTATGCTGTTTACATCATGAGCCTGTCTGTGCATAAAACTGACTCCTCCAATCACTATTTCATATTCATTATTCAGACTCTTACTGTTCATTTTCCCATCATGTCTGTCTGAATTGTAAGCAACTGTGCAAATTTGTGTCCCTATGGATCTGTTCATAACAGTCAAACTGATGCACAGGTATAAGTATATTCACACAAGCTCATGCAAAAACACAAGGAGACTCCAGCTCTGTTGGCTGGAGCTGGATATTAGTATTTCATATCACTATTTCATATTCATTATTCAGAGTTATACTGTTGTACACAGATACATACAGTATACAGTAGAATGATACAGTAAGGTTGTACATTTTCCCATAGATGTATGTCTGCTGTCTGAATTGTAAGCAACTGTGCAAATTTGTGTCCCTATGGATTTGTTCGCCATAGCCAAACTTATGCGCAGGTGTAAGCACATTCACACAAGCTCACGCACAAACACAAGGAGATATACACAGCAGTGCTGCCTCTGCTATATCTCTGCTCTGTTGGCTGCAGTTAGATATATCTATAAATGAGTTAACCTTATCAGTTGAGTTCATTTCAAAGAACAACTTAAAGCTGTGTTATGTAAATTTTGGAGACCTCTCTGGTGGAAATGTCTAATTGCATTGAACGTGCACGGAACAATTTGTCACTGCAGTCGAAAGAGTGTGCAGTGAGAACTCCTCAGAGGATATAAATGAATTATCTAATATTGTAATCATATCTTTATTAGTAATATTAGTAGCATTAGTATATGTTTTAGTTCACCATAGTAATGTTGAATTTCCCAGGTAATTCAGCATGATGCCTCTGACTGAATCATTATTTCAGACTTTACAGAATGTGACTCACATGGGCGCCATATTTTAGCATGTTTTTTTTATTGTCTCCTAAATCAGTATTGCTACTTCCTTTGACTTTAACAAAAAATCTTACATAGTGCAGCTTTAAACTGTAATGATTAACAAACTTACATTGACGCTCACTGAGCTAAAAGTAAAGCCAAGTTTATTAGACAGATTGGCGGTTAAGCTCAACAACAGGATCAGGGAGAACATAACAAAAGGGCAAGGGCAGAGTCAAAAACCAAAATACAAGCAGAAGTCAAAACCAAACAAGCAATCCAAACAGCAAACAAGTTCAGAGGGAAAAACCAGAAGAGAAAACCAAACAACAAAACAGGGTCAAAACCAGGTAAACGAGATAAACAAGGGAGCGAACGCTCAGTATGCAACAGAGTGGCAATACTTCACAAAGACTGAGTGAAATAAAGGGGTATTTGAGCAGACAGTCTAATTATAAGCAGGTGTGTGTGGTTAAAACTGTGGAGATGATGATCGGGAAAATGAGTACGTGATTGGGCTCTGAGGGACATGTGATGCTGATGTCACAGGGTGATGGGTTATGGGAAATGGAGTTCAGGAGTTGGAAGGAGAACCAGTAAGCGTGACAAACAAACACTGTATAATCAACTGAAAAAAAAAAAAACATACTATTTTAATTTTTAGTTTCTGTATGAATGCAATATTTTGTACCTTTCCCAACGGAGCATAGCCTGCTCAAAAGCGCACCATCTGTGCCATACTGTGGTTATGTAATGTGCAAGAAAGCTGCATATACATATTTAGTTACACTGTGTTACAGTTTAGGCTGTGTCAACATGTCATGCCAGTTGCCATAAAATGCCAGAAGTTGTCATGTTGCCTTTGCATTAATTGTCAGAGAAGATGCCATAATGTTATTTTAGGGTTATGCCACATGCTTATTTTTGCTAAATGTCCTCAATATACCCATCACACCATCACACATTATGACATCTGTAATGATGATTGCATCTTTATATTACTGAAGACAGTCTGTCATAACAGCATATATCTACCATGACATGCTAGTGACATGATCATGTCAGTTTATGTAGCAGGGTTCAACAGTTTCTGCGTTGATGCCGCAGATTAAATGCTGACATTAATAACATTTACAGAATGCAATTTAGATAGCATGTAAGCAGTCTATATTCACTCATAAGGCTGAACATGGAAGGAATTTTTTTGATACTTGGTAGCACTGAAGTAATTTGACACATGACAAACAAGTGGTGAATGTCAATACTCAGCCCTTGTTATATTGCACTCTTATTTTTCGTGGGTGATGTTTCTCAGTAGACTGGCCAGCTGTAATAATGTGGAGGAAGCAGTGTTTTTTTTTGTTTATGTGCAGGATCTTATTACAAATAATGCCTCAACCTGCTTTGCTATTGTCAGTCAGAAATTCCAGCTACATGGTCAATTATCTTGTACTTGAAATTCCATTTGCTGGGACTGAATTTAGCAGGAAAGCATTTTACTTCAAAGCACTTATTTGTGGAATGTGTTTTTCAGTTATTTGTATTTAATTCTACTGAATCAGATCGAGGCTTTAAAGGGAAACCATCTGGCATGTGATCATGCTTGTTTTCTCTATTTGTAATAAATGTTGTTAATTATGTTTTTCTTTGTTGGAAGTGTGTTTTATGTTTTCTTCTAATGTTATGTTCTTTGGATGCCTGCTTGGCTTTGGAACTCTTGGCTTCAGTTGGGTTTCCTCTTACAAATAGCTATCAAAATAAAGTAAAAGAAAAAAATGAAAGTATAGTGTGAGTATTGGAGGAGAAGAGTGGACCCCACAGCTGCTCTCACTTCACATACTCAGTTTAACTCCCACAGGAGAAAATGACATCCAGCAAAACTTGTCTTACTTATCTCTTTACCTTCCTCCTTCCTCTCCAGAATCAGAAGTTATCTACAGGAACCGTAATGGCCACGTCATCAGGTTTAACATTCTTACTAATGAAACAGAGATTGTCCTGAAGAACAACACATTTGTAAGTAAACTTGTTTTCACTTTAGGATCAGAGCATGCACAGTCAGCAGCCTTGTTTTCACATTGATTTTAAATCAGGGACATGACAGAACTCTTCTCTTCACACTGTAAAACTGCATGAATTCAAAAATGGGCACATTTAAAACCATCATATTTCTGGAAAAGGCATTTATTACACATGGATCATCAGACTACTAATAAATCTTGTGTTTTTTTCCACAGGTTGCTTTTAAAGCCACTAAGTACTCAATAAGCCCGGATATGAAGTATGTCCTTTTTGCATATGATGTTAAACAGGTATGTATATATTTTCAATTTTGTGGTCAGATTGTTCATAACGCACAATCAATTAAGTGCTGTTTGACTCTTTATTTGGTGTGTTATGTAACTTTTTGTTCATGTAAACAGTCTGCAAAGTTATAAAGTTCATATGGAAGTACATGGGGAACTTTCTCACACAGAAATCACTTTTCTCAGCTGCCTAAAACACCTCATTGGAATTCTCTTTTCTTTGTTACAAGGTGACATCATCTTTTAACACAGTCTTTTTTGCCCACCTACCGGCAAGCTTGGTTCATGCTCACACAATGCACAAAGCTAAAAACAGTAAACTCTTACCACTCTGAAACTCCTACTGCAGTCTGTGAATGTGGATCAGGTCTACTGATTTTTTCTCCCTGACATTCAGGATCAGACTGTGACTTAAACTGATAAGGCAGAACCGGCACCATTGAATAACCACTAGGGTCATCGAGAGGCCGGTCTTAAAGACACAGCAGCTCAAACAGAACATTTCAGACAGAGGGTGAATACAGATGTACAGTATGAGAAAAATATTATGTTCTGGGAAAACTGAAGCATGTAAATCTATTCTAGTAGACCCCAAAACTAAAATGAGTACAATAACTCCCCTTTAAGGACTGTGTTATTGGACAGCGTGATCTTGTTCTGACATGGTTGTTTTGAATTCTGTGTTCATCCCAGTGCTGTTTAGTATCACACTTTTCTTCAAATAAGACAATATAGTGCAACTTAGAGCTTCCAGTTCATGAACTATTCAAATCCAAATACCTCAAATAACAAATGGAAGTGTGGTGAAAACACACACAGTAAAATACAGAGAGTGAGCGAGAGAGAGAGAGAGAGAGAGAGAGAGAGAGAGAGAGAAAGAGGTGCAAGTTAAACTCCTCTTGGATTACATGCCTTAATCCTGTTTCTGTAGTGATTAATCTGATAAACACCTCTATCTATTCAAAGGAACTACAGTCAGCTCACAAATCCCTAATAATTCTATAATGCTCTTAAAGTGTGTGTGTGTGTGTACATGTGTGCGTGTGTATGCGTGTGTGTGTGTGTGTGTGTGTGTGTGTAAGTGTGTGTGTGTGTGTGTGTAAGTGTGTAAGTGTGTGTGTGTATGCGTGTGTGTGTGTGTGTGTGTGTGTGTGTGTGTGTGTGTGTGTGTGTGTGTAAATGTGTGCTATCGTAAATCCTTTTGCTGATTTGAGGGTCTTTTATTTGAAATGGGCACTACAGAAGAAGTAAGATTCACCTAGTTCATATCACAATTTGATTCTCAATTCATTTTGAATTTGTATGAAAAAAGATGTCACACAGTCTAACGAGACCTGAGCTGAGAGAGTGGTGTGGTAATGAACATGTTATGTTATTTGAGGTGGATGTTGGAGCATTTTGTGTGATATGTAGACCCTGTTATAACTAGTCACTTCATGTGACTCCTATCTGGATTGTAGCCTGATCACATTTTAGCCGCATGCGGTACAATTGGTAGTTAGATCCACTCATTACACAGCAGCCAGTTAGACTGCTTATCTGTCAAACCTCTGTCATCTGCAGTTTGTTTTGCACAGTAGTCTGTCCATATTGTTTTGTCCATGGTGTCCTCCATGATTATTTTCCTCACACAACGGATCACATGCCCAGAGACGTACTGCATAATGAGGAACTTCGGTTGTACTGTGAGGGGTTTTAGTTGTCAAGTGTGTCTGGGAGAGATGGATATGTTTACTCTTCCATAACATGCAGCTCAAAAGCGTCTCTGACCACCTCTGACCGCGGCTTGAATGCTCAGATTTGTATCTGTTTTAAATGCACCTTGGGAGCGTTTACATTTGGATTTTTATGTAGCTTAGCCTTATCCAGAGATAATCCTGATACTCAAGACAGTGAGTAGGTGTAAACAAGATCTTAGGGTTGGGGAGAGCAGTTGAGTAGTTGATTGATGAATCCACTAGTTGACACTGCTGGCAGCAGTCTGGGAGTTGAGGACAGTGCCTGAAATACAGTGGTGGTAAAAACTGCAGTGAACAGGCAAAAAAGCCTTAAATACTTAAAGAAGCAATGTGCAAGATGGTGCAACCTGTTGAATTCTCACTCCAAACAATAGAGGGCAAAATATGACCATAAAGTTTACTTACCAGTCTAGAAGAAATGTTGCAAGTTCAGCATCAGAGTTCTTCTCTATATTTACCAAGAACATCTCCAGTGGTGGAAAGCTTCTAATTACAGTATATGTCTTCTCTGGATTGCTGCCAAACGTGGTGCAAACCGGTATCATGAGATGGGATGGGCCAAGGCTAGCATTAGCATGCTAACTGTAGATATTTCTGACACACAATACAAAGACATCTTTGACATACAATCAAAACTGTTCTTTCTTCACATTCGGATTCACATTCTTGATCATTTTAGTTTATTTTGGAATGTTATATAAACTAAAACTCCTTCATGTTGTTCCTTTAATTAGTATGAAAATGCTACACAAAATGAAACCACTGCAAGTTGTGTAGGACTGTGTGACTTCATGTAGACCAGACCAAGCAAAGAACAGCAAAAGAAAAAGACAATTTGACAGGCCAATAAACATGGACTGTTTAGGATTACATGATGATACCTTTTACCTGTAGTTCTAAACTCAAATCAGGAATGAGATATCACAAATACGTCTTGGGTCAGTGACTACACATAAAGTCCACCTCACACCGGATGGTTTATTAAAGATATTAAAGATAAATAATTGCTTGCTCAAACTGCAGCATCTGTCACTAGAACAAATTCCTTTTCAATGATGCTAACAAATTCCCTTTCAATGATGTCCAGAACAGTCACGTTTTAATGTGTACTTGCTTTGAATGAACAGTCCACTAGGAAAAAATAATAGCTGTGCAAAACCTAATGATGCTAACAATACTATGTGAGGTAATTGTACTATAACCTTTGATGTTTAAACAACTGCATTAGGTGGCATAATTAATAGAATGCAGCTGAAATGATCTACCTCCATGATGCACAACAAGCAAAACTGCGTATCACTTTAAGATGCAGTTTTTGGATGCAGCCATTGTCGCGTTTTTGTATCACAGTGTATTGTGAACGCCTTATTAGACACTCAGAGTGCTGCTGGCTTTTAGTTCACACCAGTAGTTCCTTGTTACCCTCATAGTTGATGAGTTATTGATGAGTTGATGAGTTATTGCTTGAATCTGGAACAGGTAGGAAAAAGCCTGAACTCACTGCCACTTCATGTGAGTGCAGAAAGCACTGGGAAGAACAATTACACCACTGCAAGTATCTTACACTTCTTCAGGTTAATGTTAGTTCACTATACTTTGTATAGTAACACTGTATGAATCAATAAACACATGCCCATCCTTACAAGACTGTGGAAGTCACCCACCAAAAGCTATCATGGTCTTGTATCACACTGACATTTGGAAACGGCATATTTTATCCACATAAGCAGAATAATTAGTCAAAGCAAGCATCATATTCACTGCCATTACTCACTCTCACTGCCAGTGAGAGATTCTGTCATCACTCTGCCTCCTACTTCCACTTCTCTCCCTTGTTCTCCCTCCATTAATCTCTCTGTATCACTCTCACTCCATTCTTGTATTCCTCATCTGCTCTACATAATTCAGAGCACAATTCATGCTGCTCAAGTGAAAAAACTGTTTTGTTTCTTAATAGCACTTAACCACCCACACAACACTGTCTGTCTTAACTCTCTCTCTCTTCCCCTCTCTCTGTCTTTCTCTCCCTTTCTGTCTGTCTGTTTCTTGCCCTCTCAGTCTCTCTCTCTCTGTCTTTCTGCCTGTTGCTCATGTTCAGTTCAGTGAAGCTGTGACTGTCTTAAGTGTGATGTTGCCATAGCAAACTTCAAAGTTCAATATACTTTTGTGTACATTATATCTAGCAGGTATATAATTAATGATAGTTATAATAATCAAACTGACAATAATAAAAAAAAACAAATAAAGAAAGTAAATAACATGTACTTGTAAGACAAATGATAATAGACCATGCGTTTCACTTGTATACAATATATAAAATGTATACAATGTGATTTATTTTTCTTGTGGCCATAATGTGAGCCCTGAGTCTGTACCTGGTCAGTATCTGTCTCTGCTACGGCTCTTTAATGTTAATGCTAGGACAGTTCGTACTGGTTTGAACCTGATAACACTGTAGTTTAGACTGAGTTTTGGTTTTATTGTCCCAAAGTTCCAGATGGGTGTTTTTACTCTGTGTGATAATCTGGCATACTCTGGATTTTGTACTTTAGCAGCGCTGAACTGAGGTTCCAGTGGGTTAGTTAGTTAGTTAGTAGTTACTTGCTAGAGTTTAGAACTGAGCTACTGGGTTTTAAGTGCTGCATTCTACTGTAGTGTGTTTGGATTACTGATTTTTAAAGATTTTTTTTTTTTGAATGGGCGTAATCAGTGGAAATCAGCCTAGTTCTGCCCTGCATGCATTTCTTAGTGTTTTTTGTTAAACCTTTAATATATTTGTTCCACAAGAGACTCTTGGGTGCCTGTCCCATCTGGTGTAGTCGTGCTTACTGAGTGGACTTCATATCTCACCTCCATACAGCGCAACAGGCACAATCCGAAATTTGGCACAAAATTTCAGCTGGGACGTCTATTTAGTGAATTTTTGTTCCTGATTTCATATAAAACTCTCTGTGCTTTTTAGTGAATTCACCCCCAGATATGTAATAATTGTACTGTAAGGAATGCTCAGGGTGATGTTTCCTAAAGTGAAACGGTGTCTGTTTTTCTGAGACCTGGCTTTTTTTCTGGAAGATTACAGTTCTGGTTTTCTCCAGATAGACTGTCATGGCAGGACTGTCATCCAGTAGGTCCAAGTGCAGCTGTAGCGTTCACTCTGTGGGTGACGGCAGCACCAGGTCATCTGGATTTTTTGTTTAAATATTGTTTAGAGTGAGTCCAGTGCTGCAGACTGTTCCAGTAACAGATAACTAGTTTATATAAATATTGAACAGGATTGGACTCAATTCTGCCCCTCTCTCAGTCTCTCATTACTGCACCAGTCTGTCTGTTCCACTTACATGTCTGTCCTTCCTTCTGCCTCCTATTCCTTTCTCTCTCCTGCATTGTCTCTCTATCCCTTCTCCCCCCACCTCTCTCTCTCTCTTTCTCTCTCTCTTTCTCTCTCAGCATTGGCTGTTTGAGTAGTTGTGTTCAGTGTAATACTGTCTCTCTTGGTAGCTGAAGATAAATGTAGCATCCGCTCCCCGCTATGATCTGACCTCATGATGTAGCTCGCCGGCTCCCTGATCTGAGCTCATTCAGGAGCCTGTAACCAATCTGCTCTGATCTGAGCTCATGCAGCAGCTAGTAGCCAATCACTGCTCTGTCTTTGAGTGAGTGAGGCAGTGTGCTGTAGTCTTGCATAATTGATCATGGATTTTTGTATCACTTATGTCTGAGTGAACATATAACTGTGTATGTGTGTGTGTGTGTATGTGTATGTGTGTGTGGGGGTGTGTGTGTGTGTGTGTGTGTGTGTGTGTGTGTGTGTGTATGTGTGAGCAAGACAGACTGATCAAGCTGCGTACTGATGGTGGTTTGCAGCTTGTAATTCATCTTTACCAAGATGCTGTGAAGCCAGTGGATGCCATTCAAGCTGTTCCTTTTGATCCTTTACCACAGCACTTTCCAAATCTACCCTGCTGCTGCGCTGTACAGTTTAGTGTTTTCTTTCCCTACAGCAGCACATCTGATTCAATTCAGCAGCTAATTACAGTATGTACCAAAACAAGCATCCTAATACCTGAATCAGGTGTGCTGGAAAAGTGAAAACACATTTTACTGCATGAAAGGCATTCAAAGTCTGATTACTCAGATAAATCAAGCAAAAATGATGCAAAACAACACATTCACTTATATAATTCATTTACAATGACATTCAAGTCTGAAAATTCCAGAAACATGTAATGATCATAAGACTGTATAGCCAATAACATATAATCAAATTCAAATCTCAAAAAAGCCCCTTACACTTGACTAGTATTCAAAAGTTTCTAATCATATTAATCGTTGCTGTCAATTTTGTTCAATAATAACTTACACCGCAATGATACACCACAAGAAAACAATCTAGACATCAGAGGCCATTTCATTGCATTAAATATTTTATGTTTTTGGGGACATCAACTAGCTGTTAAATGATAAATAACAATAATTACATATTTAAATAATTAAACAAATAAATTAATTTAAAAAAATGTCCCACTTTTCATGCCACAACCTAAACACAGGGAGTTTTAGTCCATGGGCAGACTTTTTAGTGATGCCCTTGGGGGAACGAGACTGAACCTTTGTCCCACATGGTAAGCAGTCAGATTACTTTGCTTTGAAGCAAATGTGTCTCAAAGTCTGACAACCAGTGTGTAACATTAAGAATTGCTACTACCAAAACACTTGTATGTAAACTGCCCAGAGCTGTGTTTGCTAGTCATTTACTGGCTACTGTTTTTGAGTTCTGCTCAAAACAATTAACTAACATTGTCACTACCAAAAGAATTGGGAAAATTCAGAGGCGTGTTTTTGTTGTACTGGTAGTCACAGTGTGTAATGTTCAACCCTTCTGAAGGTACCTAATAAACAGAATTTTATGTATACAATGGTGCTTGAAAGTTTGTGAACTTTCTAGAATTTTCTTTAATTCTGCATGAATTTGACCTAAAACTTCATTACTTTGGTCTCATCTGTCTACAAAACACTGTTCTAGTAGCCCAGTGGCTTGTCCATGTGATCTTTAGCAAACTGCAGGCGAGCAGCAATGTTCTTGTTGGGGGGCAGTGAGTTTCTCCTTGCAACCCTGCCATGCACACCTTTGCTGTTCAGTGTCTCCTGATTTTGGAGGGTTCACATTTTTAGCCACAGATATGTAATATAAGATCATTTTCCTCAATAAATAAATGACCATGTCTAATATTTTGGCTCATTTGTTTAATATGGTGTGTATAAAAACTGTTTTGTTTGCTCCTTATCAACACTCTCTCTAGGTTCTCTGTAAGGCTCTTTTACCTGCTATCTTTTGTCAGACTCATGTCTTATTTGCACTTTCAGGTTTACCGGCACTCATTCACAGCTTCCTACATCATCTATAATATTCACACCAGGTAACGGATTCAGTTGAAGTATCTTAATAACTTGTTTGCTACATAAAGTTGCATAATGTAAGGAGTCCTGCAACTTGAAAGTAAACAATCTCAACTTTGTGGAACAAGTTTCATCAAACAGTCAATTAAAATGATGACAGTACATCTCATGATGATATCAAACTAAATACTGTCAAACCGCTGATTTCATCAGATCAGCGAACAAGAAAATAAAACAGAACATGCTTATTTGGCAGAACAAAAGGTGGTCTTGGCTTTATGCAGCGCTGGTAGTTTTTAATTTTGTCAGCATCCTGAGCCGTGAGAACAAATATTTTTCTCAAAGCCAATTAATTTGGGGTCCAAAAGACAAATGTATTTATGTACATAATCATAATTATACATAATTATACAGAAGGGGCAAATGAGATGTAGCCCACAATGACGTTGCTATGATTCTAGGGCAGCATGAACTGACTTTAGACAAGTTTTAACAGTAATGGCTACTTAGTGCTTAAAGGGAATTTCCACTGTTTTTTTATATCGTCAGAATTCTCCAACTGAGATGCAAGCACAGTCTGAGTGTTTTGATGTGAAAGTGTTGATTGTTGAGTAGCTTGACAACTCTTTACAGTGGTGGTGAGAGGAAACAGGGTCATCATGTCTACAACACAAACATAGTCGTTTTGTTTTCTATCCAAAATGACTGAACCTCCCTTTATATGTGTTAACTACATTCACTGGATGGATCTCTCAGCCATGAACAGATTATAAAAATGTTTTAGGCTAAAGTCACAAAAGTACCATAAAGCAGTATTTCAGGTGTCATGTAGCATCTTCATAACCAATCTCATTATGAACATAATCTGTAAGGGACCTTTAAGAGGCTCTAAACACTTCAGACGTCTACTTTCTATCACCATTACTGGACACAGTTCTGGATCTGTAAGTTTCTCTGGAGTAGGACATTTCACACTAAACCACTCTTAATGATTTTTTTAAAATCTGATTTAACTAGTTAACAAAGTTTTGTTGGAATGTTGATGGAATTCCCTGTTAATATGCAACAGATACAAATCTCAAACATATAGTAAAGAACTCTATATAGAATGCCAAATTACTTATACATATTGATACTGTAAAAGACCTTGTACTTTCAAATTATGCAGAAATAGTTTTTAATTAATTAATAATTAATTTCTTTAATTATCAAATTAATTAATTACAGGCAACTCACAACACGGAGCAAGTTGTATGCAAGCTTTGCCATGTAAAACCAGCTTATGAACAGTGATAGATGAAAATGCATGTCTGTGCAAGGTTATCCACACATCTGTATGTGTGTTGAGTGTTTGTGTGTGTATGTTTGTGTGTGTTACAGGGAGGTGTGGGAGCTGGACCCTCCGGAGGTGCTTAACTCCAGGTTGCAGCACGCAGCATGGGGGGTGCAGGGACAGCAGTTGGTAAGGGATAAAAAGCAATTTAAAATTTCCTCTCTTTGTTAAATTCGCTGGTATCTGCAGCTCATTACTATGAATATTTAAAGCAGTCGTTCTTCATTTCTCTGAATGTTCAGTAGTTGCCCGATAACTGTAAGTTAATGCCTTCAAATTCCATAAAAGGCAGTCTAATTTAATTGTAGCTCTGTCTGCAGAAGAAAGCCACAATGTTTTTTCCTTCAGGCTCAGACTCATGAATTTCTCCAGAGATTCTCTGGCATCTGTACTGTCTGGAATTTGAAGGTTTTCTTTTACCCTGTGAGTTACTTTTTAATATGAGGCAATTTGTACACCCTGCAGGAAGCCAGAGCTGCAGAGTCAGATGCTATCAGAGCATAGCTACAGTATGTTAGTATGACCTTCAGATGGAAAAGCAGCTTGTGTTCAATACTACTGTCTTCCAAGGGTTTCTCAGCTTCGGTCCTGGAGACCCACTGGTCTGCACAGTTTCTTGCTTCCATTGCAGGGTTTGCTAATCAGCTGATATGTATATACACAGACCAGCACATCTTCAGAACCATTCACCCAGCTATATACCAACACATCACACTCAACACGCACACACCTACACACAACCTGACAAAAAATCAAAATCATACCACCAATAACATCCAACACTTCAACATGTCACAACTAAAACTTATAACATGGAATGTACACGATTTTGGCTCTCAAGACAAAAAAATAAAGTACTCCACCATCTCAGCAGATTAAAAGCAGACATATGTCTCCTACAGGAAACCCATCTAACAGACACTGAAGAACATAAACTGAAATCAACAATTACAATTACAATTACAATTCTAGACAAAGAGATGTGGCTATTTTAATAAATAAGAAAATTCAATTTGTACATAATACAACAATCACAGATCCTGGTGGATGATTTATCATAATAAATATCACTATTAACAATAAGGCTCTTACCATCGCTAATATGACTTACACAACTCTTCAATATATCTAACCCCCCAATAATAATTGGTGGAGATTTCAATACAGTTTTAGACCCATCCTGGGACAGAACCCCACATCTACACACCATGTGCTGTTGGAACTCCACAGACACAATAAAACAGTTCATGCATGATTTTGGTCTTGGCGTTAGTTGGCGCCAAAAACACCCCAAAACCAAAGAATTCACATTCTATTCATCAATAGAGTCATACTCACGTATTGATTATTTTCTCATTAGTAATTCTATGATATCAAACATCTCACAGATTCACCCTATTACAGTTAGTGACCATGCCCCTGTCTCAGTCATATGGAATGGCAGCCAACAACATAAACCAAGCTTTAGATGGAGATTTAATACATCATTAAAGATCTGGAATTTGATAACTATATTAAAAGAGAGTGGGTATCCTTTCTAGAAATATTTCACCATCACTGTTATGGGAAACTGGTAAAGCAGTCTTAAGAGGGAGAATAATCTCGTATGCCACAAATAAGAAAAAGAAAGAAACAGAAAACGAAATAAATTTAGAAGCAAAAATTTGTGAATTAGAAAATTTGAATGTAAACAATCCAAGCGAAGAAATCTACAATAAATTAAGAAAACTTAAATACCAGTTAAATGAATTAGTAAATTAAAAAAAAACTAATTCCTACTACAGAGACATGAAAACATTGAATATACCAATAAATCTGGAAAATACCTGGCAAATCTCATTATGCGACATAAAGAAAAAACAACTATCCCAGTCATAAAAAACTCAGCAGGGAAACCCTCAGAGACACCTGAGGAAATTAATCACGTCTTCAACGATTTTTTTAAAAAGGTGTATTTATCAGATCATGAGCCAGAAATAGAAGACATTAATAAATTCCTGAACAACATAATTACAACAATATTAAATTTCTTACTGTGTAATAATGTAATAAATAACAAAGTTGTCCTCCTAAGAGGGGCGTGGGGGTGGTGGTGGGCCAAAAAAAAAAAAGGGTGATGCGTCGACTCAGCTGTATTACAGCAGGGAAGGTTCAGTGTCATGCAGAGCAGTGTGTCCAGAGGACAGGAGTCGAACCTCCCTACAGTTCAGAGCAGCATGTGCAATGAAACACCGCTAAGCTTCTATCATGTCCACTGATCCTTTCTGAACCCTTCTCTGTGTGCAGGTATACATCTTTGAGAACAATATATATTACCAGTCAGACGTGAGGAGTAACTCGCTCAGACTGACCTCTTCAGGGAAGGAAGGCGTTGTGTACAATGGCATTGCCGACTGGCTCTATGAAGGTAGGAATGCTCTTAGTGTTCTTACATGCCAGTGGTTTTCGACCTTTTTGAGACATGACCCCCCCCCTCACCAGTTGTGTTTTGGGATAGGCTGCTACCTCTGGTGCAACTCCAAGTATGTTGTAGGCCAGAAGTTTGTAACATTATCACACATGAAGACACGCATAACACATACAAGAACATAACGTTGCTGTATAAATGAACAAAACAGCTATTTTTGGTTCATTACAGCTTTTAATCCTATGGCAGTATTTGCAACCTTCTGACAGCTTGTGCACCATTCTGATCAAAGTGATATGTTCAAAAAGGCTGAAACCTTGTTCCTTAACTCCAATGTTTGAATAAGCATATTAAACATAAAAATTATGAAGTAAAAAGAAATGATCTAGTAGTACAAAACTAACTGAGCTTTCAATGAGTAAAAACAATAATAACTATGCATAATATGAATTTAGTAAAAATGTTAATATGTAGTAGGTAGACAACAGTATGTGCAACATAATCTAGTGTCCTTGACAAAGATAAAACAGTTGACCCAATGCAGTGAATTTTAATTATACATTTGTACTAATGTTTATACACTCATCATTAAATAATGGTTTCACCCAGAAGGAAGTGTCTATTCAGAAGGAAGATAAATGATAATGGAGACTGATATGGGCAGTATTTTATGAGCTACACATACAGAAGTGTCTCTCAGTATGGCGTTGAGCCGCCATGTTTGCTAATGTGCCATGCACACGTTGAATTGTAGAGGTTCCTAATTGTGTCCTGTGATAATCCATCCCATGCAGCTTGAATATTCTCACACAGTTCGTGCAGATTTTGTGGTAGAGGTGGAGTGACACCCGGCCTTCTGGACATATGACACGTGACAACAAATCCAGGGTGCCTCTACACATGGATTCGTTGGTCGTCTCCACCAAGATAAATCGGGACTCATCACTATAGATGACCCGCTGCCATTCTGAGTCACTCCATGACATTCTGGCACGACACCATTGCAGTCTTTGGTGACGTTGATGTGGTGTTAAGGGCAGTCGTCTTAACAGTCTGCATGCATGTAGTCCTGAGTTGTGCAGCTGTCTGCTTATGGTGCTGGCACTAACAGGATGACATCACTGCTCTTTGAATATCTGCAGTCGTGGCTGTTGGGTCAGTCAGGTACAGGATACAGTTCATGTCTCACAATGTCAAACCTGTCCACCAAGTTTAATTTCTATTGGGTGATTTCTTCTGGGTGCAGCTATTTGTGCAACTATTCCTTTGATGATGAGTGCATTAAGATTAAGCCACAGCATCAGTTTGCTCACAGTCGTTTACCTTTCTGATTCTGTTGTTTTTCCTTATTCTGCGTATCAAGTGTCATGTGGAAGTGTCATGTTTTTAGGTGGTATCACTTGACCTGTATTCTAGTATTTGTGGCCATAATTCATACTTGGCTTGATCAAATCTTGATCAAATCTGTGAAAACCATCCATGTGGCCAACTGAGTTTTTCCCACTGTTTTCTCTTTTGGCCATTTAAATAATTTCATTGCATGGCTATTTTTTCCTTTAACTTGCATTAATTACTTGTTTTGTGTAAGGCAGTTTGTGTGGAAACATTTCTCTTACTGTTCAAAGAAGGAAGCACATCCCCCATCCTGCTGTAATAAGTCTGAATCAAATATTAAATTAGACAGATTGTCAGTTTATCTCAAACACTGATTAAAAATGAATTAGATCAGTGTGAGAGATCTGAAGCCGTGCATTGTGTGTGTGTGTGTGTGTGTGTGTGTGTGTGTGTCTGAGAATGAGTTAGTTAGTGCATGCAGATTTGTGAGTGAATGTTTATGCATTGATGTTCAGTAATTAAATTGTAGAGACGAGTTCAGAGAGGTAATACTGATCTAGCTCCAACAGACTGACATATATACACACAAACACACACAGGCACACACACACACACACACACAATCTCACATACATACACACACACAGCTCACATCAAAAGTGTTAATGAAGGGCCTAATCAAAATGCCATTCGCCTCAGCATCACATCAGTTTGTCTAATTATACAAGCATCAGTCATTTACAAGCGATGGGCATCATACCTGTGTGTGTGTATGTGTGTGTGTGTAGAGGAAATTCTACATACCCATGTGGCTCACTGGTGGTCTCCTGATGGTGAGCGTTTGGCGTTCTTGGTGCTGAATGACAGTCTGGTGCCCAGCATGGTGCTGCCCACCTTTACAGGAGCTACATACCCCAAAGGCAAACACTATCCATACCCTAAGGTAAATGACACAGAAACACACATTCTAAAACACACACACATCACTCTACACACCGCAGCCTACACTAGGCACTTACACTACAGTCAAACAATACTCTTTTACTATAAGGTTATTTACACCCATAAAAGAACTCCACAGGAGTTAACTGATTCATATACATAGTTTTGTCTTTGTTCATGAAACAGTACTTTTGTTGACATAATTTATGCATGTAGAATTTATGCACACATACATTACTGTCCACTATTTTTTATGTATTAAACTTCCAATCAGAACAACATTTAAGTATGAGCTTCATTTTCAAGGGATTTTTTCTGAGGAGATAAAGTATTATAGTGTCATCTTCACGCAAGTTGTGGTATGTTATTTTCTAGCTGTTTTTGGCCCCAGTCACGCTGTGCCTAAGCAAAAATGGCATTCCCAACAACTGTAGATCACCAAAACTGTCACCCTCAGATAGAATGTTCTTAAAACTTTCATCTTTGTGAGAGTGATGAGAAAATCAAGCTCCACTCTTGCATCAGATCTGAAACAAATCTGCAGCTGTTTCTGCCCTTCCTTCCATGGTGAGAAGACAACTCAACACTATGTTTCTGAAAGGATGTGTAGCTGTCATAATGTTACTGAGAAAAGGAAACAGACAAAAATGAAGAAATGTACAAAGCAATCAGTCTATCCCAGAGTCCAGACCTTAATATCAATTAATGTTTGGGATTAAAAATGATTTAATATTTTGGAATATTTCTGCACATTTCTTTAAAAATAGAAGACTAAAGTGTGGTCTTTGTCTTGTGCACAGTACTGTAAATTACAATATATCAACACAGTTTTCTCTCTATTTTTTGGCTATATATATTTATCTATATATATTGGCTATATATATTTTTTATTCATATGGAAATTATTTGCACATACAGTATATGTCCTAAAGTACTTGCACTTTTTGTTAGGGATTTCAGATACTTTAAATACTGGTAGAGCATGTGTTTACAAACAGTGCATGCACTATATAGACTTCACATGCATTTACACCTGGTGTATGGATTATCTACATATTGCACTGACTTTACTCATACAGCATAAAATACATTTCGCACAGACATTTGTATCCTCCCAATGCATCAGTAGCAAAGAGGAGTCACCTTTGTTATTGATAGTTATTTTTTAGGCTTTGCTTGTATTTCTTTTCTCATAGACACTAGCCCATTGTCATTTAAGGTCAGGATGAATAGAGTATTTCCATGCTATTGAGGACATACACACACACACACACACACACACACGCACACACACACACACACACAAACACACTCACCACAGATAGCTGCTTCTAGTGTAATCATCCATAATTGTCTGGTTTGGTTTAGTTGGACTGTGCTGTGTAATTGTGTGTTTGTTGTGTTTGTTGTGTTTGAAGGCAGGTCAGCCCAACCCTATGGTCAAACTGTTTGTGGTCAATCTTTACGGGCCAACACACACTCTGGAACTCACACCTCCCGACGGCCTTAAACTCAGGTGTGTGTATCTAAACGCCTGCTTTGTGTGAGGGAATATGAATCTCAGTCTATCATCTGGACTCCCTCTTCTTTCACCCTCTCTGCTCTCTCTCTGTCTCTCTCTTTCTCTCTCACTCACTCACTTACTCTCCCTTGCTGTCTCTTTTTCTCTCACACTTTAGTTACATTCAGTTCTGTCCAGAGCTATTAGAGAGTCACATAATTATACACTTGCATGTATTATGGAGAAAAGGAAAATTACAGCAAAGAATAAAGGGAAATAATTAGACCCTGCAAGAACTTTTACAGTGGTGGGTAGTGGTGGAGTAGTAAACATTGTGAGCCAGCAGTGAAAATAACTGGGTAACATGAATTTCAATGGTCATGAAAAGTACAATCAACAGTTGACACGGTACGGTGTGCTTGTATAAATGACTCTTTAAAGGTTCTTCAGTAAAGGCAATGTTTCTGTATAGAACCATGAACACTCAATGAACCATTTGCATGCTAAAGTGTAATCATTCTGCAGATTGATGGAGAATGTGTTGTATATGGTTCTACATAGAACCTTTGTGAAAATGGTTCTTGGTAGCACCAATAAGGGTTCTGCTGTTGTTACAAGTTTGCGGAATCTTTTTTAAAGAACCTTTTCTGAAGAACCATTTCACCATGCAGAAAACCCTCGAAGCATGCCAGCTTTTTTAAGAGTCTAGATCACTTTTTCATTCACTGTGCTGAGAATAGTGAAAAGCTCACTTGATCAGTCACTTTCTTAATATTGATAATGCTAAGAGGCGTCCTGGAGCTGCCTCTTTAGCCATGGTCTTTTAGTGGGTGATTACAAATTTGATGTCATTGCTTGTTTGCTTTCCTTTCTTGTTGTCTTGTTTGCCTGAGGTGTGATAACTCATGTCTATGTGTGTTTGTTTTTAGGGAGCATTATGTGGTGATGGTGAAGTGGATAAGTAAGACTAAGACTGCTGTCAGGTGGTTGAATCGCGCTCAGAACATTTCCATCCTGACTGTTTGTGACTCCACCACTGGAGCCTGCATCAAGGTTTAGACACAAACATACATACACTTGGGGTGGGTGATGGTGGAAAAACCAGTGATATTGCATTATTGTACTGTATCCAGTATAGACAATCCAGTTAAATAGGACCAGTTCTGCTTTGCAATGAAATGCACTTGGTCAGGGCTGTCAACATCTACGGTGATATAATAATATCATTAAATAGCCTCTAACATGCACATTCATTTTTACTTATTTATCAGAAGCTTTTATCTTGGGACCTTTTTTTAAAGCACTGACAGGATCATCATAATCCACTAGAACTACTGTATCTTCTCTGCCTTTGTCATAACTGGCCAGTGATTCTCTAAAGCATTTTATGTGCCATTTTGTCACATCGTTGGCATCATTGACTGTGGGCGTGACTGTAGTAAAAATTCGGCCCACTTCAGAGTGGAAATATTTGTGATCTTTCAGCAGTGTCAAGAAAAAACACTCCCGCTTATTAAACCACAATGAAATCAACTGAAAAGCCACTGAGAGCAAAAATTCACGGAAGACGATACATGAAGTTACGGAATAACTGAAATTTGGGGAGAGGACCATACCTGATACCCCTCATTCAAATCTAGTAGCTTTTGAATTCTCATTTCGACCCTCTATTTCACAATATAGATTCACAATCCCTACCAATATCCCATCTCATCACCGTTTTCAGCCCTATGTCAGCCAGAGTGGTCCTAAGTTAAGAGTTACAATGCTGCTTCTACAGCCACCGTTAGTAACCTCAGTGAAGCTTTGAGAATCTGACAGCAGAGCCATTTACAGTGATAGTTAACTGGAGCATTAAGATTCTAGCTCAAGGACACTCTTCTTTCTATAGCAGTGGCATGCCTGCCTCAGCTGGGAATCAACCCTTTGATTGCTCTGTTTGTGAAGCAGTGGTGTTATCTACTATGCTGGCCACTTACTTCTGATGTGTCTATGCACACATATACACACTGACATACACACACACACATCTTTTCTTTACTTATTTTCAGTATTCATTCCTGTAGGTGATGACATGCTTGTGTGTTTTGTAGAGGCATGAGGAGACATCAGAGCTCTGGCTTTCTAAGCAGGTGAGATCCGTTCCAACCCTGCCTCCCCCCTCTTTGCTTTAAACATGCATTCTGCGTGTTACTGTCGAAGTGCTCTTCAGTTAAAGAGCATTTAAATGCTCTAGTACATCAACTCCTTGGGGTTATGTTTTAGCACTGTGTATTTTTTGTCTCTCTGAACCAAGAACCAAGAGCCCTTCTTTTCACAAGACGGCAGTCGCTTCTTCCTGGCTGTTCCAGTAAAACAGGGTGGCCGTGGCGATTTCCACCACATTGCTATGTTCACCACCCAGGTAAACATCTTACTACTGTTGCATGATGTATCAGAATATTAATACTTTTTCAAGACAGTGTTTTTTTTTTACTCTATACCTTCAAGTCACTGCATTAAAATTGTATTGAATCAAGTATTGAGTCTAACATCTGACATCATGACCCTAGAAACAATCAACATAAAGTATGACACTTTTTCTGATTGTTTTAGATGCAGATGAGTGATGAGTGTTAGGCAAACCTATGGCTCTTCCCTTTTAATCTAGCCTTTAATCTAGTCTAGCCTTTACCTTTTGAATAAGACCGTTTTAATTGATTTTAACACTTAAACCCTATTTGAGCAGAATTAGTATTAAATGGGGCCGTGTTGTAATTTGAGTGACTACTGACGAGTTCCATGATTTTAGTGCAGTAGAAATCTGCCATGTGTGTAGTTTTTACAAGTCTGCTCAGTAATAATTCTGGGGTAAATTACCTTCTATAATTCTCTGAACTCAGAGCTCCTCAGTAATAATAGCCCTGGACAAATCGACATCTCAGTAATGTAATAGAAAATCGGGTAATAGAAAACGGACAAGGCCGAAGCCAGCTTCCTAATTGCCAGGTTCTTGTTCAATTTTTCCTATTTCACTTTGAATTTAAGGGAATTCCACCCTTTATTTTCTTGTAGTGGCCTGACGAGTCTAGCATCTAAAATGGAGCTTGATTTGAACCAGTTCCTTAATCCTCAAAGTTCATGACAAAACTACTGAAATCTGCAACATTTTTTTGATGGCTGAATTATAATCCCATAAATACCTCTCGCAAGGCAATTCGTTTTCAGTGGTGTTGGGCTAGCATGCTAATGCTGCTGTATATAATTTATATAATTTAGGGAAATTACAGAAATCACTTTTATTTTGTTTAGAATGAAGTGTGAAATGAAAGTTTCATTTAAAATAGATAAAAGTGGGTCATTTCAGTATGACTTCAATATGAAGGAGTTACTAAAGACTAATAACCAAGTTACAGCTCATTGCCTACAGTGAGCTGATGACCATGTTTAAATGCAACATTGAACAATGTTAGGAGAGCGAAGCATGCAGTACATTTTAAGCTTTGTTTTGTTAACATTAAAATCATTTTGTAAAAGCATCTGTAATATGTAGATATATTATTGTAGGCCTGTTTAATTCTTACAAAATATAAATATCAAATTATTTTGCCCCAATATTTGGCTTTATCTCTCACCATGATCAAAGAACAAAGAGTGTTTGCTATGAATGAAATTCAGGCCTTTAAAAACATGAGATATTTGCTGGGATGTTCTGCACAAAGATAAAAGGGATCTTATTCACTGCATGCACAAGAGTCTATGGGACTACTGTCATATAAAAAAGGACATTATAAAATGTATTACACTCATTAACAAGAAACATGTTTATGCACAATTATGTGCTTTACATGTAGATGCACTTTCACTCTACAGGCTACACTGTGACAAAACTCTGCCCAGTTTATCATCTATCCAGATAGGAAAGCAGAAATCCTTCTGACAGATGATAGCTTTGCTGAGTTTTAAAGAGGCACTTGACCTCAGTTTTCCATTCCAAGTTCAGAGCAACAGCTGGGGATCCAAATTTGATTCAGATAATTGATGCAAATGTCAGTTATTTTGTCCTACCATTTACATCTCACACAGTTTTTCATTATGTTCACAGCCTAACAGAGAGAACGTTCAATGAGAGGTGATTTCATCTGAAACTAAATGAGGATGATATTACTTTAAGGTTTTCAGGACATGGGTTTTATGTTTAGCATGTGGGAAGTGCATTAAATGTGCATATCAATGTAATCAATATCATGTCATTTAAAAGACTAAACCTTGTCTTCTTTTCTGTAATCTTACTTTTCTGTCTTCAGGGGTCTTTGCATTATGAAAGGTTGCCTTGAATTGAATGAAAATGTGCTGTAGACGGTTTTATACAGAACATGTGTGAAAAGGATCCTATACAGCACAAAAAAGGGTTCTTATATTGTTGTTATGATGTCAAGAAAAAAGAGACAAATAAACAACTTTTGCCTTCCTCTAAAGCATCTTCTGGGTTTTGATGATAATGTATCACCATGCACTGGCCGAGCAGACAAAATATTAACCAATGATATCGTGTTTCACCACCCTCTTCCACCACTCCCACCTGTCACTGAGGGAAGAGTGCTGCTGGCTCAGAAACCCTCCCTAATACGACTCTGAAATATGTCACACAGCTGTAATGATTTCCATTTTACATTCACCACCAAAACAAGCAGGGAAACCCACAGTGTGTCAGTGTAAGGACATAATAGATGACTTACAGGAGTAAAAGCACTTTGTGAAAAGGCTATTTCTTCTCTAGGCATGGATATTTTTTGACTATGGTGCTGATCTCTCCTCAGGTTAGGGCGGATCAAAATGAGGTGCGGCACTTGACGTCAGGCAACTGGGAAGTGACAGAGATTGTGGCCTATGATGAAAATTCCCAGACCATGTGAGTGAGATATAATAAGCAATGACACGCCTATATATGCACACATGAAATGGAACAGTTTGTACACTGATTTGGGACTATATTGATAGAAAATTGGTAATAATAAAAAAAATATATGCTTAGAAAACAATACACTGTACTTATTGTTGCTTGTTCCTATTCAAACTACAGGGTGTTTTTTTCTTTCACTTATACAAGCTACAGTGCTCTTACTAGAACAAAGTTTTGAAACCTGAGATGAAAATATTGTTGAGCATAGAGGGGATGCTATTATCCACCAGAGTCTTATACTTACTTATACTGTACCAGGAGCTAGGAAAATACTGTTGATCTCCTATAAATATGAGCATGTTGTCACTCCACAGATATTTCTTAAGTACTGAGGGGTCACCAAGAAGACGCCATTTGTTCAGGTGAGTCATTTTCAAGCAGCCATGTTCAGATTTTTCTGTCTTTTATCAAATTTAACCTTTAAAAGGGACATTTACTTTGTATATTTAGTCTGTAATGTTAAACAGTGACAGAAATGCAATGTGTTTTCTTTCTGCAGAACAGGTGTGCATGCAGGACAGTAACTGTTCAGCAAGTTCAAATATGAATAGAATCTGCACCTTAAAATGTGAAAAAACAGACATAATATCTGCTTGGTTCAATTGTTTCTCTGCTGTGAATGCGGAATCATTAACAGGAAATTATACCATGCTGCTTTTTATCTCTAGCAGAAACAGGGTTATCTACAGTTTATAACATTCCTATGTTTATTCATTTGGTGTACATTGGAACTGCATTAAAGGTGGTGCCATAGAATGCATTTATTCAGCAATTTAAATTGTTCTTTGATGTCTACATAGAAGATATGGGATTTCGAGATGAAAAATATTCAGATGTGGTTTTATTTGCCCTTTTACCCCCTATGATTTGGCCCTAGTATGAAATAAACTGACTAATGTTACCTGTACTAGGTATTTGCTTTTGATCTTGACATCAGCACAAAGTATATTCCTCACTATGGAACTTTCAGTTTAGGATGATCTGACTTCAGCTGCCTAAAAGTGGATAAATTTACACTGCATGGCTGCTATTTACAGATTTTGGATGCAGTGCTAATAAAGGTGGAACTGCTCTTCTCTTCAGTCTCTTCAGTGTCAAACACTGAAGTAGCTCGATATTCCCAACGGGTTAAGAATGTGCAGAGCAAACAACCTTGAATAAAAGTCTTCCGGGATCTTGTTAAAGAAAACTTATTATGCCAATTTTCAGTGTTCATAATTTTATTTTTGCTAGAGTACATATACATCTTTTAGTTTTCCCAAAACACAATATGTTTCTCATACTGTACATCTGTATTCACCAAACTATTAGAGCTTCTGTGTCTTTAAGCCCCACCTCCTGTTGAGCCCAGGGTGCTCTGATTGGTCAACCATCAGAGGGGTTCTGCTCCTCTCTTTCAGCCTACAGAGAGATGCACACACTACCGTGGCTGCTTTTACAATGGAATTGGTTCTGTCATCAGTTTGAGCCACAAGATCTACCTTTGTAAGCTAGACTGGAGCAGCACTGCACAAAGCAATAATAAAGTGAAAGTCCAACTTTTTGGTCAAAAAAGATGGTTTCATAAGATCCTATTCACGCAGTATTTAAATTGTCCTCTAAAGTAACAGGGACCCCAAGTTTAACCATATGTGTATATGTATCTTATCATTAGTGCATGTTTGCGGTGATTACAATTTCCCTATTAATTGGTTTTGCATTAGACATTTTCAGCGTATACTTTAATGTAGAGGCTGTTATTATGTTCCAAACCCAAACCCAAACCCTTGTATATCAGAGGCATTAGAAACTTAATTAGCTGAGTTAGCAGAAATCTAAAGTGGATTGTGGCTGAAACATTACAGCTTATAATTATAAATCCACCTCTACACATGAACACTGTTCGACATCTAGTGTTTGAAAAAACCCTTGCCATGTTTCCTCACCAATTTAGGTAAAAGCAGTGCTGCAGCTGATCAGCTATCTATTATAACACAATAAAATTAGCTGGAAAATTAGCCTTGTTAGTCGAGAATCCTACAGCTGACAGCCAACAACTCCACATTTGTAGTAGTTGCTTTGTTTGTTCACCAATCAACATTGCAGACTCACAGGTTGTGAACCTGGATCTCCTCTTGGGCCACACAAAGTTTGATCTGACCAGTACTTTATTGGGTAAGAGCTGCAAAAATCCAGCATCATACTGTGCACAGTTTTTGAAGCAGTCCTCAGTGCTGGGCACTCAGTAAAATGTTTGGAGCAATAGAGGGAAGTGACTTCTTTGTGGTGCCCAGGGTGCTTTTATGTGGGGAATGTGACGAGATGACATCACCATCTCACAGAGAAGAGGGCTGAAAAGAGGCGTTTCAGGCAGCTGAGAAAGGTGGTTTCTGTTCATAGAAAGTCCTTAATTCAGGTCTCCCAGTGACCAGAGAGAAACGACCTGAAATATATCCCAACATTCTGGTAGGTGGCAGGGGCCTACTTTGAGTTTCTCCCTCTGGTGTGTACTTTGAGCTTTGTAACATTACTGTCAGGTTACATGTACAAAAACCTACATAACACACCTGGAAAAGCATAATAAACCTGTAAAGAGCAGCCATGCTGTTTAAATAGGTAGGAGCTGCTACCTAGGTGCCTGTATGAGTTGTAGCATTTAAGATGCAACCATCAATCAGTTACAAAGCTGGCGAACAGGAAGCTAACTTCAGCCATGTTTGAACATCAACCACGCTGACAGTTCCTTGGGAAGGGTATGAAACGTGCTAACACCTGACAGGCTTCCACAGCCTGGAATGAAAGATTTCTCCACAGAGCCCCCCATTTTTGTCGCTGCTGCTTCTTTGTTGTTTCACTGGGCTAGAATGTGAGCTGATGTATGTACATTTTAGGGGCATAAATATTAACAAGTCAGTACTGTTACATAACAGTATAAGATTTCGGAATCAGCCCATTTTACCACCATCTTTTTTAGATGTAAGATTGTATCTGAAGGCAGAACAACAGTGTTTGTGGTTCATGGTATGTCAGTTCTAGGTACTGAACACTTCTTATTCAGCTATGGCAATATGCACACAGCACCTAAAATCTATAGTCTAGCTACTACAAAGCTGAAGTAAAAATACTCATAGTCCTATAAACATATTGTATTATATATATATATATATATATTATATTGTATTAATTTTTTATGGTGGGTGGTTTCAGTGTGTCCACAGTGGGTCTGTTCCCACGGCGATGTCTGACCTGTGACCTGAATAAAGCTCACTGCACTTTCTTCAGTGCTGACTTCAGCCCGACACATCAGCACGTCATACTGCACTGTAAAGGTATATCTTGTCCATACACACACACACACGCGCACACACACACACACACACACACACACACACACACACACACACACACACACTCAGTCACCCTTTTCAAACTCTATTTGTTTATGAATATGAAAAGACTTCCTTTTTCACTGACTCTCTGCAGCTACAAGGACTGAAATCACCACAGTGGCAGGGATTTTAAACATTTATACTCAAGTATTGAACAGTGCAATTAGGCATGCATACTGTATATACACACCTCTATACTCTTCTGTATTATTGCGGCAAAACACCCAACTCTGTTTCATGGGTATTTATCTCCTCTGTTCAGGACCTGGAGCCCCCACAGTGATCCTCCATACACTCCACACAGCCAGTAAGTGTTGACCTCTTCAGTACTAATACTTTTGATATATATATAAAACAGCTACTTTGCTGAACACACACATATATATATATAACATGAAAATGAGCCGGAACTGCAAACTTTCAGTTCTAATTTACATCATTTTCATATACAAATAGGTTGACAAATGGCCTTTTTATCCCTTCTGTGGCTAGGTGTATGTTATTTTCTCATTTTGTAAATCGTTTCATTTACAAATTAAGCAGGAAAAAGGTTAACAGTTCATTCCAAGTGTGCCATTTGCATTGGGAGTCTATTGTTGTAACTGTCAATATGAAATCCAAAGAGTTGTCACTGCAGGTGAAGTCACAGTTAGGTTCAAAAAACCCAAACCCTTCACTGTGATAGCAAAAACATTATACATAGATACAATGAGTTCAGCTATTTCTTGCACAAACCCCTTCACAGCAGTTGGCCAGATCAAGAATCATCCTCCAGCAGGTGGGTGTATCTCAACAAGAAGCTGTAAGTCAACAATCAAAGGAAGACTTCACCAGACTACATCAGAGTAAATACAGAGTAAAGCAAAGAGACTGCTCATGTTCCAAACCATGGTGGTCAAGCATGGTGATGATGGGCATGTGTGGCTGCCAGTGAAACCGGTTCTCTTGTATGTATTGTTGACTTGATTAGTAACTAAGGCAGAAGTGGAAGTGGACACATCCCAAACTAACGTGAACAACAATTAGTGACATGGCAAATACTGTAACTCAGTTTCTTATTGGGAACACTGCGCCTCCAGAGAGCGCATGGCCACGCCTACCACACTCCCAGATGCAGGGTTGCCATCTTTCACAGTTGTGGTGCGAGTCAGACAATTTTGGGTCTTTCCCAAGCTCTCACGCTGTGCAAGGAAAGACAGTGCACTCAGAACAAACTTGCATTGCATATTATGCACTTTTTGCATGGTGAGATCTAATTGCTTTATACCGTAGCCTGTTGAGTTGAGAGAACATTATCTGAATCCTCCGCAGCACCTCCTTTTAAATATCACTAATACGTCCCCTCTTTACCTTTGTCTTTCTCTCCCTCTCTGTCTCCCAGTGTTCACTTTGATACTGCTCTCAAGAGTGCAACATGCTAAATTCCTTAATTCACCTGCTAATATGTGTTTGATTGATTCATGTTTATTTTCATTTTATGTCCTTGTCATCTGCTGCCAACTGTGTTGGTGTAGTTACACAGAAGGTAATCCATTTGAAATTATGGATTGCTTCTCCCAACAGTAGTGGGATTACTTTGCCTAATACTTTCTGGGGAAGAAGTAATCTCAGCACTCATTAATTCACTTTATGATTGCAATTATGAATGGCTGATGGTGTCAAAATACACCTGCCCAAAGTATTTTGTGTTCTTTTGGACTATGTTTAAGTATCTTCAGTTGTGTTGAACCCTCTAGGCATAGAGAAAGAAAAAAAAACACTACATTCTGCACATTGATATTTACTGATATTAAAATTCCTTACTTTATTGAATTTAATAAAACAGCTTCCCCTTTGTAGCAGGATGGTTTGTGTGTTATCCCTGTAAAGTTAAATGGTACTACACATTATGAATGGTTTCGTTTGAAAAGCATATTTGTGTTGTGTCTTTTTTCCGATGTCTTTAAAGTCTTTGCCTAACCATTTACCAATGTGATCAAGGATCTATTACATAGAGTATGCTAGTACTCTCAGTACTGCTGCTCCTGGTCAGTCAGTGCCATTATGATGAAAAGAGGCAACAGGGCCTCTATAAACCTCACCTTACTCATTTTGATGGGGTTCCCCTTTGGGGCAGAATCTCCGCAGCTGCGGAGTGTGGTTGGCAGGCAGCAACTAAATGACTGTGGTCATAGCATGAAATAGATCACATCATAACACATCAGTAAGTGAATCAGAGTGGGTGTCACGCTGCAGGGAGAGGAGAACAGGGTTCTATTAGTTTAGGAAGAAGGCACTCAGGATGCAACACACTCAGCTCTTTGATGGCTCCGTGTGTTTACTTGTTTAGGTATCTCACTTTGTATCTCTGTGCCCAGATTATTTCATTCTGGAGAATAACTCACTTCTCAAAGCTGCCCTGAGGTACAAGAGGATCCAACTCACTGAGTATAAATCTCTGCAGACTGACCGGTTTGGTAAATATCAATATTCACATATCGTTGCTGTTGGAACAAAACCTTGTATCTGTGAATGGTAATCTCTAAAGCTTATAAAAACTTCTAAGATGGTAACATCTAGAATGTAAGGCCTGATCTTTTCATAATCCAGTATTTGATTATCGTTATCTGTGGGTTTTAGACTTATATTTCTCAAAATAAAGACTGTTTTGTGGAACTTATTCTCAGTCTAAGTATTTCTCAGTTTTGTGTATAAGAATTATGTGTACAAGTCACAGCATTCACACCTTTTACACCGACCTTGTTGGTGGATGTACCATTTTGAAACTTTTTTCAAGCATAACTCTGTAGGTCATCAGACTGTCATATGTAATGAAAGGCTATTGTGAACTTATAATAATGCTCAGAACATTTTCTTCCATCTGTAGACCTGCCCCTGAAGATTGCACTCCCGCCTGACTTTTCCGAGTCACGCCATTATGGACTGCTGCTCATGATGTAAGCATTGTGCTACTGTTAAATCAAGTCTATCGGAGCAAGTCTAGCTATCAGCGTACTCTCAGCGAAGCCCTCTTTAACTACACATGCAATTACTAGACGTCTGCCCTCCTCAAATTATATATGGAGTTAATGAACCCTGGAAGGGTTAATGAACACTGTTGCTCTTTCAGAACAGCAGAGGAGAGGAGAGTAGAAAGAAGGAGACAAGACAAGAGCAGAGGAGAGTACATGAGGCTTGATGGGAAGTGGAGAGTATAGTTGAGGGGAGGGAAAGGAACAACTGACGCATCTCATAATGATCATCATTCTGCTGCGTGTTTACATTAAGAGCTATTGTGATGAGTGAGGAACGCAGCTGCAGGTAATTTCCCATTTAGAGAGGAACGCACTCTTGCAGGAAAGGATCTGCTGTATACATTAGTATTAGTACACCGAGAAAAAGGATATTTATCCACTTGTACTGATTGTGTTAAACACTGTAATCACAGTCCTGAAAGATGGTAAACTCTTAATGTGCTCTTCAAAGTCTTCTGTGGATTTTAATTCGTTTGCCTTCCTGAAAGCAACTCCAAGCTTCCTGTAGGTGCTAATTAACTTGATGAAATTGCTTTTACCTCTACCAGTATGTTTGTTATGCTTTTGACACCTGCTGTGACTTTAGGGTTCACACCTTAAGACAAAATTGCTGACATCAAATGTCTAAGCTACCATCTGTTCACAAATTTCTCTGCTTTTTGGAATCAGCCTGAAAAACATGAAGCCCTGTGGTTTCTTCAGTAACGTCTCGCCCAGGCTGAGCCATCTGGGGCAGCTATGATGGGAAGAGAGCCCGGTGTGTTGCCAAAAATATAGCAGCTCCTAGACTAGTGTTTTAAAAGTGTCTCAGGTTAATTATGACATCATTGATCAATTGCCTGGCTGCTCAGTCAGGTCACTGTGGACTAAAGAGGAACTCGCAAATGTCAGCAGATGCTTTTAGTTCAACCCCTGATTTTAACCCATGCATGGCCCATTCTGCACAATTTAGCAGGTTAGAACTGTTTAATGAATTTCTGCTTTTGCACCTGAAGTTTGTCAATACAATGTATGGCCTGACCAATCTAAACACTTTTGGCCAATCCCGATGCTTAATTGTATATTTATATCATCATTTATTTATTTATATCTTCAAAAATATTAAGGCGAGGGCTGATTTATACATATATAGGACTGCAGCAATATTTTATATTTTTATCCTATACTCCTATAGTTTTAGTTAAACTCTATTACTGTACACCAAACTTTGTTTTTTCTCTGTGTATGACTTATTTTATGTTTTTGTTATTTAAACTATGACAGTGTTTTATGTTCACATTTACCAATTCAGCCTCTTTTGTTGCTGATGTCATATATTTAAACAGGGTTTAAACAAAATGAATCATGTACTCCAATCTGACTCAAAGTTTCAGAACCCGTGTTTTAGACATGACTTGAATTCTGAAATGTCTATATATTCATCATAATTATAGAACTTCAGGAGCAGCAGATGCACACAACTCCTGAATGATGTTATTAAAAGTAGATATATTGTTTTTTATTTAAAAAGTAGGATGTTGAAGCAAAAAAGTTAATTATTGCTGATACATTTGCTTATGCTGATAAAATATCAAGTCATAAATATTAGCCAAGGATGTATCATTTGGGCTGTTCTAAATAGGCTATTAGAAAGAGTTGTGTGCATATGTGATGCACCATTTAGTTGACAGTGTTATTATTTGTGTGATAGCAGATGCTCACAACAAATAGCAGATGCTCAAAACGCATCAGACTTTGTGTTACTTTAAGCCTGCTTCAATCACTGACTGTGATATAATGTACTAGCCTTGCATTTATTAGTTTTTTTCCATTGTTAATAAAGTTAAATTAATTTATAAATGAATGAAAATTCAAAATGCATTTCTTGAGTCTTGCGATGACCTTGCTTCTTTTTCTGTGTCTTGTAGAGACAGTGGCCCTGGAGGGCAACAGGTGGATGACCGATACTCATTAGACTGGGACTCAGTGCTGGTCAGCTCTGATAATGTGATTGTGGCTCGTCTAGACGGCAGGGGCAGCGGATTCCAGGGCCAAAAGGTTTTACAGGAGGTGCACAAACGTCTGGGATTGGTGGAGGTCCAGGACCAACTCGCTGCTTTGGAGTAAGAGACTTGTGCTGTTCATTGTTTATCTTTACTTGTTTCATTATTGACAGATTTTCAGACTGCATTATGTTCTTTAAAGCCACACACATAATCATTTGTCATCTGTGCACTAATATGAAAAACATTGTGGTTCCAGATACCTGCTGAAATTTCCATACATAGATCAGACTAGGATAGGAGTCTTTGGCCGGGTAAGATCACATTTATGTTGCTTTTGCGTGAATATGTTAGACTGTTAGGAAGCACTTACCTTTTCAGTATATGAATGTGAGTGAGAAAGCCTGGGTTGGGTGTAATTGGATAAATTGGATAAAGAATGCCGGCAATAACCAAATACATAAGACTATAAATATGAGCCATCATGGCATGAAAAATGCTGCTATATTTGTAAAAAGCATAACAGTTTGATAGACAAGTGCAAGCTTTCTACAAGACTGCATTCTCTTGATTTTTCACCAATCTGATTTTTGCTTATCTTAACAGCATAATCAGCTTCCATCCTATGGTGGTGCAGCAGTAGTCTCTAGAGCAATATTTTCCAGTTTAGTGACCAGGAAAACCCCCTTCTGATGTGTCTTCATGGCAGGAGGAATTTTTTTTAACAATTAATAGCTCTTTGGGGTGGATTCTTGATAGTGAGCTGTTTGTATTTTTTGTTTCTTGCCTGGGAAGTCAAGCAGTTATTTATTTATTTATTTTTTTATATTTGCCTTATCATCAATGGCTATTCTAGTAGTATAGGGGGGTTGATGCATGCAGGGTACTGTTGTGAACACTGTCAAACTGATGGATGCAATGCTGCAACACAGAACATTACAGTACACAACATGTATTACATTTTAGTTTTAGGTACAAATAATCTTTTAGTACTTAGCTAACCTACTAACTTGCTACTGCAGTAGATTTTTTGGGAATCTGACAGCTTGTCACCCTGTTGCACACTGTTTTCTCACTTTCTTGCAAGTTGCTTGCTGCTTTATTAGTTATTAAAGTAATATGTAAGCTGTTCAATGTTTTTAGCAACTGTTATTTGGTCATTGTCCAACTGCAGACACCCAAACACCAAACACTCCTTCTATCACTGTGTAAAGATGAATGTTAGCTAGATATAGCCTGGGGTATGATTATGTGTCTGTCCCATGTTAATCTTGAAAATGTGCTACATGATTCCCTGGAAACGTACCATTTAGCTTACAAACAGAGGTGGAATGAGAGTAGTAGATGCTAACGGCTGTCTAGGCTTTCAAATAGCAAATTCAGGGAAAATAGGCAGATATTGCTCGTAAGGTTTTATACATATACTAATGTTATACAGTGTTACTACATTCTAGAGCAGTGGTCTCCAATCCAATTCCTGCAGAGCTGCTTTCCTGGAGAGTTCTGTTCCAACCCATGTTCACTAAGCTTCCCCGCCCCTTACTTAACTCTAATATATCTGATCCAGCCAATCAGGGACTTGGGAAGTGGTTGATTAGTTGGGACAGGAGTGGCAAATTGTGGTTCAGCTAGGCTCTGTAGTAAGGTAGCTCTCCAGGACTAGGGTGGGAGACCACTGTTTGAGAGGCTTAATTGTTGGTGCCGGATGTGTGTCATCCATGCAAACCATTGAAGTTCTGCTATAAGTTAAACTGTTATCTATGTGTGGCCTGGACTGAATTGGAATTCCCAGTATCATGGAGGATCTCCTGTGTGTGTGTTTGTGTGTGCTTTGTTTGCAGGGTTATGGAGGATATGTGACACTCCTGCTAGTGAAATCTACTGAAAGTTTGTTTAAATGTGCTGTGGCCATGTCACCAGTGACTGACTGGACTTTACATGGTAAAGTTTGCTCTCCACTTCCCCAAACCCTAAATCTGACTCCAAGCTCTGAGTTATGCCATATCTCTTATCTCATTTGTGTCATAATTACACTGTAGAAAGCAGGAACAACTTGCATTACTGTTCCAGTAGGAATACATATCCTCCTGTTTTGTCTCTCTGTCTCTCTTTCATTAATTATTCGCCTCTTTTTTTCTTCAGCCTCAGCATTCTCAGAGCGCTACCTGGGAACTCCTTTGCAGGATGATAGCAGATATCAGGTGGGTTTGTAGCTCTCTGCTCTCAAGCCAGCAGCTTTCCTGTTCTTATTTGTCACCAGCAAAAATATGCCCAGTGAATTTGCCCGGTGAAGTAAGAAAGTGTTTTTGACACAGTACTGTGCCCTAAAGTATTATAGATCTGATATAAGCTGTTCTAAAATACCTGTCTATTCTCCAGTCCTCCAGCGTGCTACAGAATGTCAAGGGCTTTAAAGACCAGACCCTGATGCTTGTTCATGGAACTGCAGATGGTAAGAGAGAGAGTAAAGGAGAGTTGGAAAGATCCAAATAAACCAGTGGCATTTTGCTGAGGTGTTTCTCTCTTATGTTTTTCTTTTTCAAGCAAACATTCACTTCCAACACTCAGCCGAGCTCATCAAGAACCTGGTGAAAGTGGGAGCCAACTATACAATGCAGGTACCGCAAGTCCACTGGTTGTAAACCAAATCAGACAACACCACCACAAAGGTTACAACAGCAAAGAAATTACAGCATATCATCATTGAGAATAGACCATGTAGAAGATGACAGAATATCCCAGAATATCTCAGCTAATCCTGCAACACAACAAGCAGTTACTAAAACTACAGTATATCTAAATTATGCAGACTTTGGTATTGCACTAAAAGTGAAATGCCCCATTAACACTAGCTATAGAGAGAATGCTTTCAAATATCATTGGTTAGCTCAATCTAAAGCACAATTTAACTTGGATTAGTTTAACCAGGGGAGTTCAAGTGAGGTCAATTAAAATGATTGCCGACAAGATATGTGATTTTAATACATTAGGACATTAGGAGTCACTGCATGTTTTACAAATCTGCCTGTAGTAATTCCAGAGTAACTGATCCTTGCTGGGGGGAGTCATGGGCTGGAGGTTAGGGAACCAAGCCTTGTGACTGGAGGGTCACTGGTTCGATTACCTAAACTGACAGTAACAACTGAAGTGCCCTTGAGCAAGGCACCTAACCCAACTGCTCCCAAGACACTGTGGATATGACTGCCTACCACTCCGGGCAGGTCTGCTCACTACCCCCTAGCATGTGTGCTCACTAGTGTGTGTGTATGTGGGTGTTTCATTTCATGCATGGGTTAAATAGAGAAGACAAATTCCTATGTGTACAAAACACAGTTGGCAAAAATGGCTCTAAACTCTACTCAGAGAATGAACGTGAAATAAATACAATAAAAACAACAGCCCTCCTTATCAGTCAATGTGATAGTAGCTAACACATTTGTTAGCTGACATAACAGAATTGGCAGTTAGCAAAGTCAGACGCAGTGGATGACTTCATGTGTCGCAGATGAAGTGCATGCCAGTCTTAACCCTCCAAGCTTTGTAGCAGTGGGTGATTGGAGAAACCTAGCTTGCAGATGGGAACTGACTGAACCTTTTTAGGGGTGGAAAACGGAACAGAGAACAGGAAAACGAAAATGAAAAGAACCAAAAGTTGATTTACTTTAGGAACTTATCTTTACTTAAAGTATTGACAGCAACAGGTCAATTTTATTGTAATGTAGAGTCTTTGAGTTATAGAGCTGCACAGAAATGTGGATAGTTCTAACACCACAGATTTCCAGTGTAATCCATGGATTTGTGGGTAAATTAATTTTCTTTTTCTGTGCCATTGTGGCATTCCCACAGGAACAGTAATGAAAAGTCTATTAACACTGTAGGCATGATGATGAAAGAACCAGTGCTTGTGTTTTTACAGCAGCCATAGGTCAATTCATGCCATATGTTTAATGCATTGTTCTTTCTGTAACAGATCGGTCTCATTCACATACCTGTCTATTGCTTATGCTTTATTGATAACAAACTGTTACTATCAAACTGCTTAGCAATTCTTCCTTTCAGTTCGATCGCCAGTGTTTGCTTCATGCATATATTTTTAATGTAAAGTTCTAGATATGGTGAGATGTCCCTGAAGGACGTTTGATACCCTGGCAGACTGAATGCAGCAGAACTGCTAAGGAGTGGGCTATGTTCTCTTACAGCCACTGCTGGGGCTGAATAATTTTCTCTCATTGATATTGCAACTGTGATTTAAACTGTGGTTTTTCCATTAACTCCAGGCCTGTTATTTTGGCCAAGAAGACCACTTTGTCTGGCTTGAGAACACTGACTGACTGTCAGTTAGTTGAGGTTGTGATGTCACAACATGTAGTTTTTTGGTTGCTTCTGATTGGTCTAACTCATTTACAGGCTTGTATACAAGCTCTGATATTAGGTTAATGTTCCCTACTTAAGACAACATTGTTGATACTATAAGCTAAGAATTCAAATTGCAGCTCTTGTGATTTGAAAATTTGACTCTTTTTGAACTGCAATGATTTATTTTTAAACTGCATACTGTAGTTCATCTGTTTACATACATTAGTTACCCCCCTAATACCCATAGGACCTAATACCCACAGGACCATCGCAGAGCAGGTGTTATGTGGGTGGTGGATCCTTCTCAGTACTGTAGTGACACTGCCTTGGTGGAGGTGTGTTAGTGTGTGTTGTGCTGGTGTAAGTGGATCAGTCACAGCAGTGCTGCTGGAGTTTTTAAGTGTCACTGCTGGACCAACCAAAACTATTTAGCCAACCTGTGACCACTGATGAAGGACTAGAGGATTACCAACACAAACTCTGCAGCAGCAGATGAGCTATCGTCTCTGACTGTACATCTACAAGGTGGACCAGCAAGGTAGGAGTGTCTAATAGAGTGGGCAGTGAGTGGACACAGTGTTTAAACACTCCAGCAGCACTGCTGTGTCTGACCCACTCACACCAGCACAGCACACTACCATGTATAACAAGCCATTACCATGTCACTGTTACTGCAGCACTGAAAATGATCCACCACCCACATAATACCTGCTGTGTGGTGGTCCTGTGGGGGTCCTGACATTGAAGAACAAAGTATGCAGTGAAACAGACTACAGTCTGTAACTATAGAACAATACAAAGGGCTTAATAACAAAGGGCTCCTATATGGTAAGTGGAGCTAATAAAACAGGCAATGAGTGTAGATACAAGGAGGTGGTTTTAATGCTTTTATGAGGGGTAGTGTTAAATTTTCTCGTACAGGAGATTACTCCCAGAAACACAAGCACACTATCCCCGAGTGGGATTTGTGTCATGCTTCTAGCTTAAACACTACAAGACATTTTTGTTTGCTAACAGTTACTGATGTTTACTCACTTCTTGCTTTTTTGTGATGTAGATATACCCAGACGAAGGTCACTTCCTGACGGAGCGAAGTAGGCAGCATCTCTCAGCATCTCTCAGCAGCTACTTCAGATCCTGCCTGCAAGAGGACACCCTGCCACTCAGTGACGAGGAGGAAGAGGAGGAAGAATAGAGAGGAGAGTGTTCCTACAGCAGGACCTTTACACGCACACACACACTCACACCTGCACAGACACAACTCTGCGCACACATACACGGCTCTCTATTGGAGGCCTGCGACTCTGAACTGACAGAGAGAGAGATTTTAGAAAAGACGGAAAGTGTGTGTGTCGTGTGAGTGTGTGTGCTGTGTGTATGCTAGTGAGTGTGTGATGAATGGATGGTTAGGTATGTATATATGCATGTGGGTAAATGTTTTGATGTTTAGACTATATGGATGTATAGGCGTGAGTCTGAGGAGTGAGCGTGTGTGTGTGCGTGTGCTGTTGAGTGTTTGTGAATACCCGCGACCATGAACAGTTGGACGTTTGTCACTGGAAAATGGATTCGGTTGCCAGGACAACGGAGTCCTTCACATATCAGAAATCACTGAGATCTTAAGCTGGACGTTTCGTGATGGAGCTGGTCACAGCGCAGACTTTTCTGATTGATCCTCGGTTTGGCCAGTCACAGCGCAGACTGTACTGTCTGCATGGAGCTGCTCCATTCACACAGCTGCATGTTTTTTTTCTTCTATCCCACTACACCAATCCCCCCCCCCCACCCCGTCTGTGTGCGGTAGATGTCAGGACAAGAGAGCTGCACTTCGTCTGTTACTGCACAAGAAAATGCTCACTGTCTCCATGGCAACCGCTCTCACCAAGAGGAAGTGCAGTTCCCATCAGTTAGTCCTAAACCACACGGAGGGTGAAGCTGCTGGGTACACTCTCTTTCACACATACACACACACACACACACACACACACACACACGCATACATCCGTATACAACATAGACAGACCCGTGTTGGATGCTCATACTCAGAAGCCCTGTCCACACACAACATTGCTTTAAACAGATGTTTTCAGTAACTACATATATACTGTTATTGTGATTCACTATTATTGTGTTAACATATCCAAACTGCAGCTTCCCGGTTGGTCTCGGTGAAGAGCTAAAAGGGGGATTCCACAGATTTTACAGATTTCTGCATAATTCAGTCATATGAAACGTAACAACTCAGATTTCTTTGGTGGTAAAAGGAGTCAGGGGTCACAGTGTGTACAATGCAAATATAGACATATCCAAAAGTATGGGAACCCCTGGTTCTAGGGGAAAATAAGTACATGTGCTATAAGTACATAAGAGCATGTGCTACGGTATTTTTACTTCACGTGTAATTTGGCCATGAGTGTTGAATTTTTAGCAGGGGTTAATGACCAAAAAGACTCACTAAACTGAGTTCTTGTATGCTGATGATGGCAAAATAGTGACAAATCTATTTGGGTCTTATGTTATCTCACACCAGCCGGATTTTAAGAATGTATTTTAGTTCAAAATCTTTTCTCATAACATGAAGAACTCTGTACTGTATTCATAACCATTTCATCTAATGACTTTCTGTGAGGTTGCTTTTAGAGGTATTAACAGACGCCTACAGATTCACTTCTGCCATGAAGGATTCTGACTCTGTAAGATTTGCCAAAACTGAGCATGTCATATCAAACCACTCCAACTATGACTTGACTGAACCTTGATCTTGAACCTTGAACCTTGAGTTTAATTACATAGAACATTTTGAAAATCTGCGGAACTTCCCTTTAATTAGCTAGTTATATCCCAGAAATTTGGAAGTGCACGGCAAAAAATGAGAACTTGCAGGGTTCCCAAACCTGTTTTCCAGGAAAATGTGTTAAGTCATTAAGCTACAGAGATTGCACATTTTGCATATTCTTTCTAGCATATTTTATTTTTGCAAATGCCCAGGGGTGTGTTTCCCAAAAGCCTTATTCAGCAACCACCATAGTTACATGATAGAGAGATCATTTTGAACACTTTTCTCCACACACTTGCCATGATTTGTACAACGCTTTTGGGAAATGCAGACCAGGTTGAGTGTAAATTCAAATCTGTGTAGTTTGGAATCCTGTAGTGTTGCATATTGACAGAAATGTTGACACTGTGTTGAAACGTCTGTCAGAACAAGGCCACATGCCAACTTCCTGCAGTGTGTAACACTCATTTCTAAACAGAACTTTAAGTATTTATTTAGGGAATAGTATGTGTGAGTCAGTTAGGAGTTTGTGTGTGTCAGTCAGAAGTTTGTGTGTGTCAGTCAGAAGTTTGTGTGAGTCAGTTAGGAGTTTGTGTGAGTCAGTTAGGAGCTTGTGTGTGTCAGTTAGGAGCTTGTGTGAGTCAGTTAGGAGCTTGTGTGGGTCTTTTCCTGGAAAAGACCTGGAGGGGGAACCCTGTCTCGGCACATGACAGCATCTTAAAAGTCTCTCTTTTCTCATTTTGAAATCGTTGTAAGAATATTGTAAGAATATTCAGTTAAAGAGATCATTATATATAATCTTATAATATTTTCGATACAAGCTTATGATGAGAAATCTCGTCTTGATTACATTTATGATGCTTTCTTTGCCAAGCTCTCATTTTTCTTTGAAGTTTACGGGCAAAAGATCATTCATTCATGCTCCATAACTTCATGTACACAAAGATGGACTATCTGAGTAGTTTTCAGTCTTTTAACCAGTAACTGTGTCTTTTGTCTTCAGGCTAATTTTAGTGTCTCATTCCATTGTGATAGCACAGAAGCGTTTTCTCTACATTTATATATGTGATTGTTCCAAGTGAATTACAAAGATGACACCAGTGACTTCAAAGATTTCTGGCTAATGGTGCTTAGCTGCAAACAGGAGGAATGTTTGTGTAACTGGTTACTGAACATGATTCATGTTGAATGCGGAGAGTGAGTTAGAATGTTCTGTACCATGTTTAAATCCTTAGTAAGGTCATAAAATCATGAAACCATGGTGTGGACAGGCCCTGTAAGCGTGCATGTGTGTATGTATATAGTAGACTCCAGAGATGGCGGTGTGATTTGTACAGAAGACTATTCAGTACATACATACATACGGTATATTTTTGAGATGTATCAGATCTCATAGTAGTTTAGCCAGCAGGATGGATACAGTCACAACTACATATCTGTTTGTGTTGATTTGTTTGTTTATCTATGGGGGCGGGGCTTTTGTAATGCTGATTATTGTTTGGTTTTGCTGTTTTGGTTTTTTTTGTTTAATGGTTTTTGGTGGAGGCAGGGGTGCTGAAAGGGAGGGCGGTTGAAGGTTTGGACTGACCCTTTTTGTCCTCTAGTCATGACTATAAATAAACAACTCGTCAAAATGACCCAGCCTCAGTAGTCCCATATGCTCAACTCTGCCTATTCATTAGGACAATCAACAGTGAGCTCTCTCTGTACATTTGACTGTTGGGTAACTGTAGGAAATGCATGGAGGTTTCATGTGGTGGTAGCATTTTAGCATGTAACTATTCTTTGAACAGCAGTTGGATTTGAACAACAGTGCTATAAATTGCTATATTACAAGATACATGATGGTATCTTTCTGTTATACAACATATTATGATACATGATGCCACATAAAGTATTTTTGTTTGTTTTTATGTGGCATAATATAACATTTATGTGTTGCATATTAATAGAAATTATGCATAATTTAATGGTTTTGTTATGTGAAACACCTGAGATCAAACCATAGCAAAAATCACACTTCATTGCATAATTATTATGCAGTGAAACTGTAATCCGGTCCCAACTCTACTAGAAGTGCACATGTAGCATAAAGCCAAATACACAAAGAGAACAGCCAATATTCATGATTTATTTGACTGATGTACATATGTAAGCATTGCAAGAATAAATGAGAAATAAACAAGTTCAGTGACATAGTTATGATAAATTCATACATACAAAAAGATTATTTGATAGTAAGATAAACATGATAAACATTTGTGTAAGATATTTAACAACTGTTCTTATACACATATTTTTCAAACATCAAAATGCCTCATAATAACCTCCATGGTCAGTATTCTTGGTGCCTGTTCTGAATTGTAGAGTTCAGTAATACAGACAGAGGCAGATGCAAAACCAGCTCTGATTGCCAGACGTTTTGTTCCATAATAAAAAATGTGAAAACAATCTTTACAATTTAACACAGTTATCATTGGGAATATTTGAGGTAAGTTTCTGGGTTATTCTTGTTTTTTGGACTGTTTTAAGCAGCTTCCTCTTGTTCCACACAGCTTATACCTTGACTTTCCAAGGAAACATAAAATAATGCACCACTTCAATTGACCATATACAACATATTGTATGCTACAGTTTTTTAATTGCCATGTCAATTATTTCACATTCAGTTTGGGTGTGGCGTCAAAAGTGCTGAATGTAACTGAAGTGTATGCATTTACACATACACTGATAAAGGAAAAAAAACTTTAACTGCGGAAAAGCGAATGGCTGAGGTACCTCTATGAAAATGCATCTACTTCTGAAGAAGTAAATACTTGCTACATTGGAGATCTCTAATAGTATGATGTCATACAGCATATTGATTTTTAACAGTGTTCAACAGGTTTAGAAAGTAAGCTGTAAAAAATCATCAGTATTAACAAATCTTCCATTTCATTTGACACAGTAGTGCGATCTTTAGCTGAGGCCTGATGTTGGTGTAAAGATACATTAGCCACAACCTCTAGGCCTTGTTGTTTGGATTGCTTATGCAGGAGAAAAAAAAATAAAGGGATATTATGCCCTCTTTTCTTTTCCATCTCCTTTACCTTTTTTCCATCTGGGGCTCTGTATCTTTAAGAACACTTTATTTAGACAGCTTTCTTCCTCATATACATGTTTGTTTCTTTACCTGTCTATGATATGGCTCTGTTATGTGTTATTTTCATGTGACAACAGGAAGCTGGAGGCCCCTGGAGTCAAAAGTGGAAAAATAATAGTTCGATCCTTAACGTGTTGTAACTGCCTACTCTCGGAAATACATTCTCCACTGACTCAGCCTGACCTTCCTACAAACTCTGTTTTCAAAACTTCCACTGACTCCATCCTTGCAGCGTGTGGCTTTGCCACTGTTACATCTGATAAGTCCACCTCAAGCTCTTTTGGCGGGCAGAGGAGGGTCAGGTGAGATTAGAATAAAGTCGTCCGTGTGAAGGATGCTTGTTGTTTGCAGCCATCTTGTTCTTCAATCCTGCCCACTATGCGGGGCAGTGGAGACCACCCCTACGAGCAGGGGCTAGTCATCCTCCCTGGTTTCCATGGCAACAGGAGTGTTGTCATAGAAGCACTCCCTGAAAAAGGTGATGAGTGAGCTCAGCATGTAGTGTCTGCTGCTGATGTCATGGCCCTCGTCCGGGAAGATCTACAACCGTGCAGAAGCAGAGGTTCGAGGTCACAGAAAGTATTCACAGTTAAGTAAACTGGAGTGGCTATTATGGTTAATATCGACAGTGGTGATACGTGTCACTGTCCTTACACTGAGTCTTGTGCCATACTGACCTGAAGCGTGTAGTTTATATTATACATAGATAGCTGTTTCACCAGCTCTGCTGAGTGCTGGAAGTGGACAGTGGCTGTGAGAAAAAATCGCCCGAGAGAGAGAGAGAGAGAGAGAGAGAGAATGTATACCCTCCTGGTGTAATAACATCCCAGACAAAAAAGCTACCAAATGACTGCCAAATTGCTTCTTCTTCTGCTGCTGCTGCTTGTTTTCCTTATCCTTCTTTTAGATGGGGTCAGTGTTGAAATTAGCTGAACTGCATTTTGAACAATGATGACATTATAAAGTAAAGAGTAATGGGAATGTGAAAGCCTGCATCCAAAACCAAGAGTCGTTTCTCAAAAGCATTTGCCTCTTCAACATTTCCAGCAGTGTTACTTTACAAACAGGTCCTCTTTCTGTTCTCACAGGGTGTGTGCACGATGCTGGCCAGCTAAGAGCCATCTGTAAATGCAGTCTGTGGGTAATCTGGAAAGCCTAAGAGCTGCCTGTGTAATGTGAGCTCTGCAGAGAGACAGAAGTAAAGTCTCACTCACCGTCAGCTGTGCCATGCAGGATCAGAAACTTCACCTGCTCAGAGCTGCTGATGTTTGGCAGGAGACTGGAGATCTAACACACAGAAAAGTGAGGCATCACAACGCAACCAAGAGGAGCAGACTATCAGTCTGAGTGGCCTTATGAATATGTTCCAAAGCAGTTGATCACCAAAACAAAAAAATGTATTTTAAGGGTTCTATATAGTACTATATAGTACAAGGGGTCTATATGGTTCTAAAGAGTTTTATATAGTTCTATGCTTAAATGCGTCTTAAACGCTCAAATGCAAGGTGAAATCGTTCCTTGATATACAATGTGTTGTATATGGTTCTGTGTAGAACCATATGGCAAATGGTTCCATATAGCACCAAAAAGGATTCTGCTATTATTACAAGGTTGACATTGTACCCTGTTGGTGCTTTATAGAAAGATTTTGAACAGAACAATCTACAACACATTCTACACTGACTGTCCCACACTCAAATATTTAGTTGGACATTTCATATTTAGCATTGATCATGGTACACTTTCCCTGAAGAATTGCTTTGATGACCTTATGCAACGTCACAACATTTATTTCCATTCAGAGTTGCATTTATTTTTAGGTAAGATCTTGTACTGAAGAGTCAAACCACTCTGTAAAGTCATCTTCAGCACATCCCAAATACATCCAGTGGTGTTAAGGTCAGAACTGGCCAGGTGGTGGCCAATTCATGTGTGAAAATGATTTCTCATGCTCCCTTTATAATTCAACTTCACCAAGCATTGAAGTGATATCTGATCACGGTAATTTAAGATTTTTTTCTTCCAACCACATGTATTTCACAAAATTGACGATTCACTGCTATCCTACCAGGCTTTAATCATGTGTTTGGACAGTTCCTAACCCAATTCCAGTCTATTCAGCATCTCCTTAGATGTTTTCTTTGTTTGATGCAGGTTTAAAATGTGACCCTTCTGAAATACAGTAACATATTTTCCATGACCACAGGATGCACCTTCCTACATGGTTGTTTAAGAAATGAGAAGCTACTCACTCCATCGGTTGGGGTTAAAAGAATTGTTGGCGGCTGAAACATAATAATCAATGCAGTAATTATCCTATCAAAGGCTCTTAAGTACTTGCTTATTTCAATTAAAATTGTGACTTTTTTGGCCAGGCAGCGTATATCAGTCTGAAGGACTATTTGACTATACAAAGAAGCATTTAAGCACTAAAGAACTAAAGAACATTTGAAGAACCAAAAGCAAAACCTTCTGCCGGCGTTTTTTTTTATATATATATTTATTTTACCTGTGATTTCTTTATCTAACTGCATTACTTATTATTTATTATCTTAATCCTCCACTGTTTTGTTTTGTATCTGTATTCTTATTTTAGGCTGTCCTTATTTGACTGTTAAGCACAGCAGGCTACTTTTAATGCATGACAGGCGCTACGCCTTTATAATATTTTTAGAAATAACCTTTAAACACAGACAAACACAATCAAATGGTTGTCCTAGGAAGTACTTGTGAATGCTGAATACATATAAAGTGATTATATATAAAGAGTCATGTTACCTGGTATTTGTGCTCATCCCTGGCTGGGAATCCATAATAGCGCTCTGTAAATGCTGAACCTTCACAGATAAATAAAACAGCATGAGCAGCTGCTGTCATACTCTCTCACTCAATAATAGGTCAAGGAAAGAGCTTAAGCCAAGTGTAGACAAGCTTTGGGTGACATTAGTTTACAGTCATATTCAGCACTTTCGTAATGGGATGATAACATATGCATAATAGCGATTTGCTACTACATTACATGTCCAAAAGTATCCAGACACTCCTCCTAGTGAAGCTGTTCAACTGCAAACATTCATCTTGTATAATCTCTTCAATAGAACAGGACGTTCTGAAGCAGCTGCACATGAGAGTAAGATTACCATGCCCAGTTCCAAGCCCTGGCTAGTGTGGGGTGTGGAACTATAGTGTTAAACTATCAAACAATTTCTTTGGGAAGAACTGGACTGGTGTTATGATCCACACCTCACTATAATGCTTATGTGGATGAAAGCAATCAAGTCCTTACAACAATGTTTGAACATCTAGTATTAAGCCAACATACATGGTTGAAGGCACATATCGTTCACTCATACCTAAAACGACTCACCTAAATTAATACAGTGTTCATAGAAGTACTTTTGGAGATATAGCTGCCCCAGTTTCAGGACTTTGATTTCTAGCCTGAATGAGTATGATGTGAAGGCCATCTGTAGATAGCCAGGCTCTTTCAGGCACTAAGAGATGCTGCATGATTTTCAGATCCAGTAGAGAGAGATTAAATGAAATGAAGGCTCATAGGTTCACAGAGGAGAGTGGAGCTCTTGTGCAATCTTTATGGCATAGAAAGTGTATGTTTTGATATCAGGGCAAAGCAATACATTAAAAATATATGCGGTGGGTTTATGAATATTTTATCTTATGAAAGCTGCTTTGCATATAGATATTTTGAACAAGTATCAGAGCATTGTGAATGAATGTCAGGGCATACAGCTCTTTTTACTTCATAATCAAGTGTTGGCTGAGGAGGCCGACAAATGAGTTATTGAGATTCAAATGAATGAATTTGGCTTTTAGAGTCTATATCAAAAGGTACTTGAAACCATATAGTGTGTGAGGCGTGTTAGTGTTATTGTACTCGAGCCATAATGAGTTCAGTTGTACCGTAGAGTCTCCAGTCAGACACAGGTGCCATGGCAACACCGCAGCGGAACGGAGACCCATGAGACAGGAGGAGAAGAGAGCTCAGGAAACCACCGTAGGCCTGAAAGACCACACAGACTCAGGTTCAGACACACAACACGATTACCCTCATGTAAATGCAACACTGAAATTCTGTCTGATGTAGCGCGAAGATTATTTTGGAACTAAACATAATGAGGAATTAGATCAAATGTTTCTGTGTAAATACAACAATACGTAAACTTTGTTCAAGTACTGAGTCACATATCGGCACTGTCCAAAGACAAACATTTATCTCCATTCCTGTCTATTTTTACTTTTATGCATCATTTGAACACAACAGCTGCTGTTTCATGGTGTGAAAATTTCATGAAATGGCCCAAATGGCTTGGGAAAAGTCTGGTTCCATTGACTTAAATGAGATTTTTGCCCTCTCCTGTAAAGCTGCGATTTTATGCACAAAAGATAATAAATAAAACATGGTATTGACTTGAGGTACAGCAACATGAGTTTCTGATAACTAGACTGCATTGACAATTACAAAAAAACAAATAGCTGTAGAACCTTAAAGGCTCAATTTGTAAGACAACGCCACCTGTTAAATTCATATTCCAAACAATATTGGGCAAAACTGTATATTATCTAAAAAGTTACGGTGTCCACCTCTATTATAAAAACTATTAAATGCTCCTCCCTCTTCACTCCCTACCAGTTTAGAAGTTCAGCCTCATAGATAGATACATCATTCACTCACCAAGATCATCTCCAGTGGTGGAGAGCAGCACCAGTGTTAACTCTTTGTTTTGCTTCTATTTATATAAGTTCTATTGTTTGCTATCAAACATGGTCTCTTCCTGAAAGCGGGCGCTGGCAGTTACTTGGTAAAGAGAACTGCATTTACTTTTTCTTTCTTTGGCTACCTGTCCTTACATGATGTAACTGGGAGCAGAACCTTCAACACTGATGGACACAAGGTTAGAATGCACCATCAGGGCAATAGTGCTACGTCTTCATCCTCTTATGATGGACTGCCAACAGACTCACCGCTATAGTGACTCATTATCATCTCTTCAGGTACAAAGTGATATGAGATTGGCCGGGGCTAGGTGGTTAGCATGCAAACTTCAGTCGATATCTCTGCAACATGATACATAGCTGTAGTGTTGCCAACCAACCCGTAAAGAATCAACCCAAACTAAAAGACGTTCCGTTCCGTACTGAACTGATATGGGCAGGGTGATTTGTATGATTTTGAAGAATGAGTTTAGTGCGAATATATGGAAGATATTGTAGATGAGACAAAGGCAGGGTGATTTGTATGACCTAGAAGGAACCTCTGAAGGCTCTCCCTCAGCCTGTCTGTCATGTTAATGTTCCAGCACCCAAACAGAGAATGATCAATGAGAAGCGCTGACAGCATTGCTATGGTAAACTGCATCGGTTGGACAATGGTATGATATATAGTCAGAATGTAACTACAGCACTATTTAAGGTGGAACAGAAATTTGAATAAGAAGCAGAAAAAGGAGCAAATCTCATCTTCATCCTCTTTTCCACGACACCACGTAAAAAACATTGTTTTTGCTTTAATTTCAGCGCTGGTGTGGTTTAAAGTTGCTAAACAAACTCTCCCTACTCAAATTCTGAATCTTCCCCTACATCCCGAATATGGTGGGAAAAACAGTCAACACTGTAGAAGGTTTGCTTGCAAGCATTTTGGCTCTAGATTCTTCAGCTCTTTTAGAATCCCCATCACTGACTACTCCAATCACCACCTCCTCCCCACCAGGGTTACTTATTTCCACTTCAGGAAGTTGGCAATCCTACAAAACTGTCTTTGACATACCTTCAAGGTGCTTGTTTCTTTACATTCTGTTGATCATTTTAGTTTATTTTGGAATACTTTTAACAAAAAATCTCAGGAATTGCACCTTTTATCTGAATGAAATTATATCTTCACCAAAGTGCCCTGTTTCTGCACATTCCTGACAGTTACTTCAGATCTTGAAAACAGTAATGACAAAAACATTCCCTTTACCTTTCCATTATCTAACAGTGTTGGGCAGTAAATGTCAGTGTGTTCTACTACAACAACAAGCAAATGTCATGCTGCATTTGTGAATTTAAAGACTTAGTTCTATGATGGACAAAAGATTTTATTGTCGTTTATACACTCTGTAAATGATTGTGATTGCTAAGATTGCCTGAGGTAACTCTCAGCCTTACCTTGCCCAAAACCCCAATTCTTCTCCCATCGATATATGGCTGTTTCCGCAGATACCTGAAAATACAGAGAAAAACAAGTTTACCCAGAAGACCAAATAACATATGTATGTTGTACACTGAGTCACAGTTAGATGCTTAGATAGATGTTTATAAAACAACATGGAATTAACTTTTTATACTTTTTTATGTGTACCTCAGTGCAGACTATCACGTACAATATAAGATTATTGCTAAGCAAACAATAAGAGCATTATAGTAGCAAAAGTAATGTCAGAAATGTAACTGAAATGGAAAAGTATGACATGAAATGATAATATTAATTAAAAAGGGGCCTTATGTCTCATCTCTTTACTTCGCTAACTCATAATGGAAGCCTAAGTGCAATTCACTGAACAAACAGTGAAAGGAATATGACTGTGGAATGGATATCAGAAATGTACTGAAATGTGACTTACAATTACAATATGAACTAAACACAAGCTTTATAAATAGTTCTGTTTACCTCATTTCAGAATAATACTCTTAATGTGTATCTTAGAGCAGTTCATTACATGAACAGGAATAATATTACATTATTTAAATGTTGTCAGATGTTCTGGTTTTTATATAAGTGAAGGTATAAGAGACACAGAAAGAGAGAGAGAGAATCTCACTCCAAAGCAGCGAGCTGGTCCTGAACCTCTACCACTCCTAGACGTTTGTAGACTTCCTGTAGAATCTTCTGACCCTGAAATCCGCTGCCCCTGCCGTCCAGACGAGCCACTATGACTTTATCAGAGCTGACCAGCACGGAGTCCCAGTCCAGACGGAAACGTTCGCTCACCTGCTGACCACCAGGGGCACTGTCACTGAAGAAGGAAAGGAAAAAATAAATGTTTGTTGGTATGTGCTTTCTCAGACTCGTACAGAACAGGATGTAAAGAGTGAAAAAGCACCTGGCTGTGTCATGTAATCAATAGCAGGTGATAGGTAATCAGCAATGTGGCAGGATCAATAAAGAGCTAACAGACTGTGTACCCTGCTGTTGCCGTAACACTGCTCTGATTAGACACTAACATGACCGGACACTCGACTGACATGATTTGAGTGGTTGCTCTCAGGATTATTGATCCATGTTGGAATCCAAGAACCAAATATCAATAGCACAACAAGAGTCTATTTTCAAAGTCTAAAGTGATTTGCTTACATTTTCAGGCTTTGTGAAAACTGATTTTAAAATGCACGGGATGAGCTCCCAGCCTTCATAATGAATGAAAGCTAATCTTCATAATGCTTCGGATGGTCTAATATGCCATGCAGAGCTAGAAAAGTTACTCTCAGAATGGGCTGTTGAAAATGTATTACAGATTACTGATCACCTAATTAAATCTCTTATCAGAAGCAGCATATAATGGATTACACAATTTTAGTAATGTGCTCTGATTAGTTCTTATTATATTTGAATTACATTCCATTTAAAAGCCATTTTTTAAATAAAATAATTTCTCTTGAGGGGTGTGTTACTTGTGGAAAAATGTGTTCTTGTTTTTTAATTGGATAAAATAATAATAAATAATAGTACAAACTAAATCATAATTAATCGTGGTATTAGTATTCCAGTTATAGGCTTGTTTCTAGATCATTTTTTTCTGATTAGAGTTTGTTCTTTCTTTATATTCTCTTTCTCTGCTGCAACACTAAAATGCATCTGCTTTTTAGATCTTCTACTATATTATTATTATTATTATTATTATTATTATTATTGTTATTATTTTAAACACGCTATATGTAATGTTTGTGTGGTTTTACAGGTGGTGATACTAACCAGACATGTGAAAAAGCAAGAATTATTACATTAAGTGCTTACTAATACACTGAGACTTTGTTTTACAGGTTTTTTCCCAATTTGTTCATGGTGGAGAAGTACATGCAGGGTGTTGTGAGACAAAATAATCTCCCAAATGTCAGATTTACCAGTGTTGTAACAAATCATATATAAAATTTTTACATATAAAAACTAAAAAAGCTCCTGTTGGGTCACTGGTGGATTTGGATAGCGAATAAACTTGGTTTATTGCCACTGTAGACAACATGGCCTCATCTCCAACTCTAAAATGTATTTATCTACAATACATCATTTTGCATCAAACCAACCTGAATGACTTAGTTTACATCTCACCAGCTGAATTATGCATAAATTATAGAAGAAAATTCAACTGCAGAAATGCTTCACTAGTGCTATGAAACCAAATTTGCTGATTGATCTGGTTGGTGATCTGATGTTCTAACAATTTGTGAAAATTTTTAAATGTCCTTTCGAAACGTCATTTTGATACCAATCACTTGCACAGTCAGTCAATGTATCTGCCTAGAATTCTAGTTTCCTAGTATTTGAAGTAGGATTTAAACTTACACACTTCATTAAGAGTAAAATAGAATTTATTTACTTTAAATTATCTTAAATTAAGTGTACTTGTTCAGTACATAGTCACTTGAATGCAGATCTAACGCATTTAACACAAAATGGGCCCATTTACTTATATAACCTATTTATATTATACACTCAGTGAGCAGTGTACTAGGTACAACACACACTAACACACCTCTAACACATTGGTGTCACTGCAGTGTTGAAAATGATCCCCCACACAAACCTGCATAGTGCTGGTCCTGTGGGGGTCCTGACAATTGAAGAACACAGTAAAGGGGGGCTAAGAAAGTATGTAGAAAAACAGATGTACTACAGTCTGTAACTGTACAGATACAAAATGCACCTGTATGTTAGGTGGAGATGATAAAGTAGACAATGAGTCCAGATACAAGGCAGGTGGCCCTAATAAAGTGCTCAGTGAGTGTATGTCTCCAAAAGTATGCAGACAACCATTATTAATTGCAATAGAATTTACCATTGATACAGGTGCTCAGTTGCACATACAACTTGTATAATCTCCAAAAAAAAGCCAACAGAACAGGATGTTCTGGAGCAGCTGTATTGGGCTTATGGTCACCATGCCTAATGGCAAGCATCAACTAGAGGGGTATAAAGCTCCCCAGTGTGTGATGGAGCACAATCGTACTTGACTTTACTTATGCTCCTGTGGTCATTGCAATCAGTTCTCACAGCAATGTTCCAACATCTAGTGTAAAGCCTTTCTAAAAGAGTTAACACTGGATGTAGGTGAAACAATGTAAGCAGGTGTCAATCTTTTGGATAAACTGTGTGTTTAAAATTGTTACCTTAATTGTGTGTGTGTGTGTGTGTGTGTGTGTGTGTGTGTTTGTGTGTAAAACATGGCTAATTTGAGAGTAAATAGATAAACGTACAGTATGAGGAGCACAGGGTGCTGATTGCTCTCATCAAAATCCAGAGGGAAGCTGAGCTCCAACCGCAGAACTGCAAACAAATCCTCATTATAAGATTCATCACTATGAACAAACCTCCGTTCTGCTACCACCTAAAATGTGTTTGTTATTACCACAAGCCCCATTAGTACTATAAAACCCACCATTTTGCTTGCGCTGACCAAATGTGAGTTGCACTGACCACATCTCTGTCATTTCTGTGTTGCTGCTAATGATGGTGTTTTGTTACCCTGGTTATTGTAGAGTAACGTTCGGATCTCTCTGCGTGGGATCTGTCTCTGTCTGAGTGATTCTCTGAACTCCAGACCGGAATCTAAAGTCATATGACCTGCAGAAACAGAGACAATGTATCACCTTAGACCAACGCACCTACAGAGGGCGTGCACGGATGTCACTTTCCTGTCGGAATACGTTCTCAGTATGTGAGACTGAGTGCCAAAACATTCTACAACAAACTTGGGTTAATTACAGGTAACAGTAAAAAGGGGAAAGAATCAAGTGATTGCCTGTTTCAATTAAAGGCAGCGGGCCTTAAAAGTAAACTAAAATTCTTATGGTCATTGTTATCTTCAATGTTTCTCCATTCCAGGTTTAACTTTCACATCTACAAAGTTATCTGTCTAACTGTCTAAACTTCGTCTAAAATCTAATCAGCATTTTATAAATCATGTAAAAGAAAATGACAGATGATAAATTTTTAATTGATGAGATGTTAATACAGTATATAACTTAAGGTATGATTTTACCCCAATATCCAACACATCTCACACAAAATGGCAGCTGGAAATCAACATTTTCTGTGCCTGGAATCCAGTTGTTTCTGTGAACTGCAGTAATCCACATGAACCAGAAGTCAGCTTCTTATATGAATTTTCCTTTTCCACCTTAAATAGTACAGCAGTTACATTCTTTCTGGCACTTCCGGCATTATAATAACTTATGCACCACTAAAGGTGGAATAGGAAAATTTGAACAAGAAGCTGGTGAATAGGAAGCTGACTTCAGACTTGTGTGACTGATTTGCTTTTCTTTTCTTTAGCTTTCAGTAGTCTGTAGAAAAAGCAGCTCTTTCCCATTTTAGCCATATTTATACTGAACGTTAACAATGCTAGTCAGTTAACAATGCCAGTTTTACTTGCACAAAGACTGTGTGCATCTCCTCCAGACGGCATGCGGATGTGGGCCACATCTGCCCAAGATATGGTGCTGCCGGCCCATTGCTGGGACTGGCAATCTGCATGTGACTCAAAGGTGGCCCACATATTTAAAACACACATTTGGTCCACCTGCCCTAAAACAGATCTGGTCCACCTCTGGCACAGAGACAGCAGTACTTTTGCTATCAGGGCAGTGACTCCTGACATATACACACATATACACACACCATCACATGCAAACCTTTTTTACAATAATAATAATTGAGAATTCATGTGGTTACTCTATACACTAAAGTCAATAAAGTCAGTTCTGACATGAATATCTAACAGGGAAACAATCAGTAGAACCATGCTGTTTGTCTTTACCATTTATTTAAACAGAAATGAACAATTAAGGGTTGATTAATCTGTTTATGTTAATCAAATTCATGGTATATACCTGCTGGTTCACAAATACAACACTGCCTAGTTGTTTAACATGCAGTACAGCCAGCTACCCTTTTAAAAAGCAAAACAAGAACCAACTATTTTTAATTTATGTAATAGACTGTTGTTTTCTGCACCCGGAGCTGAGCCTATGCATCTGTAAAGGTCAGGACATTTAATTCCTTCCTTCAGTGTTAAATAAAATAAAGGTGGAGGAGCCGCCACAGAGTTCCGAAAACCTAGGCAGTGGCTTTAAATAGCCAGTAATTATCTGATCTTTAGCCAGGCATGTGATAATTTAGTTTTATTCCGAGGTTATTACTGGCAAAATACCCACTGAGTCATTAAAGTGGAGCACTGAAAATGGCCTGCCAAAAAAGGAAGAATATTCATATTCTGACATTCAGAATGGCCAAGTATTCTAGTCAGCTGTAATTAGACTGAGCAGTCAGTTCATTTTATTTGTCTTTGTGCATGTGTGGGCATACGCTTTTGTGTTTAATACTCACATGTCATGTTGCCGAGCTGATGTGCAGTAGTTTTGGGAACACCAGGCCCTGAGAAAAATAAATCATGAATGCCTTAACTAATCAAGCAAAATATTTTACCTTAAGTGGGCCAGCTGAGATTCTGCTACATTAGATTAAGTCTTAGAAATGTGAAAATTACGGTTAAGCATTATTTTGTCTCTTGAAAAATAGGGGTAGATGTCCAAAAGCTTGTAGACACCGGGCTGTCTGGCATTTCTTCAAGGGTATTAATAGCTACAGTAACAGTCTCTACTAGATTTTAGAACATTGCTGTGATAATTTAATTGCATTCAGCCACAAGAGCATTAGTGAGGTCACAAACAGCAATCCATCTCATAAATCAAAGGGATTCAGTGCTCCACAGTTCAGTGTTGGGAGGCTTTATACCCCTCTAGCTGACTCTAGCATTAGGCATGGTGACCTTAATGTGTGGCTACTTCAGTGTGTTCCATTCTACCGTTATTTCTTTTCTATGGAGATTATACAAGTTCATACAACATGTTCAGCTGAACACTTTCAAAAGCAACTGGTGCATCTTCAAGCAGCTGAATGCATTAATTAGTAAGGATATTGATATTTGAGGACATGTAGTGCATGTGTGTATTACTGTGAAATAGTGGGGGTGTACCTGCACAGCGCAGTAGTACTGCTTGTGAATCAGAGCTTAGGGAAGCATCATAGTAGGAGCAGTAAGGCTTGAATAGAGAACATGTCAAACACTCTCGATGAAATGGATCCACTGTGCTTACCCTGAAGAGACAGGTCAAAACACAACTGTCACACACTGTACATAAGTCTTTAAAAAGGGGCATAAATACACAATAGTGTAATTTCTGTAGTAGTGCTTAACCACTCTAACTCTAGGGGCTACTTTCCTGGATATGGATTAAACAAAATGTTTTACTCAATTGCATTAACAATGGTAGTTCATCATCGATAATCATTTTTACTCCAGGGTCTGAGAAACTGGCCCTGTGCAAATTACTTAATTATTAACCATAACACATATTATTCAGTAACTACCCTTGCCCATAAATTATACTTTCTGTAGTTTGACTTTTTAGGATTAATTTCAGATGAGCTATCCGTTTTTTCTTCAATAATATTGATTGTATTCATTGTATTGTAATATACCCTGCCTGGAGATAAAAAGCCACAGTCCAGATAAAGATTGGACTCTGGAGCAAAGGAAAAAGGTCATGTGGTCTGACTGGTCCTACTTCAGAGGAACGAGCGAGTCAGAGTAAGATATGGTTCGACTCTCCCATCATCAATACAAGATCTTGGCTAGAAATGAATCTGGATGGAAATAAATGTTGTCAAAACAATGCCAGAGTAAATGCATGCCGTAATCACAGTTAATGGAGCACAGTTAGGTGCTCCAATGAAAAATGTGTGACGTTTACTAATATACTGTATTTTGTAAGTGTGTATGTATGTGTTTCTATATTAAGAAAGCTGTGCTTGTGCTCCCTGTTTTTATCTTAGCAAGGTCATCTTTGTGTAGAGGTGTGGATTGTTCTCACAGTTGGAGGTTCTCATCCCTCCCATTTCACTCATCATAACTCACTAGCAGCTCAACACAGACATATAAACTGTACACAGAGCCAACAGCCAACATCAAACACAGTTACAAATATTTTATTTGATTAATGTAACTAAATTATCAGAGCTGATTTCCATTAATTCTCACAGGGGATACTGGAGTAATGATCACCTGCACATGAAAGCTTCTGGATATTGCTCACCTGTACAGGTGTCTGTGAGAGGCTCCACCTTCTGTGCTGAGGTAATAACTACAGTGAAACAATGCAGAATGTTATTATGACTTACCAATATTATTATGTATGTGACGAAGAGACAGAGAAGAGAGTCTCTCTCTCTCTCTCTCTCTCTCTCTCTCTCTCTCTCTCTCTCTCTCTCCATATATATATATGGAGGAACAGAAAAGTATATGCCTGTGTGCATGTGTGTGTGTTGGTGTGTGTGACTCACACAGTGTTCAGGCTCTCGTCGTAGGCCAGAATTTTAGTGACCTCCCAGCTACCAGAGGTCAGGTGTCGTATGTTGACCTCTGAGCCTGCACCCTGAGCTCAGGACAGAACAGAGGTGATGTAAAGAGCACAGTTATTGGCTGTGTCCAAAAGACTTACTAACTATTTAGTGTGTTATTTTTCGAGTACGTCATTACTTATTAGTGTGCAAAACACAGTGAAGAACATCCAGAATTGCAGAGTGTAGAGTAAACCCATATAATGTTAATGTGTTAATTTGTTTACTTTGGAATTCGGGACTTCTGTTCCCTATAATAATGTTTCTGTATAGTGCTCTTGACTGTCCTCAAGGGTTAACTTTGATGATGAGTCTCATGGTATTGTGTTTAGTATCTGCGTTTGCTTGAGTATGGCTGTGTGGAGAGTGTCTCTACCTGCTCTGACATCATGGTGAGGTGGCGAAAGGATCCATTGCTGCCATGCTTTATGGGTAATGTCATAAAAAATATGGTTCCATCTTTGGAAAACACAGGTTCTTCATTCTGCATCAATGACATAGCAGGACACTGATAAACTCCACCTACTCAATAAAACTTTGTCTTAAGGAAAGTATTAAAAAACCGAGTGCCTGATTAATTACACATTTTGAGCCAATTCCAGGCACAAATCGGACACAATCTGTCCATGTGTTATGTACGAAACTTGTACATCAGCCTAAATTCACAGTATGGTCTGTGTACATGGTAAAACACAAAATGCACTTCTCCTCCTTATGTATATTCATATGGGCCATGCAAAACAAGGGAGGACTGTGCAACATGTGGGTGGGGATAATACACATGCAGCTGATTATTGCATTAGACATGTTGTTAAAAGACTTTATTTAACAACGGCTGCAGACATGTACCCATGATCCAGCTGCAATATGCATGCAGTACCTGTATTAATGTTTCATAATCTCTTTGTTTAGCTGTAGAATGTTTTGATGGGAAATCCCTTGATTTTGTCTTAACACTCTTCATCATTGAGTTTCCTTGGTGGTTTTATCTCAAGCTGGCTGATTATTTCTCTGTGCATTTTATAAGTGAGCAGCTAGTGGGAAGAACTAGGAGGAGGAGGCTGCAGTCTAAGTAAATTGAACGTTACATTCAGGGGTATAGTGCAACTGCATCAAGGCACACTGAGCCTGTATTCATATGTACATCTGGGCCATAAACTTCATAATACCATAGTGTGAACATGCTAATTACCGTTACCTGCTGGTCGATCCACTTGTCTGAAGTCATGACATGTTTCTATGGTAAGAAAATCGCAGGGTAAAGAGTTACATTAAGTCAACCACAAGAACAGTCATCTCTGTGTTTGCGTATGTGTATTTGATGTCCATCAACAAAAGCAATCATCTATTTGTGTGTATGTGTCAGTCAGCATGAGTAAACATCTATGGAAGTGTATATTTGCATGTGTGTCAGTCAGTAACAATAAACTCACACACATTGATGCTTGTGATTGTACAAGTGTGAGCATGAGTGTGTGTGTGTGTGTGTGTGTGTGTATTTGTCTGTGTGTGTCAGAGATCACCCACCCTTACACATTTTCCAGTGTGTATGTAGCACAGTGAGAGGATGGATGTGTTCTGAGCTCTGTTCAGCCAGCGCACAGCCACACACTCCTCAGTCACCCACCTCACCATGCTAATGTAGTACTCACTAGCAAACAAACACAAATATGTTTACAAGCACTTTGAAATTGAACAGTGTTTACAGTGTTTCCGCATAATATAAACATTATTTATTGTTCATTGCACATATTTTAACCTTAGGGTAGCAATTATTGAGCCATATACTGCTCTCTAGCCCACTTAAACCTCTCACAGTACTGCACATTTTATATTGTCAAATATTTTTTTTAGTTTCTTTTTATTCCATTATCAAACTGTGCTTAAGTATGTGCTAAAACACAACTAACTACAGCGATAAACATGGCTTACAAACTGATTCTGATTCTCATATTATCAAACATCACCAGATATTTTACATTGTTTCATCCCATGTGAGTGGGTGGACAGTACCTTTTCTCTAGGCTGCTCGGGGGCAGCAGCTCTTTAGTGTGCGATGAGCCGTCCAGACTGACAACACTCAGCTTCACTGTAGGATTTACCTGACCAAACTGACACACACACACACACACACACACAAACACACACCTCATTAGCATAAGTGATTTGTGCGGTCAATTAGCTACTGTGCTCTCAAATCAGTGTTAAAAATACGGTTATAAAACCTGTATGAGTAGTTACAGGCTTTTTGATTTACTTTTCACAACTTACATTAGGGTCATTTCACACATATCCCGTTTAAGAAAATACAGGGTTGAAAAACAGTTAAACTCAATACTTTAAAGGTACATACTGTAAGATGTTGACAGCAATTAGTGGTGAAGTTGCCTATTGCAATCAATTGCATAGCCATTTTTTGGCTAAAGCTTTCATTTTTGAAGTGTGTATAGCACAGTAGTGTGCTGTGGACTCGGTGCTGAGTTCTGCTTCAGCCAAACCACACGCAACCCAACAGAATTACCAGTAGAACGGGATCCTCTGGAACAGCAGCACACAAGTTTAAGGTCAGCATGCCCAGTGGCAGCTAGAGGGGTACTGTGCACTGTCCAAAATAAATTTCGAATTTTGTACAACAATGGTCTTTAGGTCCAACTGTGTACCTTGAAAAAGTAATTATTATTTAATTGAGTATAATTATATATTTAATTAAATAAAAGCCTGGAGGTTGTATGGAGTATACTTAGTGTACTTATGCAACTTAATATATAAATAAAACTGCAATGAAATATGGTGCAATTCTCTAACTTCAGGTTCTGCAGACATAATACTGAGGATACCACCCCCAGTGACACGAGGGGTACCATCTCAGTGACAGTTTAGTACACTTTGTTCTGAGAGTGTGGAACTGTGTTCTGTCGAGTGATCAAGCACAATCCAATGTTTGTGATCCATTGCTCAATAAAGGGCATACAACTATTTATACCCTTATTCTGAAGAAACACAGGATGAGTAGTTGTATACAAACATTTAGACAAATAATGTATGTGCATATAGTACTTTCTCTCCCTCTCTCTCTCTCTCTCTCTCTCTCTCCTCATTACTGCAGTTACCTAACCTGACAGCAGCAATAAGACTGATTTGCAGAAATAACCTTCAGCCTTTCTCTCTACAGAGGCTGTTGTCCTTAATGTAGGTGTATAATGATCTTTTGTTGTGTGTAGTCATATTAGTCTGCAGTTGTATCATTAGGCTTGTTTCTGTCTCTGAGGAAGATGCGTTTCTTGACTTCTGCAAAAAGTCACACACTCACTAATAAACACAGTCAGCTCTGTGTTATTTGCATACATGTTCACACAATCCACTAAAGCCTTATTATTCTGAAATGACTTTATATTGACAGAAATGATGTGTTACAGGGTTAGGAAGAAGAACACTTTCATCATCAAATCCCCCCAAAACAAAACCCTCTCATCGTTTCCATCTGCGTGTGTGTGTGCACACGTGTGTGTATTTATCGTAGTCATGATTGCTGTAATTGAGTCCTGTGCCCTTGGACTGAAAGGCATATTTATTCTAAATTAATCACATCTGGCTGTCCAATCTGAATATGAAATAAGAAAACACTCTGATTATATGAATTGGCCTTTGTATGTCTGCCACTCCATTCAAATACACATGGTCAGCAGCTGCATGAATAAAACATGACAGAATTTAGACGAGCTGAAAGGTGAAAGCTAAAGGATGTACATTATAAATGTCACCTGCTCCATTCTTCTGTATATCTCTTTGGTCCTAAGGAGAGGTCAGTCTGAGAGAGTCTTTGTGTGTTTACCTGCTTGTATATGTATATGAACATGTTGGTGTTTTTATGGCATGTACATGTCAGGCATCAGTGTGAGTATTGTGCATTATATAAGTGTACATTATTATGCATGCTATGGTTTCTGTGACTACAGTACTGTGTAAAAGTAAAAGACAACCATTCATTTTTTTTAAATTCCCAGTCAAAATTAGCTACAAGTTATGGTTTTCATTGATATTTCTGAGAAGATTAGATATAAGATGATCCACTTGTATAATGTAGAAGAAAATCAAAGGAAAATAAGTGATAAAAACAGAATACTCAGACAACTGGGGGGACAGTATTATATAGTTCAAAACTTATAGAGAAAATAAGACTCCTATCAACTGTGCAAGGCCTGCTAGACCACCAAAATAAACAGCGTATCTCTGAGAAAGGAGATAAAATCAAGCCTGCCTAAAAAAAAAAGTATCCACCCGTTAACAAACTGTGCCTCAGAAACTGAGGCAGAGCAAGAGGATGACTAATTTAAATATCAGGAAGTTTATGCAATTTAAAACAAAACAGCTGTATTGATGCCTGTTTATGACACATTGCTGTGCCAAGAATGGTCCAGCACCCATATAATATCTGGTCATTGTATGGTAGTTGTTTCCGAAGAGTGACAGATTAGAAGGAAGCTGATAAATTGTGAATCAACAAATGGCCTACAGTCAGGGAATGTAAACCTACAACATGCATTCATACAGTACCTGATAACTGAGCAATGAGCATGTGCTGTTTTTTTTTCATGTGTACCCAGTATATATGAATACATTTTACATATTCAGCAGTTGCCAGAGCAACTTAAAATGGTAGGTTAAGGTTATTTTCCTCAAGAACTCTTTGTATAGCAGTACAGAGGGTGTTATGTGACTCACAAACTAAATGTAACAATGACAATTAATGCAAATAAATGGTGTTTTGAGGTAACAAAGACCATCTGAGCTGCCTCTGCTCCACTTGATTCTATGGAAATGTGTGGCATAATAAATTTAAATTCATGCAACAATTTATGTTTTAGTACTATATGGCATTCCTGGATGAAACTGGCTAATATGATTATACTATATGTGTATATGTGAGTATTTACCTTTGGGTAAGGGTAGTGTACTCCTCGTGGGTAGAGGGCCCCAGTAAAATGTGGCAGCAGCATGTTTGGTACGAGCGTGTCATTGATAGTCAGGAATGCTAAGCTGGACCCCTCTGGAGACCACCAGTGAGCTATTGATGAGTGCAGGACCTCCTCTGTCATTCAACACAAATACACAACAAAATACCACAGTCTCTGAATTACACTCCATCAGTGAATTACACTCCATTTATCATCTCTCTTATTGAATCGCTCCCCAAATACATACATTCTTACAAAATGTGTTACAAAGGGGTCTTTAAGTGAAGCTACAGAAAAAACACTTTTAATTCCTTAGAGAGCCATGTCTGAAATAAAAAAAAAACATTTGTAAAGAACCCTCTAAATATTTAAAAAAAAATATTTTAAACAAGATCAGTTTTTAATTTCCATCTTTCATACTTTCAAAAGTACAAAATAGGAAAAAGGGCCCAAAGCAAACATTTTGGCACTCTATGTTGTAAATACTTAGTAACCTCCTTTGGCAAGTATCACAGCTTTGTAGCCAGCTAATAGTCTTTCAGTTCTTGTTTTGGAGATTATTGGCCTATTATTATGGACCACCTTGCATGCTCTGCTCTTTTGAGGCCTATCCAAGAATTTTCAGTGATGTTTAGTTTGAGGGACTGTAAGGCTCCATGGCAAAACTTTCAGCTTGCACCTCCTAAAGTAATACATAGTGGATTTTGAGTTGTGTTTAGGATCATTATCCTGTTTCAGAAGCCACAGTATCATCTTTTGCTTTTTACAGAGGGTGTCATTTTTGCTTCCATAAATTCCAGGTATTTCATTAAAGCAATTCTTCCTTCTACCCATGAAATATTCCCAGAGACACCGGCTGCATTACAAGTCCAAGGCATTGATCCACCTCAGTTGGAGAGGTATCCATTTCATGAAATTCTGCACCCTTTGTTTCTCCAGACATACCCATGCTCATTGCTGCCAAAAAATTCCATTTAAACTTCACCGGTTCTTAGGATTTGTTCTTCAAAAAGCATCAGACTTGTTGCAAGCTAGGTTTTCCAGTGATGACTCTTTCATGATGGTCATATTTAAGGTGGTGTGTCTACACAGTAGAACAGTGCACCTCCACTCTAGACCAGTGGTGGACAGTAACAAAGTATATATAATTCAGTACTAGTTTTTTGTGTATCTTTCCTGAAGTGTTTCCATTTTTGGGGACTTTTACTTAAACTCCACTACAGTTTAAAGTCAAATGTCTTACTGTTTACTCCACTACATTATATGAAAACTGTTGTTCCTTTTGTCTTATGTGTCCATAAAAATGTAACATGTACAAATGAAAAGAAGAGCGAAGTGAGCACACCAATCAGGATACAGCACACATTTCGTTTTGAGCTTGTTTTGACCTTTTGGACAGAGCTTGGTTCTACCTAATGGAAACCGTTTGCCTTCAGTGTTTTGGACTTATGATCATTTTAGACATCAGTGTCTAATAATAACTAATAATGACAACTGTTGTACCAAGAGAATATTTTACCTCGGTTATCTTTACTTTAACTCAAGTACATGCTCTGCAAAATCATCCTTAAGCTCTCCTGCAATCACAAATGGGGATTTAGATTTGCCATTCTAGCAATCCTATGAGCAGTTTTCTCTGAAAGCTTTCTTGGTCTTTCAGATCTCAACTTTATCTATAATGTTCCTGTTAACTGCTATTTCTTAATTACATTACCTGAAAATGCTTTTCTCGTCTTCTTATAGCGTCCTGCTGTGGGCATCAAATATTTTAATTTTACAAATGCCAGGCAGCTGCTTAGCCAGGAGCCCACGGCAGCTGACAAGGTTTAATTAAGATTTTAGACCCTCAAGTTATCCTTAGTTTAGACTATAGTTATCTAAGAGCTCTTAGGGTGCACAAACTTTTGCATGGTGCTCTTTTGTTTTTGTTGTATATATATTTACAGGGGTTGGACAATGAAACTGAAACACCTGTCATTTTAGTGTGGGAGGTTTCATGGCTAAATTGGACCAGTCTGGTGGCCAATCTTCATTAATTGCACATTGCACCAGTGAGAGCAGAGTGTGAAGGTTCAATTAGCAGGTAAGAGCACAGTTTTGCTCAAAATATTGCAATGCACACAACATTATGGGTGACATACCAGAGTTCAAAAGAGGACAAATTGTTGGTGCACGTCTTGCTGGCGCATCTGTGACCAAGACAGCAAGTGTTTGTGATGTATCAAGAGCCACGGTATCCAGGGTAATGTCAGCATACCACCAAGAAGGACGTTTTCCTCCACCAGCATCACGTAGTGACCTGGCCACTATCCTGCAAGAAGAATGGCTTAAAATCCCTCTGACCACTGTGCAGGACTTGTATATGTCATTCCCAAGACGAACTGACGCTGTATTGGCCGCAAAAGGAGGCCCTACACCATACTAATAAATGATTGTGGTCTAAAACCAGGTGTTTCACTTTCATTGTCCAACCCCTGTATATATATATATATATATATATGTATCCTTATGTAATGTAAATGTTTACATAATGTATAATGCAAAAGTTCCTAGAGGTAGAAGTACTTTAAACTAAAGGTTCACAAAAAGGTTCAGACAGAAATGTGCATAAAGCAGTAAGGCAAAAAGTAAGTAAAAGTAGAAGTTGCAAGTGGATAGAAGATTAGAGCAGGTTATTTCAGGACATAGGCAAGAGAAAACAAACTCACAGTGGGATGGTGATGTATGAAGCAGGTGCAGGTGTGGGAGTATAAACATTAATCTGAGTTGAAGTAAATTTGTACAGCAGATATTGTAAAAACAGTTTTTGTATAGCATGTTACAACTGTATTTCACCCACATGCATGCACAGTTGTCTGTTGTACCAGTGGCTAATCTGCCTTATTATCCTGATTGAAATTACATGTGCACTGCTGATTCCAACTGTGTTAAGAAACTGGGGTTATAGTTAAACACAAAGAACTGCCCTGCATGTTTGTGAGCAATAAGCTTAATATCAGCACTGTCAGAGCACAGGCTTTACAGAAGCATTGTGCTACTTACTGAATTTCTCTTTAAAGAGAATATGTTCAGTGCTAGACCTTCTGTATTAAATTAAATGTATTCACTAATTTATTTCTATTTAAAATTATCATTAAATCCTCACTGAATAAAAGAATACAGCAGATCGGCAGATGTAAGTGCTGAATATGTAAATAAGTATGTGATTTGGTGAATCAAACAGCAAAATCATTTTGTATAACAACGTTTATTAGGTGATGGTTAATGTAGTGATGTCTTAAGACAGTTCTGGGACTTTTTTAAACTGGAGGTGGACAGAGTGATGTGTTGCTATGGTAGCAGCAAAGAAAAGACCTTGAGCTTGAGCTTGATCTGAAAAGGCTGAAAATCCACATGGTGTAACATTTTAAGAGGAAATGTTAATGCTGCAAGAAAAGAGGGATTTGTTGGCCCATTAACAAAAACAGGCAATCATTTAGCAGATTAAATAAGTATGATAAACGTCACTTTTAAAGATGAAATGTTTGTGATATTAGGTCGCCCATGTGCATATGCTTAGCTTCAGTATTGTGTTTACCTTCATACAGCCAGTCAGGGATGCCGTTGAAAACCAGCCCGTCTCGGCCTGATGATGTCAGTCTGAGAGAGCTGCTCTTTACATCCGACTGGTAATAAATGTTGTTTTCAAAAATGTAAATCTGAGATAAAAAGGAGAGAGAAAGAGAGAGAGAGAGAGCACTATTGAAGTCTTTAAATATGCTATATACAGTAACATGAATCTAAATTAATTGTTGTTACATTTGTTGGTATTTAATTGAATGATAAATTAAACAATGTAGATTGACTGACAGTGCACACCAACAAGATTCTTTAAAGATGTTATACTGGAAACAGCAAGACCTTATTAAATTATATACTGTTTTTATCTATTTACGGTATTTTCTCACCTAGTTATCTGCCCCGAGATTTAATGATTAATAAAATAATAGTTGATGACAAGCACAGATGTAGTATGATGCCACCTCCCAAAAAAACAAAATGATAGACTGGAAATTGTTACATCCAGTCTTTGCTGCCCGTTTCTGCCTTTGTTTAACTTCCTTCATGTGTTTACTGTCATGTGCTTCTGTTTCTGTTTTGCTTTTCAAGCTCCTCTTTTGCTTCACCCCTTTGCCTTGCCCCTCACCTGTGTAATCTGTGGCCCCGCCCTCTCGTTACCCCATGTGTTTCTAGTTTACATAACATCAATTTCCACTGCTATGCCGATGACACGCAATTGTATATTTCAGCTAGACCAGATGATCCACTTCAACTTAATAAGATAGAGGACTGTGTTAAAGACATAAAAGACTGGATGTGAAGTAACTTCCTCCTGCTTAACTGCTTAACAAGCTGTCTGCATTATCACTCAATTTTAATAGCTTCTTAGTCACACCAGGTACATCTGTAAAAAGACTTGGTGTAACGATCGATCCTGATCTGGCCTTCGATGAGCATATTACTAATATCACTATAATAGCTTTTCTACATCTACACAATATTGTAAACTAAGAAATGCACTGTCCCTACAGGATGCAGAAAAGCTAGTTCACGCCTTTATTACTGCAAGGCTGGGTTATTGTAATGCCCTGCTTTCTCGTTGTTCCAGCAAAAGTCTTAACAAACTTCAGTTAGTCCAAAACGCTGCAGCCAGAGTCCTTACAAGAACTAGAAAGTTTGATCATATCAGCCCAGTCTTATATAACTTACATTGCTTACCAGTTAAATTCCGCATTGAGTATAAAATTATCCTTCTGACGTATAAAGCTCTAAATGGCCTCACTCCTCTGTACCTCACTGAACTTATCTCGTATTATGAACCATCACGTGACCTTAGGTCTCAAAGTGCGGGCTCTCTATTAGTGCCTAGAATTAACAAAGTTACATCAGGGGGCAGAGCCTTTTCATACAAGGCCCTACCTTGTAGGTTAAGAATAACCTACCAGTCAGTGTTCGGGACTCAGACACAGCCTCAATCTTTAAGTCCAGGCTTAAACCCTACCTGTTTAGTCGAGCTTTTGGTAATCAGTTTTTCTGCTAGATAAAAGGTGCAGGTCTAGGGGTCCACTGACAGAGAGTGTTTGGTAAGCTGGGAATGTTGGTGCTGTCATCCCGCTGCTCTTCATGTTCACTCAGGTTTGTTGACGGTGGAGCAGGGGGGCGCTGACTTGTCAGGGAGCCCTCATGTCTTTGTTACCTTCTGGCTCTCCCTTTTAGTTATGCTGTAATAGCCAGGCTTGCTGGAGTCACTGCTGCACTCTGTTAACACCATACAGTGTGTTCAGATCTTCTGTCTGGTGTTGACCCGAGCAGGATGGGTTCCCCTTTTGAGTCTTGGTTCCTCTCGAGGTTTCTTCCTTTGAACTGAGGGAGTTTTTCCTTGCCTCTGTCGCCCTTGGCTTGCTCACTGGGGACTCGGACACCAGATTCTTTGTAAAGCTGCTTTGTGACAACATCTGTTGTAAAAAGCACTATATAAATAAATGTTGACTTGATTTGACTAGTTTGATCTCTGTGTATTCATACTCCTAGTTGTTCACCTGTTTTTGCTCAGTGTTTGGTTCCCCTGCCTGTTTTGCTGTGTCTATGTACAATCTGTGTACAATTAAATCAAAGTTAGGTCTAGCAAGACTGGAAATAACCAATTCAGGAAAACAAAATAAATGAGATTATATTATCAAAAGCAGCTGGCTATTGAAAGCTCTGTTTGGGTGATATACAGTAAGGATATTACATCAATATTTTAGTAGCTGTGAGGGCAACTAAAACAGAGACTATGCTGCCATGAAGATGAAAAGAAAAAAACAACGATAACAACCAATCAGAAGTTGTGATGATGTCCTTTTATAACAGCTAACATCAACAGCGGGCTGTCTCCAGAATGTGACAAGTGTTGGAAATTTCTAAAATAAGACATTAAATAAGACATTAACATTAAAATAAGACATTAACATTATGTAGCGATTTTAGCCTAAAATAACAGTTTCAAAATCATTTCAAAGGCACACTGACTTATTATAATAGATAGATCAGTGTCTCTGTCATTGTCAGTTCTATAGCACTATATAACTTTGGAGGAGTAGGCATGAGACCTCTCATGAGAACTGTGTAATGCTTTACGGCACTATATCAAACAATGGGTCTTTAACTAGCTATTCAGTTTTCTTCAAAAGCTTGCACACCTCTCAGTTAGCTTCTTATAAATTACACTTTGTAACAAAATACATGTACAATATATATACTGTGACAGTCATGTATACTGTGTAGCCTATATCATCATCAACAAGATTTGATTCAATTACATACATTTTCCACATTCAAACACTTACAATGTAGCAAACAATGTAGCAAAACCCCAAGAGCAAAAACAAAAAAAGTCTCGAATTTTAAGTCCTTAATGCTAATCTGGGAGCATATTTTAACTGGGAGAAGAGGCTAAAAGCGTATGAGGAAATATTCTAGTATTTAAGGATTAATTTCTTTTGTCCACATCAATATAATACCAAGGTGACTGTGGTAGAATTTAAGTAGAAGGCAGTGAATGTTAGAGGCAGAATTATAGCATCATCTACACCTCCATTCATCCTTCTGGACACATTGAGCATGTCTTCTTTTTTTATAGCCTCCTACGAATTGCAGAATGTTACATAGTAGTAAAAGAAGTAAAATAATAATTTTGCACATGCATCAATAAAGTTGTTTCATATTGTTGAAACAGGGATTCCAGACTTGTGAATGGTGATGTAAATAATTTCATAAGTTTACAGAAAATGTGAAATCATGTGCGTTCTGCATTACTGCCTGTTTGACACTAAAATCTTTTACAATGTAATGACAAAGAAAAATACACAAAGATATGAAATGGCAATAAAACAGAGAAACTTCATCTGATGCAATAGCCCACCGAGGTATGCAAAAATGTTCATGAATAACTAATCTCTCTCTCTCTCTCTCTCTCTCTCTCTCTCTCTCTCTCTCTCTCTATCTCAGTGAAGTGTTGCTTGTATCTGCAGCGCTGGTGGTGTTCCACAGTGTAAGATTAATCTACAAATGCATAAACATCTGAGCCATGCAGATACATTTGTCAATGATTGCTTAATTGCTTCCCTGCAAGCACACTGTAATAATGGTGGTATTATGCAATGCTAATTCACCGTGTGTGTGTGTGTGTAAGCCACACTGCAGTACAGCTCGCCTACAGCACTGCTGACATAACTCTGATATTAAAGACTGAGTGTATTTGTGTGCTTGTTCTTTCTGTGTAGAGAGCAGATGGTCGCTTGGCCTGTGTTAGTAGAACCAGAGACACTGTACAAGGACACTGCTTGGATTGCATAACACAGTCCGCCAACACAACATCACTGCAGTTGAGTAAATTGTGTCTGGATCACAGGTTAATTAAAGGGTGCACACCTGTGTGCTGAAATGTGCTGTTAGACTGTCTTGTCTGTGCTGCATGGTACTGTGTAGCATTAGATTAGCTTTGACTATCCTGTTCTGTTCTGTAGGACTGAGCCTGAACACATGGTGTACTCACCAGCTGTTGCCCCTGAACTCCCCAGGATGCAAACTGTAGAACAGAATCTGACACCTCGGGGGGGTTCAGCTCATGTACTTCCCTACACATACACACACACACACACACACACACACACACACACACACACACACACACATACACCTTTAAATCTGAAAATTTGAATTTGAAGTTCACTCTTCTTAGATATACTCATCTCTGTGTTTATGTGAGGTGGTTAGTTTAGTGCTTTGAAAGCAAATACCTGGTTTGCAAATTGTAGATCAGGTAAGACGCAAGGAAGGAGTACCGATATATCTGAAACAGTCAAGATTAGAACACACAGTGTTAGCAAGTAGAAAGTAATGAATTGTTTTTACTCCACTTAGCATATGAATATGTTTTATGCTGGTACTTTTTGAGTAGAATTACATCACTTTTTTGAGTTAATTTATACCTCACTACTTAATTCATACCTAATTTATACCTTAGTTTATTCCTCAATACGCATTATTAAAAACATGTTTCAGCTTATAAACCATAGAACCGCCTGTTAAATTAAAAGATTCGATTCAAAATGCCAATTTAAAAAAATCAGGTCGCTACAGCTCAGCCTCAGTGTGTTCGGAGAGGTCAGGTTTAGTGAGAAAAAAAGGAGATTATTAATTATTTTGAACTGCCTGTCAAAATCTCAGCTTTTCAAAACTCAACTTGCACCCTGAGGAAGCATACCAACAATTAGATGACGGTGTAACTTAAACATGTAACTTAAACATGTACTTTTAATATTTTCTTCTTAATTTGATGTTATAGAATAAATAGCATGGTAGCTATTCATTAAAATGAAAAGCTGTTCCTTGCATGGTTCATGGGAAAGGCATGTTAGCTAGATAACTCATTCAATGTAAGCAAATGATCAAGATGAAGATGCTTTAGGTTGTCAACAAAAATCACAATATTAATTAAGAAATCTTCCCATTTGCAAGTAATCAGGCTTTAACCTGAAAAAAATAAAAAACCCTTATAATATAATAATCTAATTATGACATGTCTAAGGTAAATCTTATGTTTCACATAGTACACAGAAAGATGTGTAAATATTGTTGCATTAGCAGAACATACTGTGATCAGGCTCAGTACTCAAGCCTGTATTTTTTCCTCAGGTAAACCATGGTTTGCACGGTTTTTAATAACATGGTCAAGCTAACTCAGTAATACTTTTCCCAGTCATCACAACCAGTCATTAACATTACTGATCTATGAATAGACTGCAAGAAATATCTGCAATCTCAAAAACAATATCACTCACAGTAAAGCTGGATACATACACTTTTATTGCAGTTTGTACTTAAAGTTCATATTTAGGACTTCAGACCTTTTTGATGTCGTATGTTAGAAGAACATAGTTGAGATCTGGTGACACTGTAAACTTGGAAGCCTTGAAGGTTGCCTGTAAAGAAAAAACAAAGATCATTATATGAATTATTTTAAAGTGAATCACTTTACAACATGAACACCGAAAATATACCAAAGTTAAGTGACTGTGATGTTAAACCATCCAGTAAAACCCACAAATACCACAGAAAAAAAGAAATGTGTGCTAAAACCCACAAAATACTAACACGCTTCACTCATTAGTGAGACCTAGACCACTGCTCAAAAGTTTAGAATCAACGTTTTCAACAATAACCTAAAATTAGCGTAAAATAAACATAAAATGAATTCAGTGTGCTAGAATGAAATCAGTGCACTAGCCCTGTGTGACTTCCCAGGTTTCAAATAATTAGAAGAAGCTACTAATAAAAAAAGAGAAAGAAGAAGAAAGCTGAATAACCATAAAGAATTATAACGAAATTAGCATTCCTAATATTTAAAAAAATGGTGGTCAAGTTTTGAGGCAGATGGAAAAATGGAAAACAAATTTGGTGCCTAATTTATATGATTTAGATCTACACGGTGTGTGCTATTACTGAATATACAATGCCAGAAGCATATTAATAAAAAGTGATTCCAAACTTTTAAAAAGTAAAATACATTTGAGATGCTTGTAAATGATGACAGTACACTTTTCGCATTATCACTGATTTGACATGTTTACTGTGATCATTGATTCAACATGTTTTGTGTCAGGGCACAATAATAGTCTGTACTGTTATAAAACATCTAGTTACACAGATGATTAAAATAAACACAAAATCACATATGTCATGGGCCCACACTTCAATGCCTCACTCTCATCACTACATAAATTACTTTTTAGTTTAATAGTACTTGATGAATAATAAGCTTGAAGATTTTTTTTTTTCTTCAAAAAAAATAATAAAATAACAAAAGTGTTCAAACGTAAGATAAGATAAGATAAGATAATCCTTTATTAATCCCACAGTGGGGAAATTTACAATGTTACAGCAGCACAGAGGAAAGAACAGAAGTGTCTGGAAATATACAAATAATAAAATAAGATCTATATATACAAAAAATACAGAAACTATAAACAAAATATTGCACATGGTGATGGTAAACAGATTATGCTATGCATGATGAATTTAGGTATTGCACATAGTGGAGCGCTAGAGCAGTAATAAATAAAGTAAGCAGTTTTATTGCACATAGTACAAATAGAAATAGACTACTGAGTTTTATTGCACATAGTAGAGATAGACTACTGTAGAAATAGACTACTGAGTAAAAGAAGTCATGTGGTTTGATACGAAATGCTCCTTTCTAAAACAACGGCGGTTTGCAGTGGTGGTGAAAGTAAACAGATATGGAAAGACAAATTAAATGCCTCTAAAAGTAACCTCACAGAAAACAATTACATGAAATGGTTATGAATATGTTGCCTGATGCCCAAGACATTGCTTTTCGACACATTGCTAAGTGGTTTTGGTCTAAAAGTTATTTTTTTATTTGTTCATGGCAGAAAGGTAATTTTTTTAAGGAAAACATACAGGAGTACATTGTATTTTAAGGAAGACCAATACAAAGAAAACTTCAGATTGATCACTATTTTACCAATATTAGCATTACATAAACACTGTGTGCATGATCCCTGGTCATTCTGGATAAAGTACAAAAAAATTGGCTTTATTTATGTTGTGATCATCACAACCTATGTTTCCTATCATCACTACTCAAAATGAAAAAGCAGAGCTGCTACGTTCCCTACCATCAACCATTTCATATTAAACCACTTTGAATTACATCTCAGTTTTTTGAACTGGTGAAATTGGTGTTTTGAGAGTGCAGAACAAGTCAATATATATAGTTACTTACAAACGTAGTGTTTTTCATTAAGAGCTCAGTCTGATTGGTCTGTAGGTCTGCTTTCATCACGTTACCATCTCTGGTCTTATAGATGATCTCCACCGCTGATGGAAGGAGAGAAAGACCAAGAAAGAGAGAGAGAAAGAGAGAGAAAAAGACAGCGTGTTTCTCTGTAGGCTTCTGCTGTTCTTCATCTCTGCTTTTTGACAGCACTGATTTGACCATCAGACCACACTGCAGACATTGAGCCATCCAGCAGCCCTCCAGCCAGCACCCGGACCCTCACCTTAACTCCTCCCATTAAATATTTACCAGGCCGAGTGGAGGCCGGGCAGGAAGCTGTTGCACTTTTCAATCATGAAAGTGTGTGTGTACGTGTTTGCAACTGCAAGTTTGCGTGTAGTGTGGAGAATCGGGCCTGAAAGGCGACTCTGCGCTGGGGCTGCGCTTAATGAGATTTCCGCCACGTCTCTACAAAGTCTGGGTAACACATGAAAGCACCCGGCAGGCATGAGAGGAAAGAGAAGAAGTGAAAGTGACAATCCTGTCAAGAAACAACTGATTCTAAGAAGTGGATAGAGAAAGACAAGCATTGAGGAGGGTGAGAGAAACACAGTAGAGATACTGAAAGAGGGACACAACAGCTTTTAGAAAGGATGAGGGAATGTAGAGTGACTGGGAGAGAGACATACTGTATTAGAAAGACTGAGAGAGAGACAGAGAGAGAGAGAGAAAGAGAAAGAGAGAGAGAGAGAGAGAAACAAAAGCAGTTTTAGAGATATGTAAAAAGGCAGAGCTACACTACAGAAAAAAATGAAATTGGATACACTAGCACAGTTACTACAAACTGTCTGGGAAAAGTGCACAGAATCTCTTGATGCAGAGAGAGACAGACAGAGAGTAACAGAATCCTCACTCCTCAGTGATCCTAAACAGGTCCAACCTGATTTCATTATCAGTCAAAGTGGTCATAGTCTCTCCTCCTTCATCTTCAGTGTTGGAGAGTTCAGCATCAAACTTCATACCTTAACTTCATACCTTGTTGAGCGTCTCTATAAGTGGTATGCAAGTTTTCCTTGCTTTTGAGCATGTTGCCATGCTGTAAGCGGGAGAACAACTTCTTCATCCTCTCATGTGGGGACTGAAGGCAGACTGGCACTACAGTGACTCACTATCAACTCTTCAGGTACAAAGTGGTATTACAAGACAGGAAGGGCTGGTGCTAATCAGTTAGCATGCTAACTTCAGTAAATATCTCTGCAACACAATACATAGATGTCTTTGACATGAGTGTCTAAACTGTTATTTCTTCACATTCTGTTCATAATTTAATTTAATTTTTAAATGTTTTAAACAAAAATTTTATACTAATTATGTCATCTTATATATTGCTCCTTTAAAAAGTACATATTTTTATTATTGCTACTACAACTATCATTGCTCCTGATGTTTATTTGGTCATTGTTGTTTTGTTGCTTATGTTGTTTTAATGCTGTAGCAACACTGTACTGTACCAGTAAAGCTGCCTTGAACAGAGCTGAACTGAAGTGAACAGAACTGAACAGATAAACAACAGTGTCACAGAGATTGAGAAAGACACATGACAGTAAAGCGGCTTTAGAGAGACTGAGACACACTCAGCTGTATGATAGAGACTGAGACAGACACACAGTAAAGCGGCTTTATAGAGACTGAGGGAGAATGGAGTGACATTATGGATGTGGTACCATGGGATCTGTGGAGAAAGATTTTGCCAGCAGGGCTGCAGCAAAACGAACAGCATCAGAGCTCAGAGAGAGTGATGCACTAACCACAAGCATGTTTCATTAAAAGTAGAATTAATGTTTTCCGTGTTTTAAATTGTTTTCTGAAGTCTACATGGAAGATATCATTGCTGTCCAAGGAAAAACAAGTATCTCTAAAATGTCAACTTTAAAAGAGAGAGCAAAAACCAGATCTAATTTTAATGTAAGTCAATGGAACCAGACCAAGCAATTATGGGCCATTTCTGTTGGTCCAATCATCATGAAATTTTACCCAATGTAAACAGAAGCTGCTGTGCTCGAATGATGCATAAAAGCAAAATTACAAAAATTGAGATACATGTTTTTCTTTGGACAACAACTATATGTGACTTTGGTAAGAATAAAAAAGCCCGGATGTGGTTTTACACATTTATTTACATCCTATGATTTGGTCCTAAATGAAACATGCTGTTCCCTTTTGTGGTGACCTCCAGAATAATTTGATGAGCTCTCCTCTGATTTGCTGGTTTACTGTGAAGCACCACGATGGTTCACATAGAAGCCTTGTGCTGAACCAGACACAGAGAGGAAGATAAAATTAAATTTTGTTGTATATAAGTCTTCTTGTATCCGCTCTGGTGTGAATAAATTAGGACGTGAGACTATTGAGTTAAGGTTAGTTACCGGAAAAAACTTGCTAGTAGTTAACATTACCTACACTGCCTGCTTGCTTTTAATCTTGACAGCAACACAAAGTCAATGAATATTAAACTAAAGTTGTTACATACTGTGAAACTATATGTTTAAGTCGTGGAAAGTGGAAAAAAGCATGGCTAAAACAGGTTGTGGTTACAGGTTGGGGATGTGATGCTAGTAAATGTGGACCTGCTCCTCTCTTCAGTCTTTTTGGTGTCAAAAGTCTACTCAGTATGGTCAAAGGTTTGAGAAGCTACCTCCTGGAAATTCTCATTGTTCTCAGTTAATTAAAGCATGTGTGTTTGTTTACCATCTGCAGTTTTCGAGTCTGTGCTTGGGCTGTAGCTTTAAGCCTAAACCTTCTGAAAAGATGCACAGAATGTTTTGCTAGATTTTTGCTTAATAACAGCCATAAATTCTAAAATTGGGAGCAGACATGGAGCAGACAGGGTTCCCTGATGTTTGACTGAGCATGGAGGGGTGAGTAGATAACCCAGAGCAGAGGGATTACAGAAACGCTTTGAGCAAGGAGTGGAATGTCTGCTGCTCCACTCCACTCACATGTGCTCCCAAGAAGCATATTGTCATAGTTTAGAACTGTGATATCACAGTGTTACAGTGCATTTTTACAACCCCAATTAAAATGTGTCAGGTGGTTGAACACAAATAAATTAAGTTGCAGCAACATAACAGCTATCTTTAAGCATTCTGTCGATGCAAAATATTTTGTTTAAGTCTGACCATTTTACATCATTTAGTGATGTAAATTCAAACCGTAATGCTATCTGTGTATTCATTTCAGGTTTAAACTATTTGAATTGTGCACACTGAAACCAGTTCTATAGCACATACTGTGTATCTGTTTATCTCTCTTTCATTCGTCCCTTTCTCGTTATTCTTCCCACGCCTCCTCCCTCTGCGGGTCTGACAGATCCATCCTTCAGCTCTGACACACTAGCTGTCTGGAGATCTAATAATTACACCACACATCTGGACTCATCTCATCTTCCTGAGTGTGTGTGTGTAGAGAGAGAGAGAGAGAGAGAGAGAGAGTGCGTGCGTGTGGATGTGCCTGTGTGTGTGCATGCATGTGTGTGTTCACCCTCTGGTCCCAGACTGATAATGCCAGCAGATGGAGGTTGTTTATGAGGTTTGATTCAGACAAAGACTGGCCTGAACACACAGACTGATATGAAATGGAAAGCTGGCGGAGGTCACTCACCACTGATCCACTGTGCCTCAGGGGCATGAACCTGAAACTCTTTCAGGAAGAGGTCATCCAAGGTTAGATGGGATCCCAGGGCTTTAGAGCCATCATCTGAATCAAAACAACACACACACATGGACACACACACGTATGCACATACACGTACACACACATATAGTTTAGAGAGTATAGCTATCAGGTTTAAGAGATCTTAAGATTAAGAGAATAGATTAAGAGAATACTCTTGGAAAACATTCAAATAAAATCTTTTAATCAAATTAATAATGCAGAATCATACACATATGATTACACAGAATCACACACTGTGTATATATGTGTATATATGCCTGTGTGAGTATGTGTGGTCGAGAGACCTTTAGACAGAAGGAAAATGGAGAGTCCGATCACTGACAGCACTGCTGCTATCACCAATAGAGAGATACCAATCCCCTTCCAGTTCCTGTCTGGACCCACCACATCACCCAGATCCTGGAAAGAGAGAGAAAGAGAGAGAGAGAGAGAGAGTGTTCATCTGTTATAAGGAGTGAGGAGGATTAGTTCTGAGAGTGAACTCATGCTTGTCTCACTCACCACACAGGAACTGCAGTAACAGCTGTGCTTTAGCTCACTGCAGTCCAGCAGTTGTGTTTTTATTAGCTATGACTTTCATCTTTTCACACTCATCAGAACAGAAGAGCTCACTAGCCTCCTCCCTGTGGCCTGCTCTTCACACTCTAGCCATCAGGGAAGCGAGCCTTTTTGCTGAGCACAGAATTGAGTGGGACACACAGAATTATACTCTTAACAGTGTGTGTGTGTGTGTGTGTGTGTGTGTGTGTGTGTGTGCGCACATGCATGCGTATGTACGGTTTTTGAAAGTCACTTTGTCCCTCATTCTCATCAAGTGGTGCCTCTCACTGAAGGACACTTGACCCTGCTCTCTGGTTGGCTGTGATGAAAACAGAGTGAAGAGTTTTGATTGGTTATGATGGGAACAAGGGAAGAAAAACATTCTCTGGATTTGTTGAAAAGCCATCTTCAAACATTCTTAGTGGAAACACAAAAATAAATTAAGCCCAAGTAGAACAGCCAAAGAAATGACCACAACATGATGAGGACTATTAAAAAATAGAATCTTATAATTGGTTTTCTGTCACAATGAGTTTTATTGCTTCTATTATAGTGGTCTGATGCAGTACCAAGTTTAGTGTCAAGCTGAAAATTCAGTTATGGGTATGATATACCTACCAAACCTGAACCAGTCATGAGGTTTCACAGGAGGCCTTTGAACTGAATAGCACAGGATGTAGCATGAATATGGCATGAAGGAAGAGGATACAGGAGCGCAAATAGCACATATAGAAGTTATAATATAAGTTTATAAGAGTATTTTATGCTACATAGTCTGGTCTGCCCCACCAGCTTTTGGGGGAATAATCCAGTCCTCCAAAAATAAATAAATACATAAATGAATAAATAAACCCATTGGACACCTGGTTTTGACCACTGTCAACCTTTTTTATTTTGATATGAATTTTGAACATTAATTTTGTCAAATATTATAACATTGTAGTGACATCATTACACCCTTAAAAGTGTACTTAGTTCATACATATTGTATGTGCTATTCTTAAATGGAAATTCCACCAATTTTAATTTCTTCAAATGTTATGGCTAATTTCATGATTAAGATATAAGCAAAGTAATCAGTGTTTTGATGTGAAACACTCTGTTGTAGTGAAATGGGCTTATTGAGTCAGAATTGTTCACAGTGGTGGTGATAAAGACCAGAAGTCTGAAGACGTTAATCCCTCTAAAAGCTATTTCACATAAAGTTGTTGCCTGAAAATGTTTATGGTGCCTCTTTTACAGTATTAAAGATAAAACCAAAGCAATCATTTTTTCCAGTCCATTACTATTTTACCTTCATCAACATTACATACAAAAATATATCTGGTTCCTATCGTCACCACTGTAAAGAAGTCCTAGTCTTTAAGCTTCTTTACAGTGCACCTATTCACATCAGATCACTCCTTGTTGAACTTTGCACTTTGTTTTCATCTGAAAGACTGAATCTGGAATTATGAAATTTTGAAAAATCTTTGAAGTTCCCCTTTAAGTTACCCACAGAGGATATAAGGGGTTAATTAAGTACAAATTACCAGTGTTATTTACAGCATCTGTAAACAGTGTTACTGTTTAACACTAGCACCGTAACATCTCAGATATATCTGCACTGGTAAATACTGTTGATGTTGCTGTGCAGTCCAACAGATTCTCTTCTTTTTTGCATTTGGTTGATATGTCATTCTCAGATAAACAGTGTATGTGTTAACAGTGGATACTTTGTGTGAACTTTTTTCTGCATTGACTGTGTTGGTGTCCACATTAAATATTCACAAGACTTGGCGTAGCGCTGCGTAGAGCAAGACCTTAGTCTGTTTGTTGCCAAAACAAGCACAGCTTGCCGAATGATGGAAACAATTAGCCAGTTAGGATTATTGGCACTGAAAGATGAGACAAACAGTAGGTTTGATCTGAAAACATTTTCCAAATGAGTACGACTACATTCACTGTAAAAGGCAATGCCAACATGAATGGAATTCCTTAACTCAAGAAAAACCCTGGAAAACCCAGCAACCCAAATGCATATCAAGGTCAAATATATATCACTGCATATGACCTTCAAGATTCCCCCTTACTAAAAAGGTACTGGATATATTACAATTAATAATAAAAATATGCTGCTTTTCCTTTCAATGAGTCATTTGGACTGGGGAAAACAAATTAATATTTTCATACTAATTTTATTTTGAAGGAGCAATTACTTATACTAATCTATATGACTCAAACCCGATTCTTTGACTAAGTTTGCTTTAAGATGGGCCTACTCTTTAGCCTTATTTTAACCCTAATTTTTAGCCCTTCTATAAAGCAGAAAGAAGATTTTGGTGACACTTTATTTGAAGTGGTCCTTGTAGATGAAACAATTGCAGTTCAGTAGATTATCAAGAGACTTTCAATTACTGTGTACGTAACATTTACTGATAATCTGCAGAATCCAGTTGTTTTCCACTTTACTTGGAGTGTGCAAGTTCATACCTATAGATGTTAAGTATAATATAAAGTTAAGTTTAAGTTTAAGGTTAAGGTTAAGGTTAGAGTTAGGGTTAGGGTTAGGTTTTTGGTTGAGGTTAGGTTTTGCTTAATGGAAGTAACGTAGATTTTATTTTCATAGGGTAGAGTACGGTACAGAGCCAATGAAATGCAGTGACAGTAAATAAAGTGTTACCAAGATTTTTAAGATTGCATTTTTATTTTTTTACATTACAATGTAACAGAGTGCAGTATTTATATTACAAGGTCTTAGTTTTTTTTTAATTATTATTATTATTATTATTATAGTCTGTGTCAGAAACAATGTCTTGAGGTTTAAACTGGGGAAAGTTAACTTTTATAACAAGGATCTTGTGAAGTGCCTGTAGAGAGACCATTCAAAATCTCCATGTGCTGTGACATCACAACCAAAACTTACTAACAGTCTGGCACACTAAATTCAGGCGTCAAGCCTAAAGCCACATTCTGGTCATCTTAGCCAAAACAACAGGCCTTAATGTATAGAAAATAAGTACCATTTAAATATCATTTGCAATATTACATAGAAAAATCACTCCACATTTTCAGCCCTTCCATTGTAATAAAGTTTCACAATCTAAAGTCATTACTGGGATCTCACTCAGAAGTAAATGATAATATGGTTGATACTAGTGTGGAAAAGAAAACAAGTGCATTTTTTGCTTCCTGGTCTAGCTCGGCCATGACTGGAGGCCTTAAAATATTCTTGCTTTCAAAAAGTCTTATTTTTACAGGTTAAAATGTCCACAAGTACTGTAATGTGAGATGTAGCTGAACAAGTGATTCAGGCTAAAGCAACGAGAGAGCTTGAAGAGTGTAGAAAAGAAGCAAAGAGAGATGTGTGAGACAGCGAAGCTGCCTTTTAAACATGGCCTTTATAATGTATGGATCCATACATCAAGGTGCTTTTTTCACAGTTTCAAGCTGCCACTTTTTTTAGAAAAATATTTCTCCAGCTCTCACTTTCAATCATATTCACTCTCAGCTGTGTGTGCATAAAAGCAGCACTGGTCCATTTTGGCCTTGTTTGTAGCTTTGTGTGTTATCATGGGGAGATATGAGGTTTTGAATGCTTTTATGTAGCTTCCTATTTGCCTTATCATCTAGTGCGTGCCTTCAACACAAACATAAAGAAATGATGTTAAAATATTACAATTAACCAAACTACTGCTGAACATGCTGGTATTAATATACACTAGATGGCCTCAAGTATGTAGACCTTCCAGATAATTGGTTTCAATTGGCATCAGAAGGAATCATACTTGTCACACCTGCTGGTTCTCCTCTCACCCATAACCCACCACCCGATCACATCACTTTCACATGTCCACAATCCTCCAATCCCATTCCGTTTCCAAGATCCTCCAGCATACTAATCACACACACCTGTTCCTCATCTAATCTGTTTGCACAAATACTCCTTTCTCACATTGGCTCACTGTGAGGTATTGCCACTCTGTTGCATACTGAGCGTTTTCTCCCTGTTACTCATCTTGTTTGCTAATCTGGTTTTTGGCTTCTTTCTGATTCTCTGTTTACCCTTTTGTCTTTGCCCTTTTGGTACCTATGCTGATTTGACTGTTTGTTTGGTTTTGACTCTTGCCTGTTTACTGACTTTGTCTCCGCCTTGCCCTTTTGTTATGTTTGCTTTGCTCTTGTTGTTGCTGTGTCTTACTACAAATCTGTTAAATAAACCTCGCCTTGATTTTAGCTCAGTGCTCATCACAATCTGTTTGTCCATCAACACAATACTGAACAGTTTAGTGACTTTAAACATGGCACTGTCATAGGATGCAACATAGGCCAGTAATCCCTGTTAGATCTGCACCAAACTGTAAGTACTCTTATTAAAGTATGGAAGCACGTGGGAGCAACAGCAGCTCAGGCATTAAGCAGTAGATCACAAAAACGGTGTGGCGTGTAGCATGTAAAAATCATCTGTCTTTTGTTGCATTTCTCACCACAGACTTTCTTACTGCACAGGAACTGTTCACCAGCAGCTTCACAGGGTGGTTTTCCATGGCCGAGCAGCTGAATACAAGCCTAGGATCACTAGGTGCACTAGTCACTTAGCCAGTGCTTGACTCTGGAGGAGTGCAAACATGTTTTCTGGAGTGAATGCTAGACTATGGAGCAGTGCAAATATGTTTTCTGGAGTGATAAATTATGCTTCATTTTCTGGCATTCTGATGGATGAACCTGGGCTTGGTAGCTGCCAGGAGAGTACAGTAAAGTTCTGTAAAAGATCTGGAACAGTTTTTCAGGATTTGGGCCCCTTAGTTCCAGTGAAGGGCAATGTTATGCTACAGCATACAAAGACATTTTAAAATTATATGCTTCCAACTTGCTGTTCCATGTCTATATGCTTCCAACCTGCTGTTTCGTGTCTTGCTGTTCCCCGTGTCCCTGTGTATAAAGCGAGGTCCATAAAGACATGATTTGATGATTGGTCTTAGAGAAGCTCCAGTACAAGCTCACACAGAGACCAGACTTCAACCCCATTCAACACCGTTGATTATGAGCCAAACCTTCCCATCCATCATCAGGGCCTGGCCTTACAAGTGCTCTTTTGACTGAATGGGTACAAATTCCCATTGATGCACCCTAAAATCTTATGCAAAGACTTCTCATTAGAGCTGAGGCTGATAGAAGAAAATGGAGGGGGGCATCTCTGTCTGCCTACCCCATGCAGTCAGAGGGAGGTTTCAGAAAGAATGATGCAAGGATTAGGATTTCTGTTTAGCAACTGATGCACATCACACACGCATACGTTTAACCACTGTGTCATTTTGGCCAAACACATTGTTTTACCTCAAAACAGCATTTTTATTTGAAGTATTCTGCCAGTTTAAGTGTGCCATGCTTTCGAAATGTAGAGCTGATATAAGGGTTGTGGGTGCTAAAGGTGTTGTGTTATTAGTGCTGTTAGCTGGTTGTGGAGATGGTATTAGTGGCGGCAGGAAGGGATGGCGGGATGATGAATAATCCATCCTCCGCAGCGAGCCCCGTGGGCACCAGCACGGCCATCTGCTGATCTCAGAACTGCTTCAGCCCCACAGAGGCTTTTATTACGGAACAGAATTCATAAATAAACAGCCTGCAGTGCTCTCTCTCTCTCTCTCTCTTCTATCTTTCTGTAGCGTTGCCTTGAAGTACCACACAGCTGGAGCTTTCAGTCTGAGGAGTGATCTGGATGAGGCTCATTATGATCAGTTGTGGCTAAGTTTAAGTAAACTAAGTAAAGGAAAAAATTTAAAATACATTCTGGGAAAATTCAGGTTTAGCAAGACACTAAATTATATGGAGGTTATATACTATAGGAAGGGAAGAAAACTACAAAACGACACATTAATTCAGAACTGTTCAGAATAACTGTTTTTTACCCACCAAACCGCATGTCTGGATATTTGTGTTTAGGGTGCTATTTGGTTGTTGAAGAACATGTTTGGCCTTGAAGAACATGCGAGTTGCAATGTGAAAAATGAAATTTGTGAGTTATAATCTGCTAACGTTATGAATAAATATTCAGAGAAAGGCACAGTCGTCCAGTGTTCCTCTCCTGGCCGGACAGTGCTGTAAATACACAGTAAATGTCAGAACTGTAATATCACATTCAGAAATTTCTTAAATACACATTTTACGGTGTCAGTGGTAAATGCAGAGCCTGAAATGCCACCTCCACGTTAATCTCCTCTTATTGTCTGCAGCTGCACCTGCTCAACCGCTCGCCCTTCATAGAAATGTGTGTGTCCGTGTGTGTGTGTGTGTGTCCTAGCCATGCTAAAGGTTAAAATAGTGCATTTGCTCCTTGCCGGGAGCGGCTGTCAAACTGAGCAATGACTCTCTGTCTCCTGATACACACGTACTCTCTCTCTCTCCCCCCTCTCTCCTTTTATCTCTATCTTTCTGTCTTTCTCTCGTCCTGTCTCTCTCTCTCTCTCTGTCTCCCCGCTTCTCTCCTGTCTGTCTGTTTTGCTCTCTTCATTTCTATGTCTCTTTATCTCTCCATCTTTCTATCTCTTCCTTTCTTTCTCCCTGTCTCCTTCTCTCTCTCTCTCTCTTTCTGCAGGGCAGTATTATTTTGGCCTCTCTAAATATAGGGCTATCAGTCTAGCGTATGACACTGTATAACAGTAGAACACTCTCATCCCTCACAATTGACCTCTGATGATCTTCATCTGTGTGTGTGTGTGTTTGTTTATGTGTGCATGTCTTAGCGTTTGTGAGCATGTCCTCTCCTCTCCTCTCCTCTCCTCTCCTCTCCTCTCCATAGTCTCCTCTCTTCTCCTTTCTTCTCCTCTCCTCCAATATATTCACCTTTCTTTTATTTTCCACCTCTTTTTAATTTTCTCTCTCCTCCTCCCTACTGTTCTGCAACCCTCCACCCATTCCCTTTCTTTCATCCCTCCCCTCCCTGAAGAAACAGATACAATCGAGAGAGAGAGAGAGAGAGAGAGAGAGAGAGAGATAACGTGGTGGGTAACACCTCTACCTGCCCTCCATGCTGTTGCCTGGGGTTTGATCCCCCACCTGGGCAAACATCTTGGAATATACCACTCAGTACACCACTAAATGGCTCTGGATAAGAGCATCGGCCAAATGCTGTGAATATTATATAAATGTAAATGAGAGAGAGAGAGAGGCAAAAAAAAAGTGTGAGAGAGAAAGAGATGCATCCTTATGAGACCTTTTTAGCTGTTTTTTTAGTGCTGTACATGAAAACATTCTCAAAGCTATTCATCTTTACACTTCTCACACTCAGAATATAACAAAATGCTTTGGACTTATCTTACCGAAGGCTGCCATGTATAAAGCGTTTTTTATAATGTTTGTCATTTAATCCCAGAAAGTGTTTTAACAACACCAGTCAAACTATATACTATATGGCAAAAGTGACCTGACTATCACACCTACATGAGCTTGTTGGTGTCATGCTGGTTCTCCTCTCACCTCTCATCTCCCGGACTCCATTTCCCATAACTCACCACCCGATGACGTCACTTTCACATGTCCGCCATCTCCCAATCCCGTTCCATTCTCTAGATCAGAGTCTCCTGAGTATTTGGTCCACCTGTTGTTAATTTAGTCTTTTGAATAAATACTCCTCTCTCACACTGACCCATTGTGAAGTATTGCCACTCTGTGCGTACTGAGTGTTTCTTCCTTGTATGTGTAACATACTTGGTGAATAAAGAGATTCTGATTCTGATTCTGATTCTGTTGTTATTCTTGTTAGCTTCTCTGGTTTGACTCTCTTTTGACTTTCTGGTTTACTCTTTTGTCTTTTCCTTTTTGATACTGTTGCTGGTCTGGTTGTTTGCCTGGTTTTGACTTCTGCCTGTTTTCTTACTCTGACTCAGTCCTTGCCCCTTGGTTATGTCTGCTTTGATCTTGTTGCTGCTGTGTTGTACTACCAGTCTGTTTAATAAACATCGCTTTGCTTTTAGATCAGCGCGTGTCACAATCTGTCTGTCTATCAACACAGTTGGACATCCCGTATATAACAGCCCCCACTACAAAGATGTTCAGTGGGGTTAAGGTTGGAGCTCTGCAGACCTTTGTGGAGTTCCTATACCTTAGACTCACCATACCACACCTTTATTAACCTTGCTCTATACACATAGGTTCAGTCATGCTGGAACTGGAAAGGGCCTTCCACAAACTGGTGCCTTAAACCTTGAAGAATATAGTTGTCTATCATATCTTGCAGCCCCACCAGACCATCATCCCTTCTTTACTTTAGGCATTATGCTTTCTGATAGTTAGCTTTCTCCTGGCATCTGCCAAACAAAGATTCAGACTGCCATATAGTGAAACATGATTCCTCACTCCAGAGAACATATTTCCACTGTTCCAGAGTTCAGTGTATGTGTGCTTTAGACCTCTCCAGCTGACAAGTGGCATTACACATATTCTTTATAATATGTTCTATATAACTTTAATTAAGAAACATTAAGCCAGGCATAGGCTGTGCAATTTTAGCCTGTTTGTATGCCTGATTTGGTCAGAGTCAAGGAAATTTCATCACTGGGTAGAGTTTCAGATTCATCGGCTGTTGTTTCCCATGCAGTGTGCGAGGGAAAGAGAGGCTCAATCAACTACCCAATCAAGCTCTGACTGAACATTCAGACAATCGGATAGATTTCTGCCAAGTCTGAAATTTCTGACTCCAAATCCACATAATCACCACCACTGCTCCTTCACAGACTAACACACCAAAAGAAGTTGATACTTGTGGTGCGTCAGTGCATGGGGACTCTGGGGAATATTAATTGCAAGACATCTGAATCTAAGTCTTTGTAAAACTGTGGGTAGACGCTGTGGTTTTTCTTTTCTCAGGAAAGTCAGGATAGCTGTTGTGGCACTGCTTGTCATTGGGCCACCTCCTTCTTATTTAGTGCACTATGTAAGTTCTGGTTTCTACATCACAGTAGTGTTCTGTTTATCCAGTATGGAATGTGGCTAAAACACAGTTATTTATTAGACATACAGTATAATGCAGATTCAGCCATTGTTTTCGAATGAAACATTAAACAACTTTATTGGAAACTGTCTGCAGACAGAGCTGTCTGTAGGGGCTGCGTTTTATGTGCAGTGTGAGCTCCCATGTTGCGTCATATCTGTCCGACTGAACGTTTTCGAGCATATAATCACAGGTTTTGACTGTACACAATGAGTGAGTCAAATGTGCAAGAACAAGATCTTTAAAATTGCATAGTGTATGGCTGGCTTTAGAGAACACAACAGAGTCTGAACTCTCTAGATGAGTTATTTTGCTTTTATCATATTAATTACTTCGTCGCTCTCAATGGCTGCACGTCTCTGTCTATCCATCTCTGTCTATCTACACGGATACACACACATAAACAAGCACACATAGCACATCACTAAATCATCCTCTCTGTTGGAGATGCTCTCTCATTACTCTCAGAGATGCTTTCTCGTTTCTTCTCTGTAAGGTTAACCTCAGTTTTAATTATTAATGCATGACCTGTAATAGCTGCTGATAAGTGTTCACTGACTTATATAAGATAGACCTATTACCAACACAAGCTGATTTCTCACCAGTCACACTCTGGATGCACAGTCCTGTCTTTATGGTCTCTTCTAACTAGCAAAGTGCTGGCCAAACGCTTATTTATTTTAATGGCTCATGTCGTTATGACTCAAACTGTTTCTGTGGTCAAACCCTCAGCATGCAGAAAGTGCCTCTACATTTCCTTAGTCACTCTCAGCAGCCGACAGTCTCAGGCTGCAGAGGGACCATTAAAGGTAATGAGACCTGCTTAGATGTTTAAATGGCTCCTGACTGTCCACAGTCCTGAATCAAACAGTCATGAATCTAATGAATGGTGAACAGTACTGTAGCATTCCTACTATTAACCTTTAGTATTAGTTAAAGAACATTCCTTTCCAATTTTCACAGCTTTGATGGAAAGTAATACTTCCTGTGTATTGTAATCTTCTGCTGTTGATCTGCTAACCTCGGATCAAAACTAATGAACTTTGGTTTGGTAACAAACCCGATATCTTTCTCCATGCATTATCAAATCATTTTGTGCATTTTATTGAAGCAAATGAACAGTTGTATAACAAGAGGCCATAACAGTGTACATAAAAAAAAACCTTGTCTATCTCTTGTCTATTCCTCTAGGCCAGTACTTTCTAGTGTCAAGCCCAAAATGTAAAATTACATATCTATTCAAAGAATGTAACAGTGGTATATTCCTAGCAGAGATGGGGGCTCAAATCTCACTCATGTTAGCTGACTTGAAAACTGTCTGTCCAACTTCCCAAAAAAACAAAAAAAGGAAAAGGGTAGTGTTTGGCTGGCTTAAATGTGCCATATAATGGTATTTACATTGGTATAGTTGGATAAGAGTTCAGTACATAGAACTGACCATAAACCTCAAACACTGGTGTCTCCACCTTCAAATACAAATCCCGCATTTGCAAAATAGGTTGGTCACTCAGGCTGATTCTGACATTCTAGACTGTTACATATCAGTCTTGACTCATTCATATTTATGCCCAAAATGAACATATGACAACTGAGCAACAGCAATGAAAATGGTGGGCTATACCATTACCAGGCTGTGAAGGGAATAAAGTTGATTTCCTAATCACCATGTTCTGTTCCTAATCACCATGTTCTGTTCCACCTTAAATGAGAGCAGGAGTTTGGCCTTTATTGGCATCACAACCCCAACTACTGTGTGATTTTATCCACTTTTTGCTAGTTAAAGGCCAGTCTACTTTAAATGAAAGTTTCTGTTGTTGTAATCAAAAAACACATAGCTGGTAAAGGTCATTTTAGCTACTCGCGTAGCTCAGGTAACTAAGTAACTGATTAAATACTCTGATGACCCAGCTTGTTTACATAGAGGTGCAGCTTCTGCATTAATCGTATGTACAGAACCATATATATATGTAATAAACAGCAGATATCACAGTCTCTGGTGGCTGATTAATTCTCTGTGGCCACAATGACATCTGTCCATGTTCTAAATAGACTTACTTTAGTGTTTTGATTAAACTGAACCAGTAAAGTTGAAATAAGCTCCCGAAGTAATTTTTATACTTATTTGTTTATTAGCGAGATCACTGAACAGAAATATATTATATCTTTCAATTCTTTGTATGTCCATGTTCACTTTCAGGAGGGGAAAAAACTGCCTTAACTTTTATTAATGTTAATGTGACTTCTTACATTGATTTATTCCAAATAACTTGGGCCCTGTTTCTTTTTATCCTTCTGTTGTGAAATCTTTACCTAGTGTAAAAGACAGCTGGTGTTTTCAAATGATGTTAAATTAATAAGAAAATAAAGGATATACAAAACAAAATGGAGGTGCTCTGACAGTGACCATGTGTAACACCGATGCCGCACGCCAACACAAATTAAAGCTTATTATCCTGTAGTAAATGCATAGTTATTACAAAGATCAGCATTCTTTGTCAAACACATGATGATATTTCTGAGCAAAATGTTAAATTGCATAACAGTGCATAATGCAAGTCAGTTCCTGTTCCACCAGCGTAGTGATTATGTGGTCAACCGTATCGTAAACAGCATGACAGAAGTACACTGCAAACAATATTCCACAAGTGGAGCAGGGCCGATTGCAAACATGTCTCCCATCACAGATGCTTTCATCTATCTTATTTTCCAGTACTTTTTAAAGCCTCTCATGCTCCATCCAAATTGGCATTTGGAACTAATGAGGGTATTTAATGAGAGGTTTTCCCTTTACAAACAAAATAGTGCACCCAAGATGAGTGAATGGGTCTCTCTGAATCTGCGCTATATTTCTGTGGATGCAATCAGTGGTATCTATCAGACTGGGCTGCCAGAAAGCCTTTACATCTGAGTGAATATGCCTTTCTTCCAAGGACAGAGGATTCAATTAGAGTGACTTGAAACCATAATCAAGTCAAATGTACACACAATCTCCCTTTGTCTCCCTTCATCCCTCCCTCCCTATCTCTCTCTCTCTCTCTCTCTCCCTCTCTCTCTCTCTCTCTCACTCACACACACACACCCACACAAACACACAAGCCTCCTACTAGCACAAATCACATTAATGATCCATCCACATTTATGCCCTTTCAGGGACCACAGAGTTCATTTTATAAAAAGGGTTGTTAGCACAGATGCTTGATTGTAAAAGAACATGGCACCATAAAATGTTACAATGGTTAGGACAGCTGACTGCTATGTAGCTATGCTAAAATATAATCAAAACTCTTTCAAAAATCTTTCTGTGGCGTGTATGCTGCGTGTGTACTGTCATGTCCTGTATGAGCTCTTAATAAATGCAAGAAACAAGCATGTGAGCACATTATGGACAAACTTCTGGACATTTGAGACTCAATTTGGAAAGAGAGACGTATGTGCTGACACAATATTATCACAAAATAATCAGCAAATACTTCTCTTGTTGATTTTTTTTCTCCTTTCTCAAAGCGCCAGCCAGGCTAGAGTGGGATAACCACTGAAGATGGCAGCAGTCCACTTACAGTATACCGAGAGCAAAGGAATTCGATTATGGCTGGAAATTAAAAAATAAGTGAAGTCTGGGAGCATTTTCTTGAAATGGAGGATAAAGTAACCAACACATGCAAATCTGGCTTAGCTTTCCATGCCAGTGCGACGTTGCCTTGAAAAGAATACATGCTGGTGTTGATTCTGAAGCAGCAGAATAGCCAGTAAACATTGTCTTTGTGTTAGTGTTCTGACGAACTGCACTATTCCCTGAGGACATGCAGTCAAACTGTCATGATTTATAAGAATGAGCTAACATTACAGACATTACTGAAACTCATCATGTTACATCATTAGCGTTAGTCACTGGAATATTTCAATTTGTATCAAGTATCTGTTAATTCTAAGTATTTTAGAGCTATAACATTAGCCTACATACTATTACGTCCTGTAGCTAAATTCCCACAAACGCTTTGCAAAAGAGAGAATGTGTTGCCACAGTTGCTGGGTTTGTCATATAATCAAGTATAGTGTTTTATTAGTATATCATTTTAAACTGAAAACAACTGCTACTTTAAACTGCTATGGCACCACATATGTTACCACATTTAACCAGACGACATAAATCCATCAGGGTGAATGAGGTAAAGTTTGTAAAACTACACTATGAATTAAAGCATTTGTATATGAACAATGTAATCAACATTTTATTTAAATCGGATAGTCAGTGTTCAGGACAGCCTGAGTCAGTTTCAAGACTCACTGAATAATTTAAGAGAAACTGCAGAATAAAACAGATCCAGCAAGAAGATCCTGCAGAGGAACTCTGTCCCTCAGGACTCTTTGACTCATGTTGAGACAAACACAGAGCAGAACCAGCACCCTTCACTTCTGTACTCTATAACCTTGATAAAGGAGCACTTCATGCAGCTGGAGGCAGAGTGAGAGCACCTTTGGGAGATGGTCAAATAACAGCAGGCAGAGAGAGAACAGAAGCAGGAGAAGCGAAATTGCTGTATAAAAGAGGTGGTTGCACTGAGAGTGCTGGTGAGAAACCACTAGAGGGACAGATAAAGCTAAAGGGAAGAGATGGCCAATCTATGAAAAGAGCTGAGATGGAGAGTTAGCACAGGGCTGAGAGCTGAAAGAACACTCCTTCAACAATCAGCAACTCTCCAACACTGGAGAGCCTCAGCCAGCCTCAACCCTCTGCCAGCCAACAAGCACACCTTAAACCAAGCACCCAATAAATATGGTACAGGAAGGAAATCCAGAGGGAATCAAGAAGGAACATCATACTCCAACTGAGATTTCACTGGTGAGAAAAAAAACTCTTCTCTGAATACAGAGTAGTTAAGCCATGGCACAAAAAACACTAGTGCTACTCACAGAAGAAAATCTGGTACCGAGCCACATCATTATCCACACAAGAGAAAACAACCTCAGGGCTCAGCAAGAAGGTACTGTATCCCTGAGAGCGGGAACAGAAAAAGCTAACAACACTTTCCCTATTTCAAAGATTGACATCTCTACCCTGCTGCTGTACAAAAACTCCTCTTTGCACAATCCAAAATCAGTGCCAGCATCCCAAGGTAGTGTACCCTTCTGCCAAACACCCATCTTGCCCACCACTTAGATACAGATTGCCTCTACGGCCATGTCCATCTGTTCCTTCTAGTTCCTGAGATTGCCAGGACATTAAGGGATGTGTCTATGGCCTACAATATCATCTCACTCCAAAAAACACTGGATAAGACCCAAATAGCCATCATCCAGTATGAAACATATCATAGTCCTCCAATGAAGCTTCCCTTTGCAAAGCATGCAGTATTATGTTCCTTGCTACCCACCATACCAACTGCACCAGCAGAACACAGACCCACAGCTGCACCTCCCCACTTACCAGTGCTCCTCAGCATCTCTAATACTGAGCCTGCACACTTTGGAAGGGTCATTTTACATTCTGTGTTGAAACTCTGTATTCATTTTGAAACCCTGACTTTGGGAGCGATATTAGAGACCCCAAACCAAATCACAACGAAAGACTCAGCAAAGAAGGTTTAAAATATCAGCAAAAAAGGAGAAAATAATGTGTGGTAAACAACGAATGAATAAGTAGATCATATCGACATACGTTGTCTCATTGTCCAGTATTGGCTATAACTTCCCAAAAGAATATTCTTTAACCATTTCAATGAGAACATTTATACTGGAGAAGGAGACAGACTTCAGGTGATCACATTATAACACGCTTAATTTCCCACTTGCTCCTTCCAGCAAAGCTATGATAAATCTGTGAACAGAAATTATATGGATCTTCGGTAAGTGTTGTCAAGTCTGAATCTCTACATTGTCAGTGGAAGGCAGTAGGTAGTAGTCAGTATAGCAGTTTGCAGACAAGCTACTGACACTCTTTCCGACCACAGCCAAATAACAACGTGTTTGAATAGGATAGGTAGAGATAATATGTGTGAAAATCCCAGAACAATGTAGGAGCTCAAACAATCTTTCAGATGGACTCAGCAATCCACAGTCAAGAAATTCAAGCTCTTTTTGACTCATTTCTGTCAGGAAGCTAAAGAGGGAATAGACATGGCTGAACAGTGTTTTAAACATGCAGCCTCCATAACTAATTCAACCCTGATTATCAAATCTGGTCATTAATAGCAAAGAAAAGAGGAGACAGACTGTGGAATAGCTGGATCAGGAGGGTAAAAAATGAGAAAAGTGGAAAAAGAAAACTATCCAATCAAAAACACATGGAGTAGTACAATGAGGAACTGTGAAAGCACTGTAAGCCACAAAACATACAAAAGAAAAGAAGAAGACAGGTAGACTTTAAAAGACTAAACAGTAACCCTCCAATAAATGGAGTCCAACAGAAAACATCTTAAACATGAGAAGCCTTTCAGACATCAAGCAAGAATTGTTAACACCCACTGGACTTTCCACTCACAGATGAAGAACTCAGAGTAATTTAATCTGGATATTTTACACAAACTTGAATGAAATGTACATAACTCCTGTATTCAAAACTGGTGATACACATGGGGCAGGCATCTAGACAGCAACAGACAAGTCAGCAGTGACCTGACCAAGGTCTTCTGCATTATTCTGAACACCAGCATTAAAAACTAATTAAACTGAATGTGCTGGTATTCTAAGATAGATAGATAGATAGATAGATAGATAGATACACTACTAGCAGAGTAAGCACAGATGAAACATTGTATAATGTATGCAGGAACAAATCAGAAGTGGACCAAATTTCAGTTCTTAAGTCAAACAGTGAAATAAAATGGAAAGTTATACATACAGTATATATCGACCATCTCCATCATTTCTTTTGTCTGATAATATTAATAATATTGTAATCTCATGCTGTTCTTTTTACTGTTTCTGTTTATAGAGTTTGCTTTGGCAACGTAACTTCTAACATGGCAATAAGCACATTTGGACAGAACAGAGAGAAATTCCTGTCTTTTTTCTTTTTCCAGCACTCATTTCCTTGGGGGTGAATGCATACTCTTGCTCTTGCTCTCTCTTGCTCTCTTGTTGTGTGTATTTATCAGGGTCTCAAGTTCTTTTGGGTCTGTTGCGTTTATTCATATGAGTGGCTTCAACACACACACACACACACACACACACACACGCACGCACATACACACACAAACACACACACACTCATAAACAAGGACAGATGAGCAGCTAATAAAAGAGCAGTAATTATGTAGTCACATTAAGACCCTGTAAACGAGAACAGTAAATAAAAGGTAAATGTTTAGTGTTAGACCGTTTCAGTAAGAGTAGGATAAAACAACTGCTTGTATCATATGTTAGATCTCAACATGGAATATGCAGACAGGCAGAGATAGAGATAGAGAGAGAGAGAGAGAGAGAGAGAGAGAGAGAGAGAGAGATTAATAATGCAGCATAGTTTAGCTAGGCTGATTAGTCTGTTACAGGCAAATGAATAAGAATGGTATTTGGAATTTGGCACACTTCAACTTGAATTCTGTGTGTGTGTGTGTATACGTGTGTGCGTGTGTTTGTGTTATACACTACTAAAAATGTATTTTTGACAGTGACCCTAAAGGGCGAGACTACTTTTAAAAAAGGGATGATATTTTTAAAAGAATAAAAGCAAGAAGATTTCCTTTAGTTTGCAGGGTAAGGTTATGGTTATGGCTAAGCTGAATGAGGAATAAGCATTATTTATGTACAGTAACACAGACGTCAGTGTAAATACCTCACAAAGATAGCAATGCAGTCTTCTATGTGTATTCATCCATCCTTGAAGCAGTCATAGTTTCCTTATGCTGTCTTTCGCTGCCCTCTAGTGTTTGACTCTGGCCTAAAGCTGGTGGAGCTGTGTGACTGTGTCTGCATCACTAGGGGGTAGAATATACATATATATATATATATTCGCACCACAAATACATAAATTACATGATATGGGTCTATATGCCTGTTCATTATTACAGGTTGAAAATAAGATGTCCTGATATGTGTAGCTGAAAAGTCTAAGCAGTTTCCCTGGCAAGAAAATCCACATTCCCGTGAATGCAGTTTGAAGAGTAGGTTACCTTGCATGACAATAGCAATGTGAGGCTGAGGGGGCACAATATTCCAGTATTTCCTTTCTGTACTACACATCCAATATTCAAACAGCTGATTAACTATTTAATGATAATGCGGACACTGCTGTTTGCTCCATTTTTCAGAAGCGACTTTGGGGGCTCGATATACAAAGCTGCACCGCACACTCCTCCCCCGTTGTTGTATGTTAACCTAACATGAGTTTTACTGTGTTACGTCATGAGTTACTTAGCTTGGATTTTGTGTTTACCGAAGAGTAAAGCTGCATGATTTTTTGGAATATTCTTTTCAATAAAATAATATTTCTTCTGCAGAAATATGGCTTCCTCAACATTATGTAATGATTTCACCATAAAATAACAGCTTCAGACATTTTTCTTGGTACACTTTATAATACAATAGGAACAATAATAGGGAGAATGACGTCTGTAGGGCTATGACACCTTAAGAAACGGGCATGGGACCTATTACAAGAACTGTGCAACACTTTAATGCTAATTGTCACCACACCAACAATTCTGGGTCTTCCATCTTTATTTAGTCCTCAGATTCACAGATTAATAATACAAATAATTACTATTTTTAATTAGGCAAGTCATTCAAAACCAATGAAAAATAACTACAGTAATCTGGATTACAGTACATTTTTAAAGTAACCCTTCCAAACTTCATCACCAGCAAACAATAAAATACTAGATAGAGTTCTTCTGGGGTCTTATTTAAAAAGAAGGAAATGATAATGTAATAAGAATGTAGTGATAATATAAAACATAAGAAAGAACAAAAGAGAGAAGAAGAAAAAGGAGGGACAAAGAAAGGAAGGAAGGAAGGAAGAACGAAGAGAAAGAAGGAAGGTAAGGTCCGGTCATAACAGCACAGATATTTGCAGTAGTTTTTTGCACTGTCAAATATTGACATGGTATTGCATCATATCTAACACACATAACCCCAATCATTATGTACTTCTGCCAAAACATCTCAAAACATTCCCAAGTGATTATTTCCAGAGAGAAATCTGCCGTCATCAGAAATACTTCAGCCTTCTGTACAGGAAAAGGAAACAAATCTCTCTCTCTCTCTCTCTCTCTCTCTCTCTCTCTCTCGTTCTCTCTCTCTCTCTCTCTTTTAATAATACACTATAAGGACACACACCAAACTCTATTAAAGACCACTGCAGCACTCTGTTATCAGCCCTGTCCCTTGGGCTACTACTGAAAATTCACGCGCACACACACACACACACACACACACACACACACACACACACACTGGTTTTCGTGTATTGCAGGGACATTACCTGGACTAATGTCCTGGAGTCTTACCCAAAACTTAACCATAACAACTACTGCTAGCCTAACACTAACTTACCATTATCCCACAAGGAAGAAAGGTTCCCACATCATGATAGTATAAACAGTTGTGGTCCCCTTAATGTGGCATAAACATGGTACACACACACACACACACACACACACACACACACTGTGAAGGCATATGTCTATAAACGACTACAGCACTCATATAGGAGTTAGATGAATCTAATTCACTGTTTCATGGAAAATAACACTCTTTCACTTTAGGTCAACCCTTAAACCATCACTGTATAAATGCAGATTGGGAATGTGCTTCACCTAGGAAGCTTGAAAGTATCTTTCTGTGTTAAAATAAAATAGCACTAAAAGCTCAACACACAAGAAGTTACAGCAGGAGGGAGTATAACTGTGCTGTAGTTATGCATGTTTGTGTATGGTTTCACACTACACATTGTATAGATATACTTTACAATCTCATATATCATTATATTTATTAGTACTATATCTGTTTTATTATTATTATAAGCAGACAGAACCAGAAAAAAAGATTAAACCTGTGGAGAAAAATAACAAGGATAGATGCTTCAATACAAATGTATTGTATGACACAACTAAGCAATTAACATCCTACTGTGCTCTGTGGCATGAAAAAAATGCTAAGCCGACCCAGCTGACCTCAATTTTTCATCAAAATGGCATGAGGAAAAGATCTAAGTGACTCTGAACCAGGGTTCATTATTGAGGCATGGGGGTGGGGATGATAGTCACAAAGCCTGCTTAACTGGCTAGTGTTTCAATAGGAGAGACATCAGTAAACAGAGCTGGAAATTGTGGTTGAGAATATAATTCCATGATGGTGATGCTTGCGCAATATTAGTGCAATATATTAAAAAAAAAAAAGAAGAGGCAACTGTTTCTCAGGTGACTGAGAATCTTAATGAAGGACATAATGAGACTGTGTGCGCAAGAACAGTCTGTACACTTGTAAATGACTACAGCACATAAACCCCTCGTTACAAAGACGAATGTTGCATGTGGAGAGTTCAGTGGTGCAAAAAATGGATGATGTGAGGATGGAGTCGATGATCACTGTGTATAACTGGACTTACCGAAAAGCTGATGTTCCAGTTCTACACAGCGATCATTCATATGAGTCCAGCCTCATATCATCCATAACCATATGGTTTCAAAATCACAAAAATAAGCCAAACTCCAAAGCATAATCAGATCAGCGGAGGGGATCATTGGATGTAGGTCTGCTGATACTCAGGACATTTATAGCGTGATAAAGCTGCTGGCAAAATTACAACTGGCCCCTCTTAACCCTGGGCATCACCTCTTTCAGCCTCAGAAGATTCAGGGTCCTGAAAGCCAGCACACTCAGTCATGCCAACAGCTTTTTCCCCAGAGGGCTCACCTTGCACTGAAACTAACAAATCTCTCTTATTGTATTACAGCAGAACTGTTTCTGTAACACAATACTTTGTGCGTAGCCATTTTTAATTATTTTTATTTTATTACATATTGATATACACTGATATACAAATCAGCATTTGTATGGACATTCATACCTGCATAAACATTCATGTATCTTTTTAGCTACTTGATTCTTTCTTATTCTTTATCGTATTTATTGTATTTTTATTTGTCTGATAATTAAACATTTGTTACTAGTCTGTGCTTGTTGGCTTATTGATATGCTAGTGATGCTAGTGTGTTGTGCATTAAAAAGGCCAAGCGGTCACTTGTTGTGGTATGTTTTACAGTAAACATTATACAGTCCATTTTCAGTACACATTATACAGACATTCATTCTGTTGCCACAACGCTCCTTATCCTCCTTATCGATATTGTTCCATATAGTAAACAACTTATTTTTTATGCCTTGGCTCTCATTAGATGACAGTCTTTCAGGCATGACGTCAACATTGTATTTCACACCAGAGAATCAGCATCCACACCATAGTCGAAAACATGTTCAATATTTACGATTCTCAATTGGGCCTTAACCCTGACTGAATTGGAAGTAGACTGGAAGAGTAAAGACTGGATTTAAGACACCCCACACCACAGGATAATCTGGGAAGATCTTCGTTTAAGATCACTCTCATATTGTTGAGCGGAGCAAATCGGCCGCAAAAACGACCAGATTATCCTATGGTGTGGATCAGGCATTAGTTCGTCGCCTCTCTATATATATGTACTACTCATAGAGCTGTGCAAATATTACTTGTATTCAATGCACCTCCGTTCATCTCTCAGCGATGAGACACACACATACACCCACGCACACTTGTAGACTGTTAGAGCAGCCCTCAGGGGAACAGAGTATATATGTCAGAGGGTCTGCACTGATGCCATGGTATAAATGTGCATGCTGCCAGAGTGTGTTCAGCAGGATTATTGTCTGAGTACAAACTGGAAAACACCCACCTCTTATATAACTCTTAATCAGTACATCAACACACACAGATACTCACTCACTTGTTTTTATACAAAGTAAGGACATGAGGTCATATCTGCAGTACTGTGCAAACATCAGACACCACCCTTTTGTTTATTTAATTTCCAGACTAAACAGGTATTAAGACATTTTGTTTTCAGAGGAGATTAGATGTAAGACAATCCACTTGCATAAGAAAGAGGAAAGTCAAAGGAAAATAAGTGAAAGAAAAAACAGCACTCCTAACAACCTTGCCACTGGCAGACCACCAAAAGTGTCTGGAAAAAAAATGGTATTCAATGTGTTTGTTTGCACTTGGGTATTCAGTTAATGGGGAAACTCTGGGTCTACATGACTCAGGCATTAATTCAGTTTTCTGCTTAGCAACCATAAGTAACCAATGTAACAAAATCAATGTAAAGCAAAACTCAAATGTCATACGAAAGGTTTTTTTTCCAGATTGAATCATTGTCAGAGAGATATAATATACCTCATTTAGAAGATGAGGAAAGAATTCAAATTTGTCATTCTGTCAGACTGATTTCAGCACCACTCTGAAAGTATTTTGTTCCCATCCCATGGTTATTGTCCTAAATAGTGCTTGCAGTAAAGTGGTCTGTTTTGCACATGCACAGAAATGAAAGAAATCAGTGCACCAAAATCCATCTCTCTTTATCAGATTTCTAGGTCTTAAGCCAATAAAGAACAAGAGTATGCTATTTTCATGACCACTTTAATAATCAGATAACTGATCAGATTATTATATTTATAGTGCATGTTTTCACACTCAACCTTTCCCTGAAATAGGAAATATCCTTGCAGATTAAGAAAACTGAAAGCAAGTCTACTGAAAAGAATGGAAGCTGTATTAAGGACGGACATACAATGTTGAGGCGTCCGTGTAATTTTCTGTTAAATATACTTTCTGTTATTTTCTTGTTGCTAATTAAATAATAACTTATACTTAATGACCTTTTTGACTGGAAGTAAAAAAAAAACTCCAGTATGTTCCTGTATGTATCTACATGTAAAAAGACTTTTTAAACCTTAGCCTAAACCGGTTTGTTAAGCCTACTTCTCAAAAACAGGAGCAATTTGTTGGTCCTGACATTGTAATTTACTCCTCTTGTCTAGTTTACCTACAGAATCAGTCAAAACAAAGAAGCACACACACACAGACACAGACACACAGGCAAACACACAAACACACACATACACTTTCTTCTCTGTTTAAACTTTCCAGGGGAGGTTGCTGCTGGAGCACAAGCTGAGGCCCAGTCTCAGCTGGGTCAACTGGGTGAGTGCATCTGATGTTAAAAGACCTGAAACACCAGATGACCCCGAATTACATCACCAATAACGTGCCCTCACACTTTTCTGTCTGTTTTTAGTGCAATTAAATGTAAACCACTATCATTCATGATATGAGTTAGGTCTGACCATTTGGCCAAGTCAAAGGAGCAAAACAAAAGAATAACAGTCTCAGTAGTCTTATTGCAGTCACAAAAATAAGTCACTGAATACAGATGTAGGTGTTTTCACAGCAGCACACTATGTAGGCCACTGTCTTTTTTTCTTATGCTATGAGCACACCATTTTTAAGACCCCTCCTCCACATAGAACATCATTATGAAGGGTCCCCAGAGTATTTGAAACCATGGATATACTATATTAGAAGAAAACCTGAGAATGTTGTACAGCTATTACCAAAAACAACTAATATGAAACCAGCAGAAATATGAGGATGGTTTCATTCTTGTGGCATTAAAGGACTCAAGAAAGGAATTACTAAAATTCCCACTAAATGTCTTTAGATGGGACTCTTACATGCAGAGCTGTTATTTATATTAAATGGATGGTTCCTTGTAAAATCTGATCTGAGCCACATTCAGTATGAATACTTATCTAATCATGCACATAAACTAAACATGCAAAAGTTATAAAGTTTCAAGGTTATTAAAGAAATGCAGTTCTTCTCATGGAATAATATTTGAATGGTATGTCATTTAACAACTTTAGCCCACTGATTTGTATATTGATTTTATTTAATCAGAGCAGTCACATTTCAAATATAACTAAATATTGGCCTGGCACATTCAGACCTCGCTATTGCAGCATCAAATTGAATATAAAAATAGAATGTAGATCAGACAGTCTTGTTTTTTAAAGCTAAAGCTAAGACAAATATGAAGGAAATTGACCGGTTATCGCTCTGTATGCTACACAAAAATAATGAAATGTGTTTGACTTTGGACTGAACGTGGTTGCCAACTAGTCGTTTCACTTTATTTCACGGTTCCCAGCAATAAAGAAAACGTCTAGTATGTGTTATGTAATAACAGTCCAGTGAGTGCAACATTGCCTTTGAGGCATGTCTAAAGTACTAACAATAACAATAACAATAACAATAACAATAATAACAATATTGTCATAAGATAAGTGAAAATGTGGCTTTAGCTTGTTTCTTCTTGCCTGTTGAGCAAAACAGTAGTACATGGACAAATATATTGCTTGGCAGAAGTTTATTTTGAGTATTAAAAACTATAATCCACTTTAAAGGGGAAGCATTCCATTTTACATTTCAGTTTTACTCTAGATTACATTGCAAAACAACACCCCCTAACTGTGGTAATATCACAGCAATGCATAGAGCAATAGCTTATTGCTTCCAGCAGTGTGATGTGGTACTGAGACACAAACAAAGCCTCCACCCTGACACCAGAGACTGTCACCCAAAGACAGTGAGCACTAGCAGAGCTCAAGACCCAAAGAATCTGTGTTTTCTTGTTCTTGCAGACAAACAGTAAACATGTACTAAGTATGTTCCAATGACTAATTAATGGCTGTTATATTTAACTCTTCTTAGTGTAAACAATGTTATTCTTGAGCAATGCTTCTGTAAGCATTCCCCTCATCGATCACAAGGCTGACATCTCTTACCCCTCCTACACAGTTTCAGAGTCAGGGAAACACAGCGAGCTAAAGCTAACCCAGCATAACCAAAAGCTAGCAAGAAAGACCACCTGTCTATAGCTGCCTGTCGCCCGTTCATTTGTTTATTCACACACAAACATTGTTTGCTTATCTGTTCCTCATTTGTGGCTTTGTCCATCCGTTTATGCATTCATCCAACCGTCTGTATACACGTCTGTTCATTCGTGACGTCTTTTGTTCGGTTAGCATCTCATAAAAACTGGATAATGATTTTAATTCTGTACGAGTGGCAGAGCAGGCTTGAAGTGTTGGACAGAGCTGTCAATTAGCCCCACCAACACAGCTCTCGGATAAGCTGCTTTATCATATTTAAATCTTATATTTTTCATTTAAGCCTTGCTGTATGTTTTATATAATGCTCCAGTTTAGTGTCAAATAAGCATTTTTTATATTTTATTCGTCCATTGCCCTCTATCCCTATCCCTCCTATTCCTTTTCATAGCAGCAATAAAAATGCAATTTCCGCCTCTTTTGAAAGTCCCTTGATTAAACAATGGGGAATTTATGTTCTTCATTAATGCTGATAAAATATATGTTGATAGAACTGTATATGATTCATTAGACTGGAAGTGAAACAGATATTCATTGTTGTAGGTGAGCAAGCAAACCAATATTTATAAAAGTGTATTGTGTTTAAATGCTATTTAAATACTGGTAGTTGTACACCGTTTTTGACCTGCAGAAACCTGTAGCTGTTCTGTCCATTTTATTGCAGCATGACTATGTTTATAGAAATGTATGAATTGTTTTTACTGCAGGAGGTTTTCAGACCTCCCCTTCCACTTATCATTGCTCACCAGCAGCTCAGCGCATTTTACCCACAGAGAATCAACAGTGTTCTAGATAATCTACTGACACAAGTGTATAAAATCTAAAATACTATTTCATCTCGGCATATTGTTCAAACATATAGCAGTTAATTTTGAATTCCTCTGGAGCAATGGCCACTAGGATAAGAGAGAGAAAGACTCATGGCAGGCAATTGAAGGGACTTAAGTGGAAAAACAGAAGAACATATCACCTGCTCTCCTTCTTTTTTCTGCTCGCTCTCTCTCTCTCCCCATCTCTCTCTTCCGGCATCTTTGCGTTGTCTTTGCAGTAAAGCATTTTGTATGTAGTCTCAGGAGAGGACCCTGCTGCTATAAATATGAGTAAATCACGCAGTGGAAAGTAGGCCAAAGCTCTTTCTCTCTGAGCCTTCACTCACAGACACTCCCCCTGATGCACTTCGTTGGCTCGGTCTGCTGAGTGTCACTGTCTCAGACCTACTGGACTCATACCTGCTCACAATCACACTTCTCAAATCATGCATCTAATCACACAATCACACTGTCATACAATAATACAATACATCCAATCACACCATCATATCCTGCAATCAGTCCCACAATGCAACAGCATGTTGAAGACTTGGATGATTGGAGGACAATTAGCTTTGTTTGTGCACACCTCACACTGACACCAATCTCTGTCTTTCAGGGGTGTCCTGTTGACTTTCAGCTAAAAAAAAACTTTCAATCATATTCACTCAAAGTTAACTACAAGACGCAGGTATATAATACAAATGTAGAACACTGCACTGCACTGTTCAAGCAGTCCCGTATGAAAGATTGAAAATGAATTAACAAGTGTAAGAATTGTAATTTCATAAGCCGCTGGAATGAACTCCAAGAGTAATTACTGGAGGTGAACTAACACACTGAGCATTAATAGCCCAATTCATCACAGTCGTAAGAAGTTATTTTTACTCTTTGTGTCCAAGTTCATCATTAAACCAGTACACTTTCCCCTACTTACCCACTTACACACACACACACACACACGCACACACACATGCACACACACACACACAGTCAGACAGATGAGAGTGTCTATGACAGCATGCTTGCATGTGTGTGTAGTTAAAAGGGTTGTACATGTGGTACAAAAATGAGTTTATGTACTTGGAACACTCATTGCTCAGGTCAGGGACTTTTTTATGATATCAGTGCAGGTTACATGAAGGCTGTGGAGCGCCATACATACTAACTGTGGTGTTGGGCACACGTCACTGCTAAGTTGTTGGGTTTTTTTTTAGTTTCTGAATGGTCTGACCAAGTGGCATTGTCAGGGTTTGTGGAATACAAATACTACAATTATGTTCTAGACGGTTCTAGAAACGAACCTCTTGAATCAAATCATTGTCAGTATTCTAGTATAAGGTAATGTTGAATTATTTGTTATTTATTTAGAAGGAGTTTGTTGACCTGGCCTGAATGCAAATATCAAGTTGCCAAACAGTATATTTTCCCAGTACACCGAGGGCCCTGCTATGGTATGATAATGATGTTATAGTCTAGTGTTGACAGGGCAGTTGTCATTCTACATAATCCAACACGCTATAGTGGTAAAAAAAACAAAAACAAAAGCAAGAATATAACTCAACATAAACCCAACAACCACTGCAGCATCAGGTTTCACAGGCACAATTTTTTGTGTATGTGAAGCTTCATATTCAAAACATACTCACAAGAATGCTAGCACACTACTAAACCTGAAACCTTGAGCCAGGTAATAGTTGATAGTGCAGATAGTTAATGATTGCTAAGCAGTATATGGAAGAGAAAATAAAGTGAATGTTCAGCAATGAAGTGGATAGTGTCAAGATTACTATCAGCAGTAAAACAATGACACGTTTGAAATTAGTTAATTTTTTACTGCTATCATTAAAGTTCCCACATGAATCAAGACAGATTTTGTTATAATTGCTCCTTGGTCCCCTGACTGGCTCTAGCCCTGGCCAGGTGGTTACGGGCAGGAACAACACTAGATTCTGTGGGTATTAGCAATCAAATCCGTGCAGACCTTAAACCATGCAAAAAACTTTCAATGGATTTCAAATGGTTATTTGAGTCTTACATAATATATATGCTACATATCCATTGCCTTTATTAAAGGACCCTCAAATAACTACTTTTTTCAAGGGTGTACAGTGAAATAAGTGACACATTGAGAAGCACTGCACATACACATATGAAAATAAATTTATTGTTATTTTTAGCATGACATAACTGAAGCTATAATGCACTTTATTCAGATATATTCAGAATGCAGTATTTGATGCACCTTTCTTCAGCGCACTTGTGTAACACAGTCACGTGTGCTACTCAGTACTGTGGGCTACAGATGTGTCTATAGCCATTTAAACACTGACACAATAGAAAGAAATAGAGACTGTTCTATTTTAAAGCAATGACGGGTTACGATTCATTTCTCATAGTGACAGGCATGCCTTTAATCTTTCATCCGTTGCTCATTTTGTTCATTTCCAGAGAGCCTCATCTCCCATCCACTCACACCTCTAAAGGACACTAATGATCAGAGAGCTGCTACCATGCCTGCTGCTATCCTCTCTTACCGCACCAGTTTTCTCCTTTACTGGCTGGTTCTTCGTCACTCTTGTCACTTTTAAGCTTCACTTATGCTCTCATCTCGCTAGAGGAAAGATCAGGTCAGTAAACCTAAAGCTTGAGGAGCATGAAATCTTCCATTTCACTTTTTCTGTTACCCTTCTGGCCTCTAGACTGAAGCACAGATACTGCGTAGATGAACTATGTGTGAATGAGGGAATGGGGAATGAGTGTTAGCAAGAGTGTGCCGAGCAAGAATTCGCTACAGGAATACATGAACAGACTGAACTAAATCATTAGCGAAGATGGAAAAATCTTTTGTTTTGGGGATATGGTTTTATATGTACCCTAGAACAGTTTGGAATAAGGTTTAGAACAGTCAACTTCATTTCACCATTGTGAAATGGTTGTCTTGTTTGGCAGTTTGTGGGTTGGTAGGCACCCCAAATAACTGAATGTATGAGCACAAGCAGAACGCATGTATGAGCACAAGCACAAGCAGTCATTTAGAACAGAACTAAATGACCAGCTCTGGCCAAAACAGCATCAGTAGCATTCAAGTGTGCTTGGATAAACAACATTATAAGTGTCTATCAAACTATGAATATTTATAGTTCACAATATCTAAATATGTTGATATTTAATTATAAGATTATTGAATGTGTCAGTGCAACATTGGCATTATCCACCTGTAAGTAACATATTAGTTGTTCAGAAGTAATGATATGTTCTATTATAGGTTATCATGGCTTCACCACAAGGATATATTGTGATTTTTCCAGCTTCCAGCATGGTTAAATAACAGTTTCTCTTTTATTCTCTGTATGCATGCATGAATTTACAAGGGTGCATGTGTGCGAAATGTGATTGCCTTTATGCAGCTGTGACCAGCTTTAGAATGAACTTCTCCCTGTCCTACCTAACATTGTGTCACTGTAAGTGTGCATGCGTATGTGGTCTGATTTTCCCTCTATTTTGAGGTAAGTGACCTAACATTTAAATAACCTTTACTCTCTGTGAGTAAGAGGTGGGCTTCAGTGGAGTTTGGGGGAATTTGAATTTGACTTTCACTGACTAATTCACAGCGAACTACATACAATCACACCTTCATTATCTGCCTCATTGGAATAAATCAAAATGTTCTAGAAAGTTAAAAGACCTAAACATCATCTGCATGATTGAAGCCATTTTTAGTGTTGGTACCTTTCCACAATTGCTCAACCTAATGTAAAAACTCCACAATATAAAAAATACAATATGATAAAAGAAACAATGATTTACATTTATGAACTATGCCTGGGATACCTGAAAAACCTTACAATACACTATAGCATATTTGTAAATCTGAAAACTTGCACAATTTCCCAAGAGACGGAGAAAAGAGTAAATTGTTACTCATTTCACAAACCAAAGACAGAAGAGGAGATGTGTAGGATCTCCATTAATGTATGACATTTACATTTATGGCATTTAGCTGACGCTCTTATCCAAAGCAACTTACAAGGTCATTCATATTACACGTAGGCCAATGTAGTGTTAGGAGTCTTGCCCAAGGACTCTTATTGGTGTAGCACAGCATAGTTACCCAGACCCGGGAATCGAACCCCCATCTCCCACATGGGGCGGTAGCTCCCTGGAGGTTAGTGGTGTTATCCGCTGAGCCACACCAACCACAAGATGAAAGACCACAAGACCAAACTAGAAAAGAGCATTTCCTGAAGAAGAATTGTTCAATCAAAAATGATGTTGCCACTGAAGCATCAGTATTGCTATGGTGAGTGTGTTAGCAGCCAGCCAATGCTGATGTAGCCAGTCAACATGGGAGACTCCCCCACACCCGTATACCAGGGGGTATTTCGCAAGCTGATTATGTGGAAAGTGAGCATACCAGCAAGCATTTAGTAAATAAGCTGGCTGTGTAAAACTGACCATTGCCACTTTAGAGTATGACTAAGAGAGCAGAGAAAAACCTGCTTGACAATCAGTCAATCAGAATCCATAACAGTATCATCAAAGCAGAAAAAGTCACAATTGTACCCCAAGAAGTCAAATTCATTTCTCCTGGGTTTCAGTAATAAGGATTTAGAGAACTAGAATAAGCAGATTCTGATTCAGGCCTCTGCTCCAATATGCAGAGATTTGTCTGTCTTTGTTTCAATTACATTTGGAGCTTTTGTAGGCTCCCTTGGGCTTTGGCAGGATAAGATTTTGGACTCAGAGTATGGTTAAGTAACCAGAGAAGGTCAGGTAAGACAATTTTATTCAGAGACATGAGCAGCTATCAGTGAGGAGCTAATTTTTGAAGGTTAAGATATCACACTGACGCAAAGGCAACAGTGACTGAAGACTCGGGGACATTCAAATGATACCTTGCCATTTATAGCTGCATGTCCCACCTGATATCTTAATCATTAGAGCATTACATAAGACACAAGCTGAAGATCATTCAGAAGAAAGAAATGACGTGGCTGAGATTAACATAAATTACTCAGACTTACTAAGTTTAAATGGACACATTTTATAGACTAATTTTGTCTTGAAGAAGCAGAAAATATTTAAATAAGAGGGGAAGGTCAATAAAAACTCAACATAATCCAATTATTAAAGATATGCAGATTATCCTTATGTTTATGCCAATGTAAGATATTTGTGAGGCTGAGATTATGAGTGAGAAAAGATGGTGGTGAAGACGGTGTATTAGTCTTATGTGGTAATGTGGTACTCTATGAAATAAATGCCTGAGACAGTTCCTCACCTCTCTTTCCCCAGAGAACAGTAAGCAGCCCACATTAGATTGCATGTGTGTGTGAGAAAGGGTGGGAGAAAGAAAGAGGGAGGAGAGAGAGAGAGTGAGAGAGAGAGAGAAAGAGGGAGAGAAATAGATAGAGAGGTACAGAGAGAAAGAGGAGAGGGGAGAGAGATAGAGAGAGAGAAAGAGAGAGAGAGAGAGAGAAGGGGGGGAGCTTTGTTGTTCTATTACAGGCTGTTCCACAGCTACACTGTCTCTAGATATTGACACGTTATCGTTCCATGTCTCTCTCTTACTATCACTCTCTCTCTCTCCTTTCCTTACTCGTCCTCCCATAATAGAGTGTCATAGAGCTGATATGTGCATATGTAATATTAGGCCCCTTGGCGTTGAAATGTGTGCTATTTTAATTAGTTCATTCCTCTTGGATGGCTTATGATGATTATGTGGATTGGTATTTGCGTCTAATGTGTTAACAGAGGGCAAATTACACTCTTTTTTGCACTGAACACTCAGATATATTCAGGAAGCTCATTAACAAAATGACTCACAGGATGATACATATCAGCTTATTTTTGTACTACATCATTTTGCACATCATTGTCTAATATATGTTAATGAGAGGATTCCAAATGGCAGGAGGAAACTGCAGAACATGCCTGTGGTAACATAGCTAGTGTTCATAATGTTTGGACAGTGCAGTTATCAGCAGAATAGGTAAATATGGCACATTGTGCAGTACTAGCATGTCAAGTGGGATGGGAGAGTGTCACTCTATACCAACAGATCCACAATTAAAACAAAAGAGTTTCCTTTATAATAATCACGCCAAAAATTGGTGTGTGGAGCTGTTAGACTGCTGGCTAAGCTAGCGCCATATGCATCTCAGCCAGCTCCATGGTCCCAGACACCAATGTTGTCTCATGCCATTTTGGTATAGTGTAGTTTACCAAAGGTAATAGCATAACATTACTAGGGTAATGGAGGGGAGTGCATGGACGACATGCCAACATTTCTAATTTGCATAACTATGCTTATTTATAAACCTTCACATTCCTAATAAGTGTAAATGTTTAGAGATGATCCTCTGATCTTTTTAGTACATTCTAGTTATACAAGCTGGGATCTAAAGGGTGTATTTGATATCTTATTTGTGCAAACCCAATAGTAATTAAATATTAGTCTTCTATCTCTTCATCATAGGCCAATCCACAACGTCTTCAGCAAGTATGATGATGATGCGACCACAGCTTAACCATAAAGACCATAAACTGTCCACAGGCATGTAAATACATGGCAACCCAGAGTAGAAAAATACATATTAACGTTGCCAAGGTCAAACAAAACATATTCATAATAATTTTTTATGTTTAAAGATGAAGTCCCTGCACACAGAAGCAAAGTGAGTATGTTATTAGCATGAGCTCATAAAGCTGTTTCAAGTGGCCAATAGACACAAGAGTATCATAGCTAGTCAGAGAGTGGGTCAGGACAGTGATACTATTGTACCATTAATAACACTTGACTGTAATCTCTATCTTCTACAGCTTGCATGCTAAATTTACTGCTGTAATGTGTATAATTAAGTGCATGTCTATTTGTGTGCATGTGCATAAGTGTGTGGCTGATTAATAGGCTCAGATACAGACTGACTGGAAAGCTTTGGCAACACTGTAACTCAATATGATCCAGCTAACAAGGCTACTGTGTGGTACATCTTCTGTAGGAAAAGTCCCTTAAACTGCAATTTATTGGCTTAATAGACACAGAGAAGGGCACTTGCTCCTTTAAGAGATCTACAAACATCAGGTTAAAAGCAGATTACTTCACATCAGCAGATCCCAGAATAAATCCCAGAATAAGAAAGACCTGTACTAATATCCTCCCGCCATATATGGACCCTTTCAGTGAGTTTAAGTCCAAGTCTCATTAAACATTGAATCTAACTCCACTGACAGCACTCAGCACTGTCCACTGGGACCACTGCTGCTTGTCCTTCACCCGGTTAAATCTTTAATCTGTCTCTTAGTATACGGCTCTTACTTCAGAAACAGCACTAGCTGTTGGCCTGGGGCCGCCAAATGTGGGGCAGAAAGTTTCACTGTGATGAGCACTGAACAGAAGAGGTTACAGAATTAACTTTAGAATGTTCCTCAAATTAGGCTGTAATGTGTTTTGCATTTTAGTTTGTTTCCATCAGACAGCTCGAAAACTTTCTCTCGCTGAAACTTCTGACTCGCTCTTCGCGCCTGCCCATACAGTAGAAACTCCGCGTGAGATATCAGAGAGCTGTGTTATCGCTTCGTTGTCCCTGTATATTCTGCTCATAAACGGTGTTTTTTCCTACCTTGATGTCGCTGGAGGAGCGCCTCCGGCACTGGTTGGACGCTCCCGCAGTCTGGTTCATCTTTCAGCACCGTGGAGAGTTCCCGCGCGCCGCGCCGTCCTGGCCTGGATGCTGTTTACTGGGTGGCAGCTCGCCGCGCGCGCTGCAGCCCTCCCGCTCTCCTGCCTATGACATGCCCGCGCGCTCAGCCAATCGTGCCTCGCGCTACTTGTGCGCCAGATGTGCGTTGCGAGCTGTAGTTATATGACTGGGATCCTCTACGCTCTTCAGAGCTGCCTGCCCAAATCTTATAGACTCACCCTCAGTCAGCACTTCATTCACTGATAGCATGTGAGGCATGGGGAGATTCAGGTTTGAGGCATACTGCTATATGATTCATAATGTCAGAATATTTTCTGAACACAGTAACATAAGGTCTCACAAACCTGACATAGCCTGCTGTAGTTTAGACTGTATGCATCTCCTTAAATAACACAAAATGGTCAGATTTTATATTAGGCAATGTGAAGCAATGTGAATGCTGATACTGACACAGCAAACTTGAGTATCTGCTGATACTCTCTTAACAACTAAACTGCTAATACAGTTTTCTGAATCTACTTCAGTTAACTAAGCCATCTAAATAACATCATACTCAAACTGTGAAACTAATATTCTACTCACCTAAAGGAAGAAATACAATCCAACACATGACTCAGTAGTTTCTTTTTAGATAAACTCTTTCATGCACAGAACTTTTAGCAGCATTCTTTTTTGGTCAGCACAATCAAACATCCGAATCAAACATTTAAAATGAATTTTAGAGTGCAACTATGTGCATAAGCTTAGTTAAGTGTTATCATGAAAGTTTCGGCTAATGGATCATATCGGATTATACTTTTTTCCTTCTGATATCCGATCTTGTGCTTTTGGCCAGTTTTGGACCAATATCAATACTAAGCGCCATATTGGTGCACCCCTAGACACCTTGAGCAAAGTGCCCAAAATAGAAAACTAAAACTGCTCAACAACTGAAACACCACTATTTTAAAGACATAATCATATAATGGATTCTCAGTGATAGACAATATCTGTGTTCAGAATAGTCCTGTAATCACTACACCCTACATTTGAAAAATCTGGATCACTGTATAGAACACTATTACACAGAACACAATTGCTGATGGTAGTAAACTATTTCTGCAAGGTTACACAGGTTTCCTCATTGCTTACAAATAATCCAGAGCAGTGCACTGCCTCTTCTGCAATGTGTTTTCGGACACAAAATAGCAGAGCCCCCAAATAGTCCACTATATAGTGAATAGAGCACAGTTTCAGACACATCTAACATAAAACAGAAATATTAAGAGTTATAAAGCACTGTTTTTATGCTGCTGTTATGTGCCTTTTCTGCTGATGTAAGTAAAAGAGCCCTCTATCCTTCTTCTACAATATAGATATACAGAACCTCAGTAATGAAAGTACATGATATTGTGTCCATAGAAGGTAAGGAATAAGTATGCCAACACATAGACACACATTACATTATTCTCTTTGTTAGGTTTTACATTGAACTGTGCCTGACTGAAGTGAAACATGATGCATATCTTATTCCAACTTTTATCTGTATCTAAATTTAAATGTGACCTTACAGGGTCCATATCATGGAAAACAACACATTTCAAAATGTATCATTCATCCCCGTGTTTGTACAACTTGTATATGGAAACTAAGCTGCAAGAACAGCCCAATTTAAATTTACTGTTTCTGTGATGCCACACAAAATGACACATTCACATATAAACCATCTTACATCCGTTTAGCTCCACCCATTCATGCTGAAGTTATGTGTTTCAACCTAGACTCCACAACACAGGCCATTTACATACACAGCCTGTTTAAGGCATAAAGAGATTAGAAGATGATCACGTAAAAATTAATTATGATGATTGTTGGTTCCCAGAATAATCACAAACGTGATAAATGGACCTCTGTATCCAAAAGTGAAATACAGGTCTTCTGACCTCAGGAAAACAGGTAAGCTGTAGATTGTCATAAATAAATAAATAAAGAAAGAAAGAAAGAAAGAAAGAAAGAAAGAAAGAAAGAAAAAAAAGAGATAGAAACAGCACACTCACATACACATACAAGCGTAGATATGGCTTTAATTCTTAGTTTGATCTTGAAGTAACTGTCAGAAGTAGGAAAAAAGGGAAAGAAAAAAAGCACTGGTTTAAAAAAAAAAGGACAGCCACAACACACACACACACAGACACACACACACATACTCATGCAAGCATACGCACACTTCAAAACACATCAAGCTCTGCAGTGAACGCAGGCATGCATCTAATTTTGTGTCTGTGCTGAAGACTGCTAGTGCTTATGTAGCATTATTAGGCCCATAGAGAGAGAGAGAGAGAGAGAGAGAGAGAGATCATTACACTGTAGGCTGCAGCATTAATATTAATCCAACCTGCAGGCTACTCTCTGTGGCTCAGAGGTCTTCTTTTTCAGCTTTTACTCTTATTCAAAAGCTCTCTCTCTCTTTTTGTGAGCATGTGCATGCATGTGTGCACATATGTGTTCATGCATTCATGAGCACTGACATTTCAGAGCTAGAGCAGGATCAGTTTGATTATGAGGGGGGAGCGTCTTCACTGCAACCTGTTTCTTCCCTGGATTCCGTGTTTCAGGGGGAGATCCTTTCTACTCCTGCACCATGTTAAGACACACAGGGACATCCAGCACTCATGACTTCATTGACTTCTGCTGGCTGTACAGGTGCAAAAGCCTTGCTTCAGTATGTGGATATAGCTATACTGACAGACAGAAGTTAATCTGTTGATCAATTCTATAATGATAAGACATAATACTGCGATCTGGGCTGTAACTCAGCAATTATGTTAAAATCAGTGTCTTTTCGAAAGTAAGAAGCAAGCACATATACCACTCCCCCTCCCCCCACACTCACATACGCAGAGTCGTTCTGTTCCTTCACCATGTTACAGAGAGTCATCCTGCTCCTGCATGATGTTACAGCACATAGAGAGCTGTAGCACTCAAACTGCTGTGGGCTTCTGCTGGCTGTTCAAGAGCAAAAGCTCTGCTGCATACATGCAGTGTGTGTTAATGTGGGGGGATGGTCAAAGTCATCTTATGTACTATCATATCAACATCCTGCCTGTGCTGCTATGTAAAAAAGCAGGACTGGTGTTTTAATTAAAAATCAGATAAGTAGCTAGATTTACTCAATTATGGATTTCTACCCAAATGTTACTGTATTCTATTGCAGTATATTTGTTGTAGCTACATTTTTAATTAGGTACATTTTTGTTATTAATATTTATTCACCAATTTCTTTTTTTGGGTTAAATTTTCTTCATTTGTATTTAATTTGCCCATAATGGTATGTTAGTGACAACATCTGCACTGCCTTTTGTAAAAGGTACAAAGATTTCCTGTGTTTTCACTGACCAACATAATGGAGTTAAAGAATAACTATATTTGACACCCCTCCTACTTCTAACATAATGTCCTACAATTTCACACTCACCTTCCCTTCCCATGACAAAGCTTTTAGAATCCCCACCAACGCCCCATCTCCTCATTATTCCTCACTTCTATAACCACACTCATGAAGCGAGGGTGGATCTGGTGTTCCAGCAACAGGCAGAAGCTGCCCAGAACCTCACCCTCAAAGTTCCCTCCCCTCTCTCAATCAGTCTTCCCTTATACTACCAGCACCAGTTAAATTAACTCAGAAAATGTTTTTGGTACGTAAAAGCAAAGTATACATTTTTGCTTGATTCAACACCTCAGCTGCTCAGTAGTCTGTGGTCATCGTCGTTTGATTCTCCTCTTTGTGATGTGCCACATATTTTACAGGAGACAAATTTGGACTGCAGGCAGGCCAGTCAAGCGCATGCATCCTGTGTCTATGCCATGGTGTTTGTGTCACATGCGGAATGAGGTCTGTCATTGTCTTGCTGACATAACCATTCCCCAAATACACCTCCATGTCAATGGTACCTTCACTATGCAAGTCATCCATGCTGTGAGCACCGACGAAAAACTTTCTCCAGAAACAGGCTGAAACATGATTCTGACCACAGCACACATATCTTATGTACTATCTTTCAGACCATCTGAGAAGAGTTCAGGCCCAGAGAACTCGGCAGCATTTCTGCATAGAATTGCTTTATGTTTTTTTCCTTGCATAATAGAGCTTCAAGTTGCACGTTTTGGACCAACAGTGGTCTGTGTTAAGTAACAACACTTTTCTAGAGTACTCCTGAGCCCATCTGGCTATATGTAAGACAAGTTTTTATGCAATGAATCTGAGGGCTTGAAGACCATGCACATTCACCAGTTTCCTGCCTTACCGTGCATGGACTGAGATTTCTCTGGATTTCCTGAATATTTTTTTTATAATTATATATGGTGTATGGTAAAAGACCTAAATTCTTTGCAGTCTTGTGCTTAGAAATGTTTTTTAAAGTGTTAGGTTTAAAAAAAGATAATACTTTTCAAAGTAGTGACTCATAACCCATCTTTGTTTGCAAATACTGAGACTTTGGTGCATGTTCATTTTATACCTAATTATGTAACCTTCATGTAATATTCTTTAAATGCGTTTACTACATTGCAGGCAAATTCAAAATTTATTTATATTTAAGTTGGTCAGTAAAAGACAGTAAAGAAGCAATGTGAACACAAGATGTTGAATTAATATTCCAAACAAATAAGGGGCAACACATCACCAGAAAGCCATGGTACTTGCAAGGCAATGTTAACTTATGTTTTGCTTTTATTTGAATTCGCATTGTTCCTGAGAGCTAGCAGTGACAGTTGCATACAGAGGAGCTTCAGCCATCAGTGTGTTTACTCATCCTTTCATCGGCTTCCTGTCCTTAAATCAGGGGTGGGGAACTGATGGCTGGAGTCTAGCACAGTGTGATGATTTCCCTGCTATAGCTCACCAACTAAACCTGGTAATTAGATAAGGATTTGAATCAGGTGTGCTGGACCAGGAGAATCACCAAACTGGCGGGAATCTCCAGGACTGCGGTTCACAATTCCGGGCTTAAAGGCTCTAACTGGGAGCAGAACCTTCAAAAATGCTCTGTGTAGACCTGGCTTGTAACTAACAAACAAACTAACTTACAAAATAACTTACTCACATTTAGCAAAATGAAGATTTTTCCACAATTAGCAATTAGATAGCTTTTGGTGTTTCAGTTTGTGTCTCTGTTATTAAAACATTTAATTAAATTCACATTGTTGTAAAATTAATCTGCCAACAAATATGATAAACTGTCTTTTGGGCAAATTGTGCCACCAATTAGTCATCGCACCACATTACTGCATTACTCAAACTGATTTTTTGGCACCAATTTTCCACTTTTGGGTAAGATTTGACAAAGCAAAGCTTATCCCCAGTGCAGTATCTCTGTACATTTCCCACCCCTGAGTATGACTTTAGGCTTCTTCTCATTTCTGCTGATTCTAAACATGTTTCATGCACAGAGTCTGTGTCTTTTTGTGGAGTGCAGGTTTTTGAATAGTGTGTGTAATCGTGTGTAGAGTGAAAGTATGTGTTGTTTGGCTTCAGAACACTGAAAGCCTCTCATCTCCTCTTCATCTCCGTCTCCTCCTCTGCGTTTCTGTGGTGATGTTTGAAGCATGTCTGAGTCTCAGGCAGAGAGTGTAAAGGTTAAAGGTAAAGGTGCAGTGGGAAGGTCTATTGATCTTTCTCAGTTGAAATGCCAACTGCACACACACACACACACACTCTAAACTACTTTAATGACTACTTTAATGTTGTAGACTGTTATGTATTGTCACTGTTGGGACAAAACCTTGTACCTCCATTTTTGTTAAATTCATTTTATTCTCCATAATTTTAAAACTTTACTTTTACATTGTGTGAAAATGCCACGATAAATGGACCAAACACAAATGCTCCAAAATTACATTAACTTGCAGAAAATTACATTAACCTTTTTACATTAACTTTCACTAAAGGTTAAGAATTTTTTCCTTCTCCTTTGTAGTTACTATTTGGAATGTACAAGGCTTTGATATTGTAACCTTGTAGACACAGCGCTTTAAATTAATGCTGTTTTATTGAACACGTCAGCAGGGGTGAACTGCTGCCAGCACTGGCTAAAATGCAAGTTTTAACAGCCACACAATCTCCTTTGAAGGTAGACTCCCAACCCAACTAACCAGCTTCACAGCACAGCACACAACCAATATGTGCAGCCTTGGTACAGATTCTTATTCAAACTGAAGCAAATCAATCACAGCACACCTTTCACTAAATACCACTCCTAATTACAGATTACCCAATCATAGTTCAACAACTTTGACTTGGCCCAATAACCTTCATAAAAAAAGTCTTAACATTGTGTGTGTGTGTGGCATTTTAAACCACATAGTCAATAAGCTAAAGGTTCAGAAGCAGGGGTGGAAACACATGAAAGGTGAGCTGTGGTATGTGGATTAAACAGTGTGGAAGACCGATTGCCTATTAAACCTGTTAAAAATAACACAGAACAGCACATCTGTGTCATGGTACGTGGCTATGCTTGCTTACAGCAACACTGTAAATGTACGCCTACTCCTGACTATCCAAATCCCAGATGCCTGCAATCATACACCTCTTTGTTTTCATGTAATTTCCAAATAAAAAAAACATTGGTGAATGTCAGAATTTTCATGAAAACTCTGTAAGTGGATTTTAATGAAGCAATTTCTGGATTCAAAGAGCGAGTGGTGAATGAGGCTTATTGTGAGTTCAAGGCATTCTTTGACTTTCTCCAAACATAAACCTTTTCTGCATGTAGGCAGAAAGGGTGAAAGATGACTCATCAGACCTTATTACTCTTTTCCATTGCTCAGGGGTCCAGGTGGCTTTGTGCGTCAGCCTTGGATACAAGCCGTTTCTAAATGGCAGTCCTGCCATAAATTCCAGCTTTGTGACTGCTCATAATCTACGGTTTTGTTTAAACTGTCTCACAAATGTACCACTTGTACCAATGTACCAATGTGATCAGGATTGTCGTGTTTAGTGTCTACTCTTCCCTGTTAGTGAGTTTCAACTTGCAGCCTCTTTGCAGTTTCTCATTGTCTATGACATGTTATCCCAATTTTCAAACTACCCCTGACACATTTAATAATTCTGTCATCTTCTAGTTGCCTCATTTTGCTTTGCAAACTCACATATCAAGTTCTGATGTGTTGAAGACATTTTTTTTTGTTTCTTCTAGTATTTCCTTTATTTTGTCCACCTAAAAACAAATGTCAACTTCTCTGCAAGCTTTCCATCATTCAGCCAATGTTTTCCCAACCCTGCATCTGTGTTTATCAGCTTTTCATGATTAATTGAATTCTTTGGAATAAGATGGGTTTGTTTATGGAGGTTTGTTGCTGACATTGTCTGCTTTGAACAAGAGAGCGAAGAGAATTTATTATTATTTAAGACATGATTTGCATGTGGGCATTCGTCAAGCGTTTGTAGTGACTCGTTTATATATGCCGAAGCAGAACTAATCTCTCTTTCTGTCTCTCTCATTCATCTCATCTTTGATCAAAGCTACATCAATTAATAATTTCTGAGCATGTCTGAGAGTGATAGACGGGGTGGTGGTGGGGTGGTGGTGGTGGTGGGGGGCTGGTGGTAAAGGATACAGAAAGGAAAAGACAAAAGAGGAAGGGTAGAGAATTGACTACATCCACTAAATTATTTCTGCTGTTGTTTGAGCTATTTTTTATGTACCCTCAATTTCTCTGTAAGAACTATATAGGAGAAATTAGGGTGCACAGTTTAGCTCCCACCTGAATGCAGACCCAGACAAACACATATGTAGTCTATTCTGATGTATCCTTGTTAGCGAGTCTGGTGTAGCTCAACCTACTTTACAGTGGGCAGCAGGGCTGAGTTATTCACTCTGTCTGCTCTTTTAATCTTGTTTTTAGGGCACGTCTAAGAGCCTTTCATTTTTCTACACAGTGCAACCACAGAGCTAAAGGAGCGGCAGATGACATGAAAAAACAGGTGTTGCAGTTTACTGCCTTTGACAAAAAGATTTGATAAGGTAGGTAAAGAAACGGCAGGACGTCAAATATAAGACTCTATGAAATAATGTACTTCTCTATTTTATAATACCCTTTCAACATGCAGGAAGCACGTACGTAATTAATGGAAGAAGCTCACTAGGTAGACAGCAAAATCATAAGGATTTGAATAAGACTTTCATAAGCTCTTTCATGTCTGATGGGTGCATTATCTCTCCATCAGAAAAATGAGCCTCAAACTACCTCTTCCCAACAGTCTTTCATCTCAACTGTCTATATACAGGTTCAGACCTCCCGGGAGGATGTATGTACTGTACCTAATGTAGCGTGTTGCTATTTAAAGGCTTCCATTGCTCCCCTGAACATTACGGACAAATAGAACAAGAGTTCTTCTGTCTGTCTCCTTTTATACCCGTCAACAGAAAACACATACCTTTTTTCAATATGCTGGGAGAGGACAGGAAAAGAGGAAAGAGGAGATGACAGGAGAAGGGAGAAAAGAAAAAAGATATAAGTAGAAGATAGGGTGTGATAGAATGCATTCTGGAGAGGAGCCTGCTTTTCTAATGATTGATCCAAGATGCAGATCTAGGAAGAACTTAATTGGCATGATTTGATTTCGACACGCATGTAGGAAGAAGTTAATCAGCATTATTTAATTACTTTTTTCCTATAATTGAAAAATATGATGACAATCGCTCTCCTTGCAGGAAAAGACTCTCCAAAATTACCCTCCATCACCCAGTCATACATGCCCCTTGCCAAACAGAGATCATGCATTATTAGAATTGTGTCTGATTGGGTATTTATAAAGCTTTACATCGGAATTAAATTTTACTCTGGTTTTAATATTGTAGAGCTAAACCTCTGGAGGACATTGGCGAGCTTTATACTATAATTAAATTCGTAATAAAAGCATAACTGAGCATGAGTGCTACTTTCATGTCGATCATGTTAATCTAATTATAGCTGGATTCTGGAGACCAAAGAGCCTCGACTGGCCCTGCAGCAAGCACTTTGGGATTTGCAGAATGTTGAAGTGGAGATTAAAAGAGTTTTTATGTTGTTGTTTGCATCGCATTTGCACTGGTAAATATCAACTCTTCTGACCTGGTCTCTCACAAAGCTGAGAATTATGAAGCACAACTTCATGTCAGAACTTCTGGACAGCCTGTAGGTAACATAGCTCTGGGATTAAGCCTCACGCATGCATGAAGATGGAGAGTGATTTCATTGCTAATGTATGTTAATATAGTAAGATTTGATTCTGAGTAATGTTGGACAAATTATACTGTCCCACTCTTCATAAAATTTGGAGTTACAAAGTTTTGATATAAAAGCCACAATATACCTGCCTGAACCTTTACCTAACCATGAGCCATGGTTGCGATAAGAGAAGTGACTGTGTAACTATTGGAGGGAAGAAAGAATTCTCCATAACTTGTCATGGCGCACAGAAGAAACTGGTAATATACTATTGCGTTCCAAAGAAACAGAGTAAGGTCTATTTGTATTATTTAATTTTTCTACATAATTTGGACACTTTTACAACATGTGAAAATTTCATGATAATTGGACCAACAGAAATAGTACAAAAGTTTGAAAATATGTCCTTACATCAACTTACATTTAAAGTTAAGAAGGTTTTTGCTATACATATAAGACATTTGCCTGGGCTATACACTTTCATTCAGAAGTTACAAACAGCACTGATGCAGTGTTGAATTTATTAATGTGTGTTAATGTGCTAATTTCCCTCTCTCTCCTCAAGAAACCTGACTTTTCTAATACCCAGTTTGGCTGCTCAAAACCTCTTTATGTTAACGTTGCACTATGCAAGATTTGGGAACTTGGAGATCTCTCTGATGGAAATGTGCATGTGATGCGCAGTAAAAACACTTCATTAGTGCTTCAGTCCTCCAGGATGAAAAGAGAATGCAAGAACAGCTCAGTCCAAACTTGGTGAAATGCATGCTGCTTGAGCATATAAGTGAACTGAAGTCTGTGTTCATCAGTTTAAAGCTGATTTTGCATTTGAGACCTATACTTTGATCAGCACCTTCTTTGTGAGCTTGTGCATGTTATGTTAATGACATGGTCCGAAAAACGTGCAAAATCCAACCCGACACCTTTGAGTTATAAATTACTATTTGAGGCTATATTTCAGGCTCGTCAGAAAGTATCTGTGTGAATTGACATTAATCCAGCACTACCAAACTACTACAATGTGGCATGCATGGGGTCAATCGTTGAAGTGGGTTCTTGATGCTTTGACAGAGTTTTGATTTTATGGCCCAAACTTAAGGCTTGGCTCTTATAGTCATGGTTCATCACTGGTATTGTATGTAGGAGGATTTGCAAGAATGTTTTCCCGAGCTCAATTTCAGCTGCTCTGTGGCATCCCATCCTATCCACAACGTATTTCTATATAAGATCTGCGTCAGCAATGGGTGCACCTTAAAGTAGCTTAATTCACTTACTCCAAAGGGTGTCTGGATACATTTTATATAGTGTAATCCATAGATGCTTATACTGGGTTTTATCATTACTGACTGAGTGGTGGGCTGCTTTGGAACTGGAGTTATGTTGTGTTATGAAGTGCTGTATTCTGCTGAAGTTTTCTGGGGGTTGGTTGGACTCTGGGGTTCTCCTTCTCGCACTCTCTACTCATTAATGATGAATGAAAGGCCAGACTCAGCAGGGCGTTCAGTGGATAGACTGATCTCATTGGATGGGGTGCAGTTTTAGCCCAGGGGAAAACACCTCTCAAAGGGAGAGAGAGAATGTGGGGGTGGGGGAAGGGTGATAGGCTGAAGTGGCTAAGGTAGAGACATATAGTTTGCCTTATGATGCTTTATATTATATTCATAGATATATTTTGATTACTATGTAGTAGTTGACTTCAACTACATATTAAGTTCACCTGCATCTGCAAAACGTACTGTTGCTCCTGGCTCTGCCTGTCTACAAAACCTAGTGTCATTCTTGCCCATACCTCCCAACTTCAGGCATGTCATGGCCACCAGCACATGCCTACTTGGGCTGTGATCCTTAAGCCATGACTGTTTAGCCTTTATAATCCTAACCACTGGCATACATTATGCCCCCTCAACCCCATGGACATGGTGGAACAGGCTGCAGACCCATTGTACCTCCAAACCAACAGTTGCCAAAACAAATGTGTGAAACGTATTCAAAAGCTACCAAAAAAAAAAGAAATCTTGGATACATTCAGTTAGATTTAAATTAACTGAATTTATCCAAGTAAATATTTTTCTGCAGATGATTTACTGGAGGCTATATGGCTTCATTATGAGTATGCATAACACAATAAATAATGCATAATTCATGCTATTTGACAAGAATGATTCCATAAGCAGCAAATAATTGCCCAAGCATGTCAAAATACCTGCCTGCATGATCCCAGAATCTGTTATCTGTATGACCACTCAAATTTAATCCTTCCCATAAATTATTTTGCACATATGGGACACGTGGGTGTGCTTGCCTTCTGCAGACCTCTACTGCCAATTGAAAAGCTGGATTAGGGGCAATGACAGGTTTGGAATCTGACCAAATGGGCTGCAGGTCATATTCCCTCATAGAATCCATCTTAAGTCTGTTATCTAATGTCATCAGTGTGGGCAGAATGCTTCTCAACCAATCAGAAACTCTTGCAGCAAAACAATCCAAAGCCACTTATACAAGCGATAAATGTAGGAGGTGGATATCCACAGTACTGTTATGTGATCTTTACCAGTACTGCCCTTTCTGCAGTCTGGTAGGAGTGTTATGGTTGTTTCAGGTCATTTGAAGGCTTTGGTGTGTGTCCTGATGGTGTTTGTTATTCAGCTCAGATGGATGCATCATTGCCAGTGAGACAGCTCTGCTCTGAGGGCTCAGCACTACTGGCTTTAACAGGCAAAAAGCTGTCTTAGAGAAAATCCTCTTTCTGTTTTCCCAAACCATGCTATTAAAGTCAAAAATAGCATTCAAGGCTCCAATTAGAACAAAGTTCTCACACAGACAGAAATACACACACGCAGACACAAATATCTATCTATCTATCTATCTATCTATCTATCTATCTATCTTTACAGCCCTTATATAATGGCTTGTTTCTAAGCATTTTTAAACATTATGCAGGAGTTGGTATTTTTGCTCTTGAGGCATTAGTTGATGAGTGTAATACCCTTTCACAGCATGTAAATACCAACCTCACTTCAAGCTCCTTCATGGACAGCTGTACATATGCATTTGTTGATGAGCTTAAGGATAGAGAATTCGACTTTGTGTGCACACCTGTCATCCAGGTATACAGATGTTACAGATTGCACTCGTGATTTCAGTTGTTTCTATGTGCAAACAATCAAATTCATGATCCTACGTCCATATACCAGCGCGACGTGTGAGCATATGAAGGGGAAACAAATTCTGCTGAGGAGCTGGAAATGGGCACATCACCGGCAAAGACAACAACATCAAAAGAGAAAGAACAACTTCATGAGGTAGAGTAATATTACAGGAGGTTGCGAACTTTCATGGGTTATTTGGCATGGGTTGACAAAGACTGACCACACTTTCTGGCGTGAGGTGAATTTATTTCCTTTCATGCTAGCTTCAAATGGGTTAGATGACTTTAGGCATCTAGAAAAACTATAAACCTCTGAGGCAAGGATGACACAGATAAGGTATGAACACTCCGATGTGAGATTTTCCTGTGTTCCTATCAGCCATGATACATTTTTGCATCCTATTTATCTCTCGCTAAAGAGAGTTAAAGAGAGTCTGAGATTTACTCTGATCTCTTGCTTGTTTACTCTCTCTTTTTCTCTTCCACACTTCCTCCAACCATGTCTTCTTCAGTCTCTTTGCATCTTCTGCTATGATGTCCATGTTAGGTATAATGAACTAGCTAGCTCCCTTCACTGGCTTCCTGTAGCTGCCCGCATCAGATTTAAAACTCTGACGCTCGCCTACAAAGCCAAGAACGGACCAGCCCCTCCCTACCTTATGGCAATGGTGAAGAGTCGATCTGTACCTCGAGCCCTTCGGGCTTCAAGTACAGCTAGACTCGAACCGCCATCCCTGAAGTCTCATGGAAGACAAGCGTCCAGACTCTTCTCTGTCCTGGCTCCCAGATGGTGGAATGAACTCCCACTGGGCGTTCGAACAGCAGAGTCTCTCGCGGTATTGAAACGCAGACTAAAGACCCATCTCTTCATAATGCACTTAAGTGAGTAAGCACTTGTAGAGGTGTAAGTTGTGTATGTACTTGTGTTGTGTTGCACTTATATTGCACTTATAATGACCTTTTCTTTCCTATAGGTGTGAGCACTGGGCTGGGGTTGCCAGGTAGTGCTCTTTTTGCTCTATATGTGTGTATCGATCTATCTAGGTATCAGCACTGGCCCCCTGTTCGGGCAGTGTCTGAGCTCAGGGTGAGTTTTAGGCTCTGAACTTCCTGTACTAGCTGGAATATTATCCAACGGAACACTAAGCACGGTTGTAAGTCGCTCTGGATAAGAGCGTCTGCTAAATGCCGTAAATGTAAATGTAGCTGATCATCCATATTTGCTGGTGTGACGTGGTATTGTATATCATTACGCAATTCTTGCAAGAGCTCTCGTGCCCACTTCTATTTCAGGCTGGAGTGGCAATGACAGACACCCCATTCTCCCGTCTATAAGGCAGGAGAACATCAAAATGATTTTGAAGCTGTTATTTTGAGGTAAAATCCCCACATAATGTTGCTTTAGGAACACTTTATGGTTTACACTTTATACACTTTGTGGTTTTATCACTGAAAACCATGTTTATCAAACCAATAACTGTGGTGATGTTGGGAAAAAAAAACTTTATAGAATTGTAACAAGCAATGTCATTTGTATAATTAGCTTTCATATTTCTTTAGTGCACCTGTTAATTAACTTTGCTCTTTGCATTATCGAGTCATTAAAGTGTGATTAAGGGCAGAGTAATGTCTGTTGCAGTGCAATAGTTGGCAACGCACATACTGCAATTAACTGTCGTTCACAGCTAAAAGGTCTATGCTACACACAAGGCAACATAATTTATAATTAAGTGACTGATCGTGAAAAGAAAAGAAGACAAATGTTTAGTGCGTATTGATGATGGATTTCACTTGCTGAATTGAAATACCAGCAGCTAAATGCGAAACTGAGTTCTGTTAACAGGGCAGATTTAAACCTCATCGGCACGTTTCCCCTTAGTGCTGCATTGGTTAATTAATTGTCTCTGTGATCAGCCTCCACATCTCATAAGGTACTAGTCTGAACCGCCAAGATGAAAGCAAGTTTAAATAAAAGCTTTCAGAATGAGCTTCAATCAGTTCAAACAAACTCAAGAGTCAGCAGGCCCTATTCCTTCATGTGAGAGAGAGAGAGAGAGAGACAGACAGAGAGATAGACAGAGAAACAGAGGAAAAGAGAGAGAGTGTGAAAAGGAGACAGAAGGAAACTGAGACAGAGAGGGGATAAGGGAAAAAGCGGATGTCAGAGAGAGAGAGAGAGAGAGAGAGAGAGAGAGCAGTAGACAGCTCAAAGTTGTAAATGGTAGACGTTAGGAAATCTTGAAGTTAAAAAGAATAAATGCTGGAATTCATAAAACACAGACCAAAAGAAACCCCCCTAAGAGAAACGGCGGAGGGTGGGGGGTTGAGGGGAGAGAGAGAGAGAGCGAGAGCCGACAGCTCACAGTACTCAATGGTAGGCTTTAGGCGAAAATTTTGAAGTTAAAGGAATAAATGATGGAATTCATGAACCACAGACCAAAAGAACGCCCCTAAGAGTAACTGGGAGACAGAGAGAGGGAGAAAGAGCAAGAAAAAAGAGTAAAAGAAATAATAATAGATGCTAGATTTCATAAAGCATATATAAATCACAGACAAAAAAAGAAAAAGAAAAAAAGAAACAACCTAATGGAGAGAGAGGGAGAAAGAGAGAGAGCTGACAGCTATAGCTGTGTGTCTGTGGACATTCTACTACAGTAGCTATTCTTTATGCATGTGATTGTAAGTGATGCAGCACTGTTGAATACTGTATTAACTGCAGGTGAATCCTACCAGAAAAAAAGGATGGCTGGGTGACTAAACACCCTATACTGCAATTACCTACAGTTCAGTGTGTTGTAACAAAAAAAAAAAAAAACTCATGCATCTCAGTATCTCAGCCATTTTACATCATTGGCCATGTAGTTAGCAAATAACTAGCCTCAGGATGTAATAAACGGGGATCTTAAGGAGCTGAATTTTATGTAAGTTATTGAATGAGATTTTATTAAGTACATTTGGATCCTTTCTATTCTCTCCTGCTCCCAACATACCCAGTGGAACCAATGATCTAATTAACAGGTCCATCATAAGGTGAACTGGCTGTGTTAGAGCAGGGAAAAGACTACAGCCTGCAGGACAGGGGTATTCCACGACCATGACTACGAACTGGTGTGCTCGATCAGTGAGTGAATGAGATGAGGGAAGGAGAATTGTGCTGTCAAGGCACAATCAATGGTAAAATAAACATAAATAAAAAGACTGAAATATGTGGAAACCCACTGAGATTGTAGCTGAAGGCTATTAAAAATGGACATAAATATTGATCTCACTCAGAGCAGACAGACAAATGGACACACAGGAATGAGGTTCTCCAGCTTCTCATGTAAACACTCCATCCTGAAGTCCTGAATGAGGGGATTTTCTTGGGATATACATCATAAACCGGCTTTCTGCATCTTTCATCAAGGTCAGGATACATATAAATATACTCACAACCTCTGAAAGCTCTGGAAATCACTAGAGCTACATTGATTTTACTTCATGCTTCATACTTCATGCTCTGTCCTATGTGACCATGGGCGGTACGAGGCATGGGCTTCCAGGGCTTAAACCCTGAATGTTTCCAGCTAAGCCCTAAATCTTTTTTCACCTTTGGTTCATCAGCATGTTAAGAGACCTGCCATAGCCCTTTAAGAGCTGTGCTGCTTCTGACTTACTGCACTTCATGTTCCTGCTCTGTTGCCTTCTACAGCATGCGAGTTGCTGACCCCAAAGCAAAATGCTATTTCAGGTATGTGCAACTGATAGCTGCATTTGTAGTATACAGCGATAGCTATAGCTGCATAACATAGCATTAATAGTTATCAAAAGTTAGCAAGCTAATGGTCCTGACAAATATTATTCCTTTTTACAAACCATTACAGCACACCATCTGTGTTGGTATGAAGTTCTCCGGAGGGTTTAAATGTTCAAAGTATCTATAAGTTTCCCCATTCCCACAGGTGCCTGAGAGTCTAACTTTAAAGTGCAAAGAAAATGGAGAGATTTGTTTCTAAACACATTATACATGTTAGATAATAATTACTGTAGTACTGAATTGTGTAGTTAGACTGAAATGATGGCTTGATGACGCACTGGGGCCATCCTTGACATGATCCGTTTCTAGCACTATAACGTTATTAATCTAGAGCACATTAACATGAGCTAGGTCACTGCGCAGTGGCTACATTTCACATTTTGAGTCCCAGATACGGTCCTCCTCAGATAGCACCTGTTTTGCTAACAGCGCTATTGGCTATGCAATACTTTGAGTAGCCAAACCCAAGCTGACATTTTCAAATTATAGAAAAAAAAATAAGATTTTGTTCTGACAGCAAAGTTGTTACTAGCCTATCTTGCCTTATGCTAATGAGAGAGCACTGTTATCTAGTAATAATTATCTCGACATCTATAAGCATTATAGTATTCAGATATCCCAGTGAACAGCATATAGTTTAAATTGTGTAATATTCTTGTATACATGTTCTATTTCACTTGTTACTGTAGTGATTTAGTGCATTACGAAATAACTGCACTAAACTATAATTGCAAAAAGTAAGCACTACCTTCATTTATTAAATGAGATCCAATCAATTAAATGATGGCATCAGGGTATGACACCTCCTACTCTTCCTTAAAATTTAAATAAATCAAATAAAGGTTAAATAAAAGGTAAATAAAGGGTAAACATAATATTGCAAATGCTTTTAATAAGCATTTTATTATAAGCCTCCCAGCAGATTCCTTTAGTTGCCCTGGGAAATGTTTACATTTATCTTTCTATAATTCCACCATTCAAGTTGGTAAAGCTCTATCAAGTCTTGGTTGTAAAAGGTCTGCTGATCTTGATCAGACTGAGCCTTATTGTTTTAAAAATAGCTGCAGGTTCAGTCACAAGGCCTATTTGCTGTGGTTTAATCCCCACCTCCAGGAAGTCAATGTTTGTTCTTCCATTATTAAAATGTAGAGATCTGTTCTGAATAATTACTATGCTGTTCCCAGACTGTTCATTACAGCTAAAGTATTTGAAACCATTGTGAATGCTAAAGCACTTTATGTCTGATAATAATATTTGATGTCAAATTCTGTCAGATTTTAGACAAGAGCATGGTATTACAGCAGCCACATCAGTCACAAATGATATTCGCAGAAAGAAAAAAAACACAACAACATTTTATTGATTTATCCAAAGCAATGATTTAGTTGAACATGATCTCTTATTGCGAAGTCTGAAATGTATAGGTTTTAGTGACACTGTGATTAATTGGTATTTCAAACTATTTGAACAGGAGAACTGTGTGTCAATAGACAATTGCAACTCTGAGTTTTTAATAGTTGGGTGTTCATCAAGGATCTGTTTTGGGATCTGTTTTATTTCCTCTTTACATGAATAATCTTGGTGTAGGATTACATCCAGCAAAGGTTCATCCACGCAGATGACACTATTATTTATACCAGGCAATGGATTATTTACAAACTGCTTTTAGCTTATTACAGATGTCTATTGTTCAATTAAAATTGGTATTAAACTCACAAAAGACCAAATATATAATTTTTTTGTGTTCACGTTTATTATCCACTGGCACTACAGTCCCAACACTAGATAGCACTCATCTAGAGAGGTTTCTTACAAATACCTCAGCATCTGACTCAATGACAAGTTGACCTTTTGTGTCCATATTGATTGCCTCCTAAAAAAACGAACCAAAAGGTAGCTTTTCATCTTGCTTTTCCTTTTACTGCTAGATCAAAGTACCTTTCTGTCTGTATAGATTATGGTGATGTATTTTTATATGTGTGCATTTATAAAAGAGTCTCACTAACAGAAACCTTAATTCTCTATGACCTGTTTTTGATGTCCATCTTTACCATGACTCCCTGTCAGAAGAGGTGTTATATCTAAAAGGACCTTCCTGTTTAAATAGAGTATGAATACAATTAAATATTTTGTTGATTTTAATATTAAAGGTTAGCCATGTTTTATGTTTTTCATGGCACATGAAAACACACACGCACCCATCACAAAACGGACACACATACACACACACACACCACAGATGCAGAGCTAGGATTTCAGGATTTGAAGGAGAATCTGGCCAAGGTCAAACACAGAAAATTACAGCAGTAATCCCCAGGCATCATGCTGAGGAGTTGGCAGGGATTTTTATTTCTGTAGAAGCTGAAACAGAAACAGTGCAAGAGTTTAGCCCACTCCCCCCAGGAGTCTGCACTAAAGCACAGACCGGATTTACAGCTGGCAGAACTGAGACACGTTTATAAAGCTAGCTAATCACTAGGTCAATCCACTGCACACGTTTCACTCATACTGGATCCGCACTCACTGAGTGGAAAGGTCGTTTATAAGATGCGATGTCAGGTGGTTTGAATTTAGGAAGCAGTGAAAACCTTAAGCAAAGCAAAGCAGTAATTACCTCCTGCCACCAGGTAGTGTTTTACTCAACAGGAAAATGTTTCTGTGTTTGTAGTGGGTGATGACAGGGCTCACAGCAGACACATATACTTACCCCTGCTGCTTCTGGAATGAGGGGATGGAAGAGAGAGACAGAGAGGGAGAGAGAGAGAGAGAGAGATAGGGAAAAAGTGAGAGGGTTTGGGTATGATATACATAAATAAATATTTAACAGATTATACATATGATCTTAACTCAACTTTGTTTATCTATGCGTTAAAAGTAACCCATGGCAACAAAATAAACAATGTTAAATCAATAAATAAGAGAAGGATGTACAGTATATCACTATTATATCAAACTGTAACGACAAATGATGTGGCAAAATGACCAAGATTAGAATAAAATCTCATTCTATCTAGTAAGACTGTTTTTTTTTCCATTAAACCACTTTAAAGAAGAAAGGAAATTGTTTTATTATTTCTATAAAACAGCATTTATATTGGTATAGTTCAAATGGTGATTACTACATAGAACTAGCAAGCCATGAACCTCAAAAACTGTTGTCTCTGCCTTTAAATACATGTCACATTTACAAAAGCAGACAGAGAACTGTTACATGACCGTTTTGATGAATATTAATAATAATTTATTTAATTAATAACCATTAATTATAATAATTCATCCTTATCAATATGTATGCCCCTAAAATGTACATTTAATGACAGACTATGCAGGGAAATCTAATATTTCCAGCTGTGAAGTGGATTTTGACGCTTTTCATTCCCTTTTCTAAGACACAAAGCTGTCTTCTGGCATGGCTGATTATCTTTAAACAAGGCTGAAGTTGGCTTCCTGTTTACCAGTTTCTTAATCGAATGAACAAAAACACTGTTTTGCGGTAGCCTTGTCATGAACCCAAGAGAGATGTTCTGGCAGGGGCTGAAATAAGCAGTTATGTAAAAACCTTCCAATATGCCCGAATAACAGCAGTTTTGCAAATGATAGGAAATGTGAAGGCTGATGTAAAATAATAGGAAATGTTGGTTGCATTGTGGGTGCTGTGGTGCCACTCGCTACCCCTAGCAAATCCAGAAAATATAACTATGTAGTACTGTGGATAATTTTGAGACTCCTAGAAAATTAAGACTAAAATGCTGTTAATCTGGGTTGTAAGTGTTTATTTGTTCAGAAAAGTACTAATATTGGTATACAAATTATATTAATGCAATAAAAAGTGGTTTTTAAATATGCTTACTAATCTGATTAGAATTCGATTTATTCCAGTGATCATGTAAACAGAATACTATATATATATATATATAAAGAAAGCTGCATTTTAGCTCAGTAATCTGTTATTTAGCACATTTATACACATTTCTGTTGTTTTTCTCAGTCTGCATTCTTTATGAAATAAAGGACAAATGTTAAACTATTAAATATATATCTTCTAGATGTTGTATGTTTACATTTTTAGCTAAAATGCCATGTTCAACAAAAATCTGTGGCATGATGTCTGAGGTTAAGTTACTTTTTAGGTCAGTTATTGGATTAGTGCATGTAAATGCTTTCATTGTGGCAGCCCAGGATTACTGATGGTTATCATCCAGTAGCTGTTTTGGCTCACCAGTTCTTTAGGTATGCTGGATTCTTGTCACTTTTTGCTATATTTATGTTTATTTTAATCTATTGTAATGATATGAGGAGATTATTGATTTTATAAATCTGTCTGTAAAACTGGCCAGTGGGTACAAATAAATAAATACCAGTTTGTAAATAATATTTACACCACCTAGAAGTCGTGGTTGAGCTCTCTGTTTGTGCTTCAGCGTGCCAGACACAGTGCCCTTGTGTATTTCACTGCATTAGATTCAGGGTTGCCCTTAGCCAATTAGCAAAACAGATGCCATTGACCAAGGGGTGGAAAGTAACAAGTTACACTACTCGTTACTTTACTGGAGTGCATTTCTCCCTGTAGTGCTACTTTGTGAAGTAAAATAATAATACCATAATATTTCAAAAGTCAAAGTCAAGTCAAAGTGAACTTTGTTATTCAGACTATGCAGCCAGTAGTGCACAGCTGAATGAGTATGTATCTCCAGACTCTGATGTGCATGTATAACAGACAAGTGCACATAGAAAACAGGTAGACATACTAGACAGCATAGACAGACATAAAATAAATATGGAAAAATTGAAACATTGAATTTTTTTTAGAAAATAGAAAATATTACACACAATGGTGGTGATTGCACAAGATAAACACAATATACAAGGTATTATAGTGAAAATTGTAAACAGTATGAACGTTATACTATAAACTATATACTACAAACACTGGATCAATAGGCACTGGTAGTATTGCATAGTGTAGTTTCACTCTTTGCTAATTTTAAACTTTTCATTTATTTATTTTTATTTTGCTACTTTTTAAATTATGTTACAAAGTTCAGAGTGCATCGGCTCGTAAACCTATCAGAGGGAAGAGTGGTTAAATTTAAAAGATTTGCCATTTACATCAGAATAGTGCAACAGTGACAACACTACAGAGACTTCAAGTTTAGTGGAGGCAGAAAGAGGAGAACCAGCACACACAAGGAGCAGACTTTATCCAAACATTCATCCATATCCTTTTTCAAACTAACCATAGAGACTTAGTTTTATCAGCTGCAAAACACAAAGCAGCTACTAGTTTCTTCGTATTGTAATAAAAGGGCATCTATTTATTAAACATAAGTTGCATATGTTTTATTGTGAGCGTCTGTCAGCTATTTTTATTAATAGTATCAATGCACACGGTTTATCTGTATAAAGCAAAGCTAGTTTTGTGACAAGTTTTGTGACATATCCGGAGCCTAATTTATAAAACTGCGTAGATTCCGGAGGGAAAGTTTGCACACCCGAGTGCCGTTCCTTCTACGTACACCACAGTCTTCTAACGAAGTGCAGGTGAATGAGCCTCATGTTCTGGCTCCTTACTTCCCACAACGGTCCACAAATGATCCATGCGTAAGCTTATTGAGTGGAAACATGTAGTTAATTGTCAATACATAAACATAAGCTAATTACTCAAATAAATCAATAAACACACTAAACAAGGCAATGCTTGGATATTAATGCATTCCTCACTTAAGGGCCCATTACAGAGCTTAATGTAGTATGAACTGGTAGGTGTGAGGATGGTTTGCACATTTAGCTGCAATTTTGCAACAGGGTGCCACAATTCCTGTTCTCTCTCGATTGTTTTTTTATGGCATGGTTCAGAACTTCCAGAAATTCCACAGCTCCACTGCTGCTCTTCCTTTACTGGATAATTTTTTTTTAATTCTCATGCTTGCCTACAAAGCTAAGAATGGATCAGCTCCTCCCTACCTTATGTAAATGGTCAAGAGTCGGTCTGTACCTTGAGCCCTTCTAGCTTCAAGTACAGTTCAGCTTGACTCGCCATCCCTCAAGATATATGGAAGACAAGCGTCCAGACTCTTCTCTGTCCTGGCTCCCAGATGGTGGAACTTCCACTGGCTGCCTGAACAGCAGACTCACTCATGGTCTTCAAATGCAAACTAAAGACCAATCTCTTTGTAAAGCCCTTAAGTGAGCACTGATAGATGTATATATTGAAATACTCTGTTTTACACTTATACTGAGCGTGACCTTTCTTCTATCTAGGTATGAGTGCTGGGTTGGGGTTGCTAGGTAGTGCTCTTATGCTGTATTTAACTGTATTTATCTTTCTAGGTATTAACACTGGCCCTTGTCTGGGCAGCATCTAGGCTTAAGGTGAGTTTTAGACTTACTTTCTTGTACTAGCTAAGAAACATTCTCTGATTGAACACTAAGCACGGTTGTAAGTCACTCTGGATAAGAGTGTCTGCTAAATGACATAAATGTAGATGTAAATGTACTCCCATTTTCACACCAAATATTTATTCATTAATCCCAATTTCTGCACGAGATGTTGCATATACACATCCCAGACCTGTGTTTGTGCATACACATTGCTTAAAAATGAGACTCCCACACTTTCAATTTTACTTAAAATTGTATCCTGTCTCTCTCTCTCCCTCTGTCTGTGTAGGAGTCTGTTTAGCTGTTTAAAACAAATTTCTGATTGTGTATGAAGTATGATTATCAAAGGAAGGTATCACAATATACACTGTTTAAAGGCTGTGAATGTGTTTACTGTTTGTAGAGGCTGATGGTTGTCAGTGTTATCTAACTTTCAAGGAACTGATGGGCTAATATATAAAGGCTTAATTAAACGGTAATAGACGTTGCATAGCCTTTCACTGATTCTAAACCATCTTACTGGAAACAGATATCCTATCTGAAGTCAAAAAAAATTTCTTACGGAATATCATGTTTGGCCTTAGCTTTGCTTACTACAAATTATTTCCATTGATATCAGAAAGTAATCTGAGAAATATTTCAGGTTGTGATTCCAGATATGCAAACAAGTAACTTGCTTACTTAAGCAGATTTACAACAAACTACTTATTTTGTCTTAAGTTATTTTCTTTATTAATACTTTTTTTCTATTTTATCAATCAAAAGATTCTGGCACTAGATTTTGTAAACATGGCCATTGTAACGGTCTGCTGAAACAGCCCTAAATTCAAATCCATTTGTGAGAGTTTTTATATTTATTAAATATTAATTAAATATGGTGGACATAATTCATGTTTGTATTTAGCTTTTCCGGTTGTTATGGTCTTTCAGTTCTGTGAATATATGACAAACCACTTGTTTAAGGAATGAAGAAAATAAGTGGAAAACTAGGATTTTCCAAAGAAACTCCTAGGATAATGTTCTATGGACATATTGGTCCAATGTCTATAGTTTTGTAAAACTCAGGTTCTTTATTATCTGCTCGAAAACTAGTTCTCCATTTCACAATAGGAACGTTTTACCACCATTTAAATATACCAGCGGTAGTAGGCGTGGATGTGGGGGATGTGATAGCATGGGACTTCAGTGATGTGTGAATAGACTCCTGAAGTTGTGTAGTATTTGCCATTATGCTCATATTAGGGACTCTAGGTCTAAGCTTGTTTTCTAGATAAGGACAATAAATGGCATTTTTGAAAAACGCTGCTATGGCACCATGAGATTATTAACAAAGAATGTTTCTGAAAATGTAACATGCAAATGTATGTCTTTGTTTATGCATCAGGTTGCGTAAAGAAGTCCATAGGTATAATCATAGGCATGAATTATATTTTCATTGTTTTATCAGAGTTTATGTAGTAGGCTGGAGCTATTTTACCCTATAGTGTTTTTTGTAGGAAATCTATTTTTTAATTTAGATAATATTAAGCAAAACATAAAAACAAACACAAAAAAAAGATTTAAAAAAATAAATAAATGAAAAAAACACACCTTGCTCTGAAAACACCTTCACCTGGGCTATCTCGCAAAGCAACCCTAGTTGGTACTTTTTGTAGTACCATTGGTACTTGGTATTGGTAGTTTTACCAATCAGAGGTGGCACTGTTTTCATGTATATATTACAAGTGTCTGGTTTGGCACCAGAAAAGCATGAAGCAGCTATTGCATTATTGCATAATTCTCCGTCACTGTCAGAATCGGATATGTTTTCAGGGATGTGGAAGCGAGTGTTTGAAGGGATGGAAATCAAAGCCAATGCCATGTAGTGGAGTGTAGCTTGTTTGGCAGCCTGCCAGTTCTGTCAGGGACAGTGTACAAGACTGGGCATGCAGGATTGTGGTGGGTTTATGAAATATTTGCTTTTTGCAAATTGTTAAGTAATTTGCAGGCAGCTACTGTAACCACTGGCTTGGTTGGACGCTTAAACATCTTTATATAAGGATCTTCCTAAATGTGCATGGATAAAATGGATTGATGGAACCAGAGATGCTGAAAAGTGGTCAGTCAATGTTAACTCTATAAAGCAGAGTCCAGTATGAGACTGGGACGCTGTAGATGTCAGAGCAATGAGTACAGGCATCAACCGTCCAGCTGGCAAACTCATGGCCATGCTATTGGTTCCTCTCATTACTGTTAAAGGTCAAGAAATTATGTATTTTAAAGGGGAGGGACAATTATTTTTCCCACATGATGCTGCTCACATTGTTATTTTATTCACACAAATGATGCAAAATATCTTTTGCATGTCTTTGTCTAATATTACTTTTTTGTTTAGAGATCTAAAAGCATTCATGGGTTCAGCTGTGCAGTGATCTAGAAAGTCAGAAAAGGGTGCTGAGCCACAGCTTTGTGTGAGTGTGTGAACTTTCCTGTGTTTGCTGTTGATTTCAAGTGCCAACACAGCTCTCTTAACCACGAGATGTGTGACTCCAGGGCCGTGAGTGAACCCTCACCTCATTTCTGAAATTTGACTCAGGGGTGTTTGTGTATGGCATATGTCACATTCCCATTTCCTTTACAGGCTTTGCTGATGTTTTCCACGATTTGTTAGCTCTCCTTAGACACATAAATAGCAAACACCAGTCTCAATAAACATGATGTACTGGTCTGTAAACTACAGCTTTTTCTGTCCTTATACTAGTTGAGTCTATTCAGTCTGCACAGTCTACTGCTGTTCTGACTTCAGTATAATACTGACTAGATTTGCTCTTTATGGTGCAACCTTCAGAACAATCATTGACACATTCTGTGATCTGTTATTTACATATAATAAGTGATAAATGCATCAACCAAAAAAAAACCTCAACTCTGATTCTATGATTAGTACAATTAAATATTTTGATTCTATTCTATTCTATTTCTATTCTATAAGAAAGTATATAAGAACTATTAGATTATATAGTTACAGAACAAGTGGAGCAGAAGTCAGGATACTTATTTACTGCTTGCATGTTGGCAATATATTTCCATTAACAGTGTGACTTTGAATTACAGTATTTTATGGCATTGGAATTGTAAGGTTCTGTCTAATATTTGATGTATATTATGTACAGCTCTGGAAAAATTTAAGAGACCACCTCAAAATGATCAGTTTCTCTAATTTTACAGTTTATGGGTTTGTGTTTGACCAAAATAAGCAGTTTAGTTTCATTCTATACACTACTGGAAACACGTCTCCCAAATTCCAGATCAAATATTGTATTTTAGATCTGTTTATTTAGAAAATGACTAATGACGCCTCCAGAAGCCTGTTTTTTGAACCATGCTCGCTGTGCATTTCCCCCAGCCACCACTCGGCAGTCTTTCTGTCACTTGAGGTCATCTTACGGTGGTTAAGTGACATTCGAATGAGGTGGTGCTCATCACGGTCAACAGAGAATGTTTTTCGCCCTCTGCCAGTCTGTAGCTGTGTTGTCCTGTGTGTTTGCTGCTTGACCTTGTTCTTATGAACCAGACACTCACTGTATCTGCTAGTAAATTTTAAAAAGAAACTGGTGTGGTCTCTTATTTATTTCCAGAGCTGTATATATAAAATGTATCATTTATATATACATATAATTCCTTTATCAAAATGCCATACAAAGTTTTTAAATGCCATTATAAGGCCGTCATCTAATGAGTGCATTACAGCCGATTAAAACTCATGTTTTATCCATGTACCCAAGCTTAGCAATAAGTTGTTTAGAGGGCTTAGTAGCCTGGTCATAAACCAGACATCCCTGTTTTCCAAGGGCAGGCCACCAAAACAGGGACAGCCCCCCTCTTATCATTCTTGTTTTGGTCAATGGGGGGGGGGAGCTGCTGATATCTTCTAGGTACTTCTACTTTTTTCAAGCCTAGTTTTAGCCTGTGTACGTCTCCAGTATAAGCTAGCAAGTGTAAAGTAAGTCCACAACATCACAAAAAACATCTTTTTAAGCCAAAAGCTTACTCAGAGATTACAATCAGGGCTGGGTTTGCAGTGATCGGTATATGCATGTCATCTATAAATACTGCATCATTTTTTAAATCTGCATCACTGTTTCAGCCATCCCTGTATAACATGACATATGTTTATAGCAGCCATTTCAGTTTCTCCAGAACTGGAGATTCCCAGGAGCCTATTTAGGGTCTGGCTATTTGGCTATAGACAATGTTCCTTTTTCTGTAGCCATGGGTCTTTTCTCTGTAGCAACATGCCTCTTCTGGCTGCCAAAATATTTTATATGAATTATGGGCTCATACAACTATTGAATCTTTTGTGATAAATGTATCTGTCCCTCATCGCTTCTAATTGTTATTTCTAATACTATACTGATATTAATATTTATATAATAATATAATAATATTCTACAAAATTTACAGCATAAGCCATTTTCTTTCTGTAAAGTAAAGCACTGTCCACTGAACAGACATATATTTTGAATTCAGTTATTATTTTGTCTAAATACAATTGATTTATTTAGATTGCCCAGCCTTGTGATGCCCTCAACTGATTTTTGTATTTGATTCATCTTCACTGTTGTTTGTTCCAATGCTGATCATGTGTAGAGCCATTTAGATGAACTCAGTGTTGTACTTGTGATTTTTGTCTCTCTGTCATCTGTGCGTTAGAAGTCCGGCAACTTTTCCACTTTCTGTGTCATCCAATGCTTAAGCAGCAGGTGGTGCCAATGTGTAAGAAATAAGGAGGAAGCTTCAATGATTTATGTCAGTTGTGAATGTCCCAGTTGGAACACACACACACACACACACATACACACACATATAACTAGCAAGCTATATACACCAGTGGTTCCATGCATTTAGGTTAATCTTTAAAATCAGCAGTACCCTACTTTACCATGTTCCAAATAATGAACTAGTGAACTAAAATGCTGAACACCATGATGGTTGAAATAACAAAATGCCAGAAAAATGCACATTGTTTAACACATACTATAAATAAATAAAACATTAATCTGCAGTGCCTTTCACTTTTAAGAAATAAAGGTTCCTTTACAGAAAATCCATAAACTGTAACAAATGCAGGCAACATGGCACACTGTGCAGCGGTGCACACAGATACATGAAGAGAGGCTAAAATTCCAGAGGGACATTGAAGATTTGTTTACATCAAACCTTAGAAATTAAATATCCCCAACAAAGAGCCACATCAACCTGAGAGAAGAGAAACCTGGCTCTAGTTTTACTAACTAAAAAAAAAACTACTGTACAAAATGTCTCTCTCCCAAGCTGCTAGCTTACATGGACTATATAAACATCCCTTGTAACATTGTTAGCATTGTGTCAATACCTTGACTCAGATTTGGTGCATGTGATGGTTGAAAAGATTAATTTCTTGAGGTTTCATGTGCCACTAGTAGGCATCAAATGCCACTAGTAGTCAGAAGGACGTAGGCCTGAGTAGAAAGGAATTGTTAGAGGACGGTGTTGCATGTGTACAATATGGGGCTGTAACAAAAATCTTGTTTAAACAACATTTCTTTGCAGGGGAATATATTTCTTACACTTAGGAATAATAGTTCTTTTGCTTTTGTGTCTCTGTAAGTGGAATCCAGACTCATTGTCAAAAAACAGTGAGCCAGATATCTGCAGAATCAATCAATCTTCATTTCTTCTGCTTGCAGTCCTACAGACAAACTGAGCTAATAATCCATTGACAGAGTAGTGGTCATACAGGCTTTAACACATAAGTGTTTGATCAGCTGCTAACAACAGAGTCCTGGATGTCCTGGGTGCAGCTTCACGGCAAACGCATCCAATACACCAGCATATAACAGCATATAATACAGCATTTCATACCATTTTAGAGGGTATTCTGTTCTAACCTCTTGCCAAGCATGCTGAAGGTCCTGCTCCCGGTTAGATCTTTTAGGGTATCCACTAAAATGACTGGTAAATATTACAGTAGCTGAAGCTCTTGACAAGCAACCATTATAACAATTTACTGTTAAATTTACTCTTCTGGAAATATGTTATTATATATTATTTGGAGTATGAATTTAACAGGTTGCATCATCTTACAAATGATGCTTCCTTACATGCTAACATGCTCCCTTAAAGAAGGAAGCTGTGGCCTGAGACAAGGACGTGTTTATGGCCATCTCCAGTCTTTCATACTAGATATGGTGGTGGCCTTCGGTTCAGGAGCCACACCTGGGTAATGCCATCATTTCAGAAATGAGTGAAAGGTGACCATTTAGGAACCTTGAAGGTCTTGAGCCCTGAATCCTGCTGGTGTTAGGATTGTTGACTCTTGAAAATTGACTGGACTCAACCAATGTGTGGTACCAATGATGCCAAGTTTGCATTGTGTTATAGATTTGTAATAATAAACAGCAATTGTGCATATAGATGGTATATTTTATATATAAATTGCTTAAAGCCATAACCGCTTTGACCAGCTAGATGGGGAAGACACTTGCAAGTGCTCTCACCCTTGCCAGCAACTCTCCCAACAGTTTTAGCCTGCTGAGTTTCTTTACATTTTTGCCTTAGGGAAGTATTTGTGTGTAAGGTTATGTGTGTTATGTAACTGTTGTTTCTTATGCATTTTTTTTTTATTTCAAACATACTGTGGTAAAAATACCAAACAACACGATATTGTACACATGGCACCATCAATTATAATATGATTTAAACACATAACATCATATAATACACTGTGAGTATACATTATATGAGTATACAGTATATATGTAATAATAGCATTAATTCTACATATAAAACTTTGATTCTGACTCAAAGCGTGGCAAATACAGTAATTGTTTATCTAATTGCTAACTTCATCTCATATCGCAGTACAAAGGCAATTAAAAGAAAGTCTTTCATAAACTATGCATACTATGCATACATATACTAATCCAATGAGTGAAATAAATACTGTGACATGTATCAGGAACATTTCTTTATTGATATTGTGTATTTGTCATATCACCCACCTCTATTTACTATGCTTTTTTGCAAAAAAAAAAAAAACAGTAAAAAAAAACAAAAAAAGGTCTAAAATTAGATCTAATATGTCAATAGCAAGCTGATGGCTCCAATCAATTTTATTAATTCCAAAAAATAAATTTAATAGATATACTCAGTCACCTTGAGACAGAGCTGTGTGTATTTTTCCTCTGACACTGATCTTTAATGGACAAGATAGAAGTGAACAATAACTGTAAAACGTAGAAATGTGTTACACCAACTAGAACAAACCTTTTTTACTTTTTTAATAATGAAAACAAACACTCTGATAGCATCCTTATATCATTTAATGCTGAAGGCTGATTTCAGGCCCTTAAGAGCCTGAACTTTATCAATGCTGTTCCATGCACTGGGATACTCAGCAGGCTTTGCTTTATACTCTTGAGCAAACTCCTCATTGTATTTCACAAGCACATACTTCCAGTAGTCTGAGGCCTCTATAGTTCTGTCTGGTGGAATGAGCCAGTCTGGGTAGTGTTTGTAGTAGTCTTTGAAAGAATGAGTTTGAAAATTTGTTTCATGATTTTGAAAAGCTCCATTCCCATGTACACTGGATGTACAAATCTCCTCAGAAAGCATGTCAGTTGCGACATATCTATAGGCACCCAGTCCCTGTGGTCGATGCACAGCTGCATGGTGCTGTTGATGCGCGTTTCCTCCTGCCTCACATGGTGCTTTGCAAAAGGGACACTGCTTCCCACAACCAAAGACCCTCTTAAAGAGCTCATTCTGGGGCTTGACAGACACACTGTTCAACGTTTCAGTAATATCAGATGACTTTTCTATTTCCTCTTCTAGTTCCCTCTTTAAATCATTTAGATTCTGTAGGAGACTTTTGGTGAATGGATCACACAAACTTGTGTTTTGAAACAGGATCCTATCCACTGTGTCCATGGGGATGGAGATGTCTTTGCTGAGAGCTTTGCAAAGGTTCTGAATCAGTACTGTGGTGCTTTCAGTGTCATTGGGCAAAGGACATCCATCGTCTCCACACTGAGATTTTTCTACTGCTTCAACAATCTTCTGAATGATAAAGCCCAGCTTCTTCGTTTTTAGTTGGCACAGAGATATGTCCTTTGAGAAGCACTGAACAATGTGCTCATATATCCAGTCTTTGACGTAGGTCTCATAATTCCGAATATATCTGACAAAGTCTTTGAATTCTTCTTTTTCCAGAAGCTCCTGCAGGATGTTATACTGAAAGTATGAGCGTGAGCCATATTCAGTTGAGTATTTGCTATTCAGAATTGCATCCACTATATCAGTTCCGATGGATTGGTTGATGTAGTCTGTCACTGCCGGTTTGAGACAGAGTTGGGTGAAGTCTTGAGCTTTCCTGTGACACTGATCCTTACGTCTGTACAAATCAATGAAATCAGACAGATACTGATTCTTACATGCCTCTAAATGTTTCAGGGGATCTTTGTCAGCAAGAAATTTCCTGTGCATTTCAAGGAATTTTCGGGATGCAATGCCACAAATGTAAAGCTTCAGGTCAACCTCAAATGCAATGTTGGTTTTGGAACTGACCATTTTGATATATTCATCAATTTTCTCAATTAGCTCTTTAGTAAGAAAAGTCTGGTAATCACTTTTGGACTTTGCAGATTCTTCAATCATTCTCTTACAATTCTGAATTGCAGTATCTGCAGTACTCTGTACGTCTTGTTTCATATTTTGTTTGGTAAAAAAATTAGCAATTTTTTTCAAAGTTGGCAAGTGTTTTTTTGATTTGACCTTGAACTCAACGAGCCCATACTTTGTTAAATCTTTAACATTCTCCATGTGTTCAGTCATCTTGAGGTGGCCAAAACTTGAGTGTAATTCCTTTAATATTTCAGAAGGAATATCTCTCTCTTTCAAGCCTGAGATGTTCACCAAGGCTTTGTTCCACATGCTTTCAAAGTCAGTCTTCAAATCCTCATCAGACAGCTCATGCTTTCTACCTTTGCAGTTGTTCAGCAGCTGCAGCACTTGTTCCTCTATCATAACAGCTTGTTTCCTGTGAAGGTCCTTCATTTTTGCCATGTTAGTTGTCAGCTGAAGAGCAGCATCTAATTTGTTTCTCACTGTATTTTTCATTTCTGTCTGTAGGCTCTGAATGTTTTTAATAAAGTCAGCTTTGTATCTCTCCACCAGGCCAACATGTCGGTCTTTCCTTTTGTAGTAGTCTTTCAGTTTTCCAAGCATCTCTTTTTCCTGGGAGGCAATCTCTGTCTTTCCATCTGTAAAAAGTGCTTCAACAATCTCTTCTACTGCTGGCAGGCAGCTGGTTTCTGCGTTTGATATTTGTGTAGTTGCACTTTCAAGCCAGGAATAGATGTGCCTTTTGAAGGACCATTCCCATTCTGAAAATTCTTTGCAAAGGTTGTCATAGGCGTGGGCAACCAGGGTGTTTTGGAAACTGAAAATAAAATTTTCAAACTTTACTGCTCTCCACATGCTGCTCATCCATTCCAGGAACTGTGGGATGTTGAAGAACTCCTCACCAGTTCTTTCTTTCAGCTGTTTTAGCATGTTTTTCTTGAATTCAAAAACATCAACACTGTAGCCTGTATTAACAGGTGCCATTGGAGGGGTGCCATACCATAAACCTGGTATATACCAGTTATTCAATTCTACATCGTAATCCAAAACATCAGTGAATTTGCTGATATTTGTTTTTCTCTCCATTGTGGCTGCAATCTGTGTCATCTCATTTAGGTGATCCAGAAGATGCTGCCTTTCTGTCCTTAACTTGTTATGTGCTGAAACACCAGCAACATTTTGGTGAACAAAGTGGCAAATTGGTTTCTTACCAAGCTCCCTCATCCGTAAAAAAGCATGCACTGCTATCTGCAAAATATCTTTCATCTCTGTGAAATTCTCCATTGCAACATTGATGATGGTTACGTCACTAAGGCCAATCACAAATGTGGCTAGTTGATTGTCATGCTCATAACTGTTATCCAGTTGGGCAAGATCTGGTGATTTCAAACCCTCTGTATCAATTAAGAGGATGAAGTCACATGACAGCTCTGTCTTAAGGTCCTCTCCCACTGGAAGTAAGAGCATGTATGCTCCACGCGTGCATCGACCACTGCTAACTGCAAACTGAACTCCAAACATGGTGTTGAGCAGTGTCGATTTGCCGGTACTTTGAACCCCTAACACTGTCAGGACCATCAGGCGACTGTTCTGCTCAACCATCTTGTGAAGCTCCATCAGAACTTCACTTACCCATTTTTCTGGAATATTTGAAGCATCTCCATCCAGCAGTTCAAGAGGAAACCCTGCCTGAAGGAGCTTGGCAGCCACTGTGGGGAGTTTATCCAATCTTTCCCCTGAATTAAGTGAAGCTTCATAAATATGTCCCATCTCTCTCATGTAATGTTCTAAGCCAAGAGAGCTGTCCAGAAGTTGCTGGTCTATTTTGGCTAGGGAGTCTCTGTCTTTTCGTTGACAGTGTTCTTTAAATTCATGTCGAAGGGATGACAGGTACTTGCGTGAACACATGTCCAGTTTGTGTCCTAACCATTTGAGAAAGAAAGTCCTCTCAATGGAGTCACTAGTTGTCACTGCTTTTATAAACTCTGACATTGCTGATGTCATCTTGTACTTACTTTGTTTCTTCTGAATTGATTTTTTTTCTTGCTGAAGTTGTGCTTTGTATTCCTCTAGTTTTGAGTCTCCTGCGGTCTGTAGCCTGCATTCCTCTTTGTCTATCTGAGACAGTTTTTTCCACTTTTCACCTTGCAATGGCAGCTGGTTCTTCTTATAGTCAACAATTTTACGAACACCAATGCCATTTATAATGTTCTGTGCTGCCTGCTCTGCTGATCTAGAGGCTTCGTTGTTAAGTTCATCAACAGATATTCCAAATTCTTGAGCGGTCCTTGATATGGACTCAATATCTGAGGATGAAGAGTGCACAGTGAAGGATTTCTTAAGGGTGGAACAGATCATGTCTGTTAACTTTGCCATATTGACATTCGGACTTTTCACAATGATGTCTTCTTTCTTCAACTTCAGATCATCCATTACTGACTGAATTGATGACTTCACTTCCAGACTTGTGTGTCTCTGATAATTCACAACAAAGAATAGTTTTGAATTCATTTGTTTTGAAGAGGTGAACATCCTCTGCTCTCC
>CM067480.1:25772492-25792249 GCA_034552555.1 Semaprochilodus insignis | reverse complement strand
CCTCTGCTCTCCTTCTTCAAAATTGTCCAGGAACACAAAAATTGCATGCGACACTTGAGTAAGCAAAGCAAACTGTGTGTCAAAAGCACAAACATCTCCTCTTAAATTAGCGATGGCCACTGGTTCAGGGAAAATATCAAAGGTCATATTCCCACATGGCAGATACCAGCACATTTCCACCATCCCATTAGCAATTTTCCTGGGGCGGCATCCTCCATCCAAATCTCTATGACAGAAGAAATCATAGTGCTGCTGGGATTTACTAAGCAAGTGGTTCATCACTTGGGACTTTGACAAACTGCAGTTTCTAAGCCGGACAAATGACACCAGAGGTATTTTTGCACAAACTACATTCTCCTCAACAAACCCTTTACTTTCAGACATTGAATGGGGGCGCCACTCTTTCTGGATACCTCTTAGAGCCCATAACATAAGAGTGAACTGATTCTGTATACCACAAGGTAACAGAAAGGGCACTGCAAATTGACACATAGACATCTTAATGGTCATTTCCTGCTGGAGGAAGCTGTCTGCACAAGCAAAGAGGGCTACAATAAGGTCTAGGGAATTTGGGCTGTTGTCTGTTTCACTCTCAGAAAACAAGTAATTTGTTTCAGTCTCATTTTCACTTGTACACATTAAAGTTCTTGATTTTGTATTTGCCATCAGTAGTTTCCTCAGAAAAGCCCATGGTATTGCATGTAGTGAGTCAGCCTGTTTATCAGATAGGCTATCTTGGTTGATCTCTTGCAAGGATCTGAGTGAAAGCTTATTTGGGAAATATTCTGCAAGTCCAAGTGTGTGCAAAAAATGATGAAGGGAGCCTGTAAAAAGAAAACAGCTTTGACTGAAACATTCAGCATATCAACATATTTTTCTCCAGCACATTCCAAAGACTTTCAGTGGGGTTAAGGTCACAGTAATGTTTTAAGTATGTATTGCTCCAGTTTTTTTATACTTGTTGGTGATTTTGCGTAGCCAGATACTATTCATGACTGAGGATAATTAATTGTGGATGTTTTAATACCTTTTGATGTGATATTTGTATTGATCTGGTGAAGTTTGTAGTTGTAGGATCTCATGTATGAAACAGATCTGACTTGGCCATTTGACATTTCCTTGTAGGATTGTTCATGTAAAGGACCTGATTTAGTTATTTAAATTAAAGTTTGTTTCATGGGGTCTTATATGTGAGGGACCTGATTAAGTCATTTGACATTTTCTCGTAGGAACTGCTTTCTTGCGAAAAAGATTTGATTTGGAATGCTATTTGTTTCTTAGGGTCTTTCATGTGAAGGCCCAGCTTCAGTCATTTGACATTTGCATGATCACCCTTGTGCATCTTTGGTCATTCAGAGCATTTGTGCTGTTACTACAGATATTTAGTTTTATCTAAAAAGCAAATAAGAATCAACATTTGGTAATGAGAAAATGTAGAAGAGTTTCTTCTGCAGATCGCTGGGTGTCGCCATTGCTGCCATTTCTTTCCTCAACAACTGGCATGCCCACAGATGTTTTCATGGTTTGTGCTGACTACTACTCTTTGGTTCCAGCTGGGAACAAACTTTTCAGGTTCCAAACCTATTTACTGCTGGTGGCAAACAGTTCAAAACTGGGTGGGCAAACTTTACCGGAACCAGCTCTACGTTGGTCAAAAGAGCTAATAATCTCTCCTTCTTCAGGTATGCCTGTTTCCTACTGTCTGAGCCGCTGACCAATCAGAACCAGCTAATGTAATTGGGAGGAGGAGCCTAGACTTTAAAAGAAGGTCTTCAAGAGTGAGGATTGCTACCTTATGTGTTTTATTGTGTTTTAAATGTTAGGAGTAAGCTTTGCTGTAGGTATTTTACCTACAACTCGGTTTACATGAACTTTTCTCTTGTGTTGGGAGAGTATTTTGGTTTGATCTTTCATCTGCATGCTTTTAACTACGTTTTTAACTGTTTTTACCAAAGCATACTTGTTTTTGTACCAGCTGGGGTTTCAAACAGCATAAGCAACATAAGTGCTTATGCTGTTGGGCTTTACACAAGTCTCATTGCTAACTCTTACTATGTTAGATTAACTCACCTCTTTGTTGCTGGACATGCTGCTGTGAAGAGCCTGATCCACAGTCTTCCACTATAAAAATATTCAACAAGCATTTAATTATCCAACCTGGCATCACTAAAATCTAAATTATGCTGATGTGAAAAGCCTTCCCATGTTGGAATATTATCACACAATCAGTCTTAACTACAGGAAAACCCGTAAATAGAATTTAATTCTATACAGAACCCTTGTAAAATGGGTTCTATTTAGAACCATCTACAGCAGATTTACAGAACCCTTTCACAATGCAAAGAACGATTTATTCATTTAAAGCGTTATTTGAGTGTTCTAAAATTTGTGTGCAAAATTCTATCCCATCTTTGTGAGTTACAAAATATTTAGCTATTCAACATTAAATAAGCTTTACAGGATGTTCAGTGGATCATGGTGCCTCCACACACAAATTTCCTGGTCATTCCCATTAACACAAAAGCAGGACTCGTCACTGAAGATGACCATGCCATTCTGAGTCACTCCATGACAGTCTGGCACGACACCATTGCAGTCTTTGGCAACGTTGACGTAGTGTTACGGACAGTCGTGGTAACGGTCAGCGTGCATGTGGTCCTGTGTCGTGCAGCCGTCTGCCAATGGTGCTGAGACTAACAGGATGACTCATGGAGGACATCACTGCTCGCTGAATGTCTGTAATCATGGCTGTTGGGGCACTCTGCATATTGGACAATTTGTTGGTTCATGTAGGTCTCCTGGATTTGTCATGTTGTTGGGGCATGCCGCCTTCTATCCACTGGCACCAACAGTGTGCAAAAGTAGTAGTATCCACATGACCGGTATTGTGCGCAATACATCAATAAGACCATCCTGCTTCCTGGAGCCCTACAATGCGACCCTTCTCAAACTCTTCCAACGGCTTGAATTGCTTTCAAACTCCGAGGCATAATTCGCTTGCAAAGGACCAACACAACAACATGAGTCAGGCTGAACTTATGTAGTAAGTGAGGTACAGCAATAAGGCCTGTTCTTGCTTACATCACATGGGTGTCTGAGAGTGAAACTTGGATCATTCGCATGTCTCACAATGTCAAACCTACCCCCCAAGTTTCATTGCTGTCGGTTGATTCCTTCTGAGCGCCACTTTTTTTTATTGCGAGTGAGAACGAAAGTTATTTTCTATAATAAAATCTCTTGAAACTGGATGACCTTTATGGATCAATTTTAGTGATAGTAATTTGGAGTATAAAAATCATGCATTTTACTATAGACTCTTTAAAACATTAACCTTTCATGCCACAGTAATAAATGGTATACTTGTTACTGTAAAGTTACTTACATTCTGGATCTTCTGGGAAGGAAGCCATGTTTCTTCAGTGTCAGGTCCTGTTGGTTTTAAAGTATTACACCCGTCTGTAGACAAGAAAGATACACCATAATGAAGAATATGAATTTAATTTAGCTAATTAATGTTATTCAATTAACTGCTTAATTTATTAACTTTATTTACTGTATTTTGGCAAACAATTCATTATTAAATATAGTACAGACTTGCTTACAGGTATTTAATTGTTGTAGGTGTAGCATGATTCACCTGCAAGTGTCTTGCTAAGCATGTATTAACATTTATTTATTTTGATGTTAGTACAGCCATATATACAGGTTAAATAGTCAAAGTTCATGGTCATTCTTATCCCGTTCAACAGGCCTTATTCTGCCTATAGCAAGGTGTGCTGAGGAGTCACATTGGCAAGAATATGCCTTTGAGGCATTTGTGCTGGTGTGGACAAGCTCCAGGGACGTTTGCCCTGGGGCAGGTTATGTGGCATCTGCAACACGCACTGCATTTCAGAAGGAGCTTTAGAGGCATGTTAGGCATGGTATGCAATGCTGTGCTGCATAATACACCATGAAAGAGACAATTGTTGCTGCTATTGTTGTGTTGTTAGTTAGTTTAAATGTGGTATGTGATGACTGTATTATTTTGTTTCCCCTTTTTGAGTGGGAGTTAGTGTATCGACCATAGGGAAAAACCATTTGTCTAGTAACATTAGCAGAGGTAATAAGGTAATGGACCATTAGCATTTGTCTGTTTATCTAAAAAAAACTGACAGGACACATGGCTTTAACTTGGGGTCCCAGTAAAATGTGGCAGGATGTTTTAGAATGGTAAGAGTTTCAAAGCTCTGTTTCGCTTTGTGATTGTGTGGCAGTTTATTGATGATGCTGTCTTGCTCACTTAGCATACACAGGAATTTAGTGTTTACTATCCTATATAGACCAGTCAGAGGCATCTAGACTTCATATACTACATAGTTTGGAAAAGGTAAAAAAACTCAGTGCAGTGTTTTCCTCCCTAGACAATCTAGGGCTCAAAAACATGATTCCCTGAAACCTTGCATCCAGTGTAATGGGAGAAATGAGAAAATGAGCTGCAGTGAAGGCAGGGTTGGCGGGTGTGGTTAAACAAACAGTTGAATCACATGCCTTTTTTTGAAAGAAAAGTCAGACTACTCAGAACTGTTTCCTGCTTCATGCCTCTGTCAAACTACTCAAACCAGTTACGATGAAAAAACACAAGTCAACACAATTGACTTTTTAGCATTTTGAGAAAATAATTACTGTCATTGTATTTTATTTAAAAATGAACCGTCATTAAACACTTTTATTGTAGCACAATTAGATAAGATATTTTGTTTCTCTTTTCATGGGGCTAAAGTTGACTTCTTAAGCAGATTTTCTGTTCCACCTTAAAAAATGCAGTAGTAGGACAGGTGGCAGAATGTAACTGCAGCACCATATAAGGTGGAACAGAAAGTTTGAATATAAAGTTGACAAACAAGAAGCCAATTTCAGCTTCATTCTCTCTTTAACATTCTGGGTTTTTTGTTTTTGTTCCTTGTATTAGTTCTAAGTGTACTATTTCTTGCTACTCAGCCTTACAAATAAAAAGTTTACTCAAAGTTTATTTTATTAAGTGAAGTTGAAGTATATTTTTCGAGTCTATTTTATGTGCTAAGCATAGTAATATTAGTGCACTAGTACTATACTTGTATTTCATTATTTTTGGGCACATTTTAGTTCATGGAAGTACATTGTAAGTATACTTTAAGTGTAAAAGTACTTTGATTACATAACTAGCTTACATCTTATAGTAAGTTTACATTTATACTGCTTGTTATAGAGCAGCAAGTTAGAACTTAGACCTGTTATGATATATAGCCTTGTTTATAAAATAAACTACACTGATATATAATAAAAGGCCTTAAAATAAAAATAAAACCGGTCGCAAACTTTGTTGTAAAGCTGCAGTAGGGCTGTGTCTGAAATGTAGTGTTGAGAGGGTAGAACATACTGTGGCTCCAAATGCTCCACGAGATGGCAAAAACCTGTATTACCACAGCAATACACTGGTAATACAAAACTATGAATTTAATTACCCTCTCTGTAATCTACTATATACCCCTCTCTATCATTTAAAACTGTCCTCTCTTTTATGACACCTGTGTGACCACTGATGTAACAAATGATCAGGCTTTGGTTCATGCTCAATAAAACTGATACTGATCAGTTAGACATCCTTAACTATAAATAAATATCTTTATGATGTGCTTCACAGATACCAAATTCTGTCCTGGAGGATACATAAGTTGAAGTTGCAAGGAACCAACATTTATTTCACAATTCCTGATTAAGCTTAGTCTACCATGTGTATATGATGTTTGTGCTGTTTTGTGCTGAAAAGATGTGTGCGTTATTTAATGAGAATATATTGTTTTGAAGAGAAATGAGTTTGACAGTTTTCTCGTGTTTTTATGTTGGATTTTTTAAATGACCAAAAACAGAAAAAAGGATGAAACTATTTGTTTTCATCTGATAAACATGTTACTTTGTGCATTGGCATTGTTTTATCGCAATGGTCTCTTATGTTCAGTATATGAACATATATTAAGTATATAAAATAAAAACAGACAAAAAAAAATCCATTGCCTTTTTTTCCACCAGCAATCATTTTAGGTGGCCCTGTGTAATTTTAAATGTCAGTTGGCTGTGAATAAGATGTATAATGTTAAATATTTATCATATTTATAATCAATATTTGCATGTAATAGGACAAAAATAAGACTTTGTTCTAGGCATTCACTCATAATCTCAATATGTTTTGCTTTCCATTTTCATTATAACATGGATAAAAGTATGAACACCTTGTAACTGCTTACCAGAGGTGAGTCCATTGCCGTCTGTCAGCTTGATAGAAATGCCGCCGGTGCTTCTGATTACTATAGTTTGTTTCATAGCCAGTGTTTGTACACCAAAAGTGAAAGTATTTGGAGCAGTTGTCAACCAGTTTAACAAGACTATTCTTGTTTAATGGAGCTGAGCCCATGGTGCAAATATAAGTTTCTTTTACTTCCTTGTCTGGTGTGTTTCTTTACAAAATCTACAGTATGTGGGTGCTCTTCTCTACTGTATTGTCCTTGCCATTTAGAGAATAATAATAAGTAAGAAACTGAGATTATTCTTAAAATAGTTTTAAACTTGCACAGTGATGTTTTATAACCTTCATATTATGTTTGTTTTATACTTGCCGTAAGTATTTGTTGAGTAAAACCGATAGCATTTGAAGAAGTTTAGTGATATTTTTACTTATTTTAACTTCATGTTATTTTGATTATGTTTCAGCTGGGCACATATCAAAAGCTGATTGATAACAATACAAGTAATAACAGTAATGAGTTTCCTAACTTGATATATGATATGTTTTCTAAATAAAGATTTTTTTCTGTAATATGAATGAGATTACATAAAAAGATTACTGTAACTTTAATGGATCTGAGTTATTTGCTTAGATAAAGCAAAGCTTTCTGTCAGGAAAAACAAACCTTTAAGGCATAGATCACTTTCATTAAACAAGAATTATCTTGTTGAACTGGTCAGTGGACTGCTGCAGATCTGTTTGGAGCATTCAGTATATTAGTTTCCGTTTCTGCATAACCTTGACTCTTCTTACATTAAATCCATCTCTGACAGACTGAATGTTTTGTGGTGCTTCCTGTTCATAATAAAGTGAATTTAATTGTTGTCTTATCTGATTAAAGAACCCAGATATATTAAAGTTACAGTGGTCTTTGGTGATCTCCAGTAGGTGCTAAAGTTTGTGGTATGATAACAGCAACTTTTCATCCTCATGTAGTTTGTTAGAATGTACCCTAACTTTTAAACCTAAAATCTAAACATCAGTTAACAAATATGAATTCCTTTATACTTTCATTTTTATATATATTTTTTATATTATAGTACTGGGATAGGCTCCAGCACCACATAATACCCAGAAGGATACTCAGGTTAAAGAAAGAAAAAAATAATGTATGTTTTATACTATTGACCACAGGTGCTTTTGTGGATTGACATCAGCAGAGGCTTTTATTCCCATGTAGTTTGTTGAGATGTATTACTCACCAGAAACACCATATCAAATGTCTAGCAGCCTTCAGAGATACCATAGCAACTACTTAGCAACACCTTAGCAACTACCCTGAATGCCGTAGAAACTGTATGGTGATGCTGTAGCAACCACCTAAAATTCATAGCAATGGTGTAGAAACACCCTAGCATCCACATGGGATAACTTAGTTACCTTCTAGCAACAGCCTAGTGAACTCTTATGTAGAAGGCATCCTGTAAGGACTATTGTAAAAGGAAATGGACAACTGTAACTGGAAAGTGTGTCAGTCCATGGAGAGTTTTTCTTCTGTGTTATCCATTTGACATGGAACTTTGTCATACTTGCAGGGGTTAAACTGGACCAGCACATTTGGCATATATGAATGTTAAGTGGAACTGAGCGCTTGTGTGATAACTGGAAGTAAATGCCATTCTTGTTCTTGTTCTTCAACTGTATCAAAAACTACTTTATGTACTAAACCACAACAACAAGCTCCTTCGAGTCTAAAACTAACTATTTTTGCTTCATGTCAAGATTTATTTATACAGCACCTTTTACAACAGATGTTGTCACAAAGCAGCTTTACAGAGAATCCGGGTCCAAGCCCCCATTGAGCAAGTCAAGGGCAACAGTGGCAAGGGAAAAACTCCCTCAGAGCAAGAGGAAGAAACCCTGAAAGGGTTTGGGGAACCTATCCTCCACTGGTTGACACCGGATAGCAAAACAAGCAGAAAGGCAATATAAGAAAGATGAGAATATACAATTATATGCACTGAGATATAAGAAATATTTGGCAATAAGAAATATTTTACTTCTGAAATGATTCAAACAATAGTCTAATCTATTTGCAGCATACACATATTCAATTTACATGGCGGCAGTACCAGTGTATCAATATTTATAAAAGTCACTGCTGCAAGATTTCTGTCAAGATTTCTCACCTATAAGAATGGGAAGTTAAGAAACTTAAACCAGATTGGTGAGAAACAGAACACAATTAGTATGCGAGACTCATAAGCATGTTGGTATGTGTGTGTAAGTAGTTTGTCATCAATGAATATCAGCATGCTTTTTTGCTTGCGTGGCCAGTGCAGACCATAATGTTGTAGAACAAGCAATCAGTGCTGTATGTGGCCAACTTGATTCATTATTATTTTTCATTGTAGCTTGGAACATCTGGGGTATTACCATTCTGTAAATCAGCGATTTACTTTATTGCTGATTAAAATTAATGTGATCTTTTACACATTCTTCTGGTTGATATAAGTGAAGTAAAAGCAGATTACTTCTGCTTTCGAGAACAAGATGTTGCATGTGTGCAGGGGTGCCAAATTCGGCACAACACCTATAAGATTTAGGCATATAAAGGCGCCAAGTTTAGCAGTGATGCTTGCTGGTGATGTATGGGGATTAGTGTGTGGGAACACTATAATCCTCAAAACACTGAAATGTCTTCGATAGAGCTTTTCTTTGTAATTATCTGTGTAAATCACCACAATCACTACCTGCATTCTGAAACCCTGGTCATTACTGATTGTGACCTTTGGCAGATCCTGCTAAAATCTCATGTAGTCAATACAGCATGCAGCAGTGTGCGTGTACTACACACTAATACATTGTGTTGCATTGTGCATTGTTACATTATGCATCATTACTATACTCAAAAATCAACTGGTTCAAAAGATGCATTGTAAATTTTTGAGCATACTCAATGTTGACACTTGTAACTGTACTACATACTCTAAAATAGTTTGTTTTAGTATCAGGTACGCACCCGATGTGTAGTATCAGCCGACGGATGTTATGTGCACCCTGCAGAAGTTTTATGGCACCATCTGGCCAACTGCCAATAGCATAAACTTTGGAGTTCATTCTAAGAGTAAATTAACAAAACATATTCTATAATTATATTCCATTACCTTGAAATTAATTATTAACTTAAAATAACTCAAAATGTTAAGACAAGGAGATTACCTACTTATTAAGTTAATACACCGAATCAGTTTTCACAGTGTAAACATTATACAGGCAAATATAGTGTTTTAGGCACCCACCATAATGCTTCATAATGAATTGCATATGTGATTATATATCATTCATATTTTTAGTTACAAGCACAACATATTATACAGCAATATGTTACAAGTTTTATAAGGTCTTGTATTAAGTATTTATAAATAAACACAACAATCTGAATAAACGAGTACTGCTCGAATAAAGGATTGTTAGTAACTGTTTCAGTTTTTCAGATCAGTTTTATTTTTGAAATCCTTGTATATATGCCAGTCTTTATTTGTCAACTGATACATTCATGATTCATAGATTTGTGTATTATGATACTTTTACAGAATATATCCAGAATAAAGAATGTAATAATTAATATTGGACCATCCCATATAAATAAAAGTTTACAATCTTGATTTAGTATGTTACATTTCTTGCATTAGAACAAACATAAAATGTTTACAAAGCAATTATTTATACTTTTTTTCTGATATTAATAATTTTCCTGGAAGCATATTAATAACACAGTATATAGAAGCCGCTTTACTACTCATTCGTACACACCAATTAATTATCCATTTACTATAAATCTCTTTTAGTACAATTAATTCTAAATAAGAGATGAACAATAAGGGTAATTCTTCTGATTCACTTGCGCAAAGCCGTGAATTTTATGCATACTTTCACACATGGTAAAGCAATTTTATCTGTTTGAAGCAATTCCATCTAGTGATAGTTTTGTCTATTATTCGTCAGTGATATTGAAGGCAGATTTCAGACTAATAAGAGCTTGGTCTTTAGTGATTGTGTTCCATGCCTCTGGATATACAGCTGGCTTTGCTTTATACGTTTCAGCAAAATCATTATTGAATGTTACCAGCACATACTTCCAGTAATCTGAGGCCTCTATAGTGCTGTCAGGTGGAATAATCCAGTTTGGATAGTAGGTGCGGTACTTTTTGTAAGGATGAGGTTGGAAATATGTTTCATGATTTAGAAATTCCCCATTGCCATGTACACTGGATGTACAAATCTCTTCACAGAGAATATTAGTCTCCAAATCTCTGTAGGTGCCAAGCCCTTGTGGTCGATGCACAGCTGCAAAGTGATCCTTATGTTTCTTTCCTCCTGCCTCACATGGAACTCTGCAGAAAGGACACTGCTTCCCACAACCAAAGACCCTCTTGAACAGCTCAATTTGGGGTTTCACCAACACATTGCTCAGTGTCTCAGTGATATCAGAGGACTTTGAGATTTCCTCTTCTAGTTGCCTTTTCAAGTCATCTAAACACTCACAGAGACTTTGGGTGAACGAACTATAACAACTTGTGTTCTGAAAGAGGACTCCTTCCACAGCATTCACTGGTACTGAAATGACATCCCTCAGAGCTGTACAAAAATTCTGGACCAACCTTTTGGTGCTTTCAGCATCATCGGACAAAGGAAGATTATCCTCTCCACACTTTGAAGTTTCTATTGCTTTTCTGATCTTGTCAAATACAATGTCCAGCTTCTTCATTTTTAATTTCTGCAAAGATATATCTTTGGAGAAGCATCCAATAATGTGATTATATATCCAATCCTTGACGTAAGCCTTGTAATGGACAATGTACATGAGAAACTCACTGAAATCCAGTTGCTCCAACAGACCTTTCTGAATATTGTACTGGAACAGTAACCGTGTACTATACTCAGTAGGGTAGTTGGCCAAAACTGCATCAACAATGTCTGTTCCAAGGGACTGATTGATGTGCTCAATCACTGCTGGTTTGAGGCAGAGCTGAGTGAACTCTTGTGCTGTCCTCTGTCATTGGTCTCTCTTTCTGTACAAGTCAATGAAATCAGAGAGATACTGGTTCTTGAATTTCTCCAAGTTTTTTAAAGGATCTTGAGCAGCAAGGAAAGCCCTGTGCATCTCAAGGAATCTTCGTGAAGCAATGCCACAAATGTGTAATTTAAGGTCTACCTCAAACTTGGTATTGAATTTGGAGCCTGCTTGTTTGAGGGGCATATCAATTTCCTCAAGTACATCTTTTATAAACACATCTTGGTAATCTGTTTTAGTCTTTGTCAAATCTTCAATGATTCTACAGCAATTCAGAATAACATCATTTGCAAAATTCTCCATGTTTTGTTTTGCATTTTGTCTGGTGAAGAAATGTTTAATTTTTTTTAATAGTCGCACATGTTTATCCATCACTTGGAACTGTTGTAGGCCATACTGTGTCAAGTTTTGAACATTCTGTAAGTCCTCATTGACGTTGCGATTCAGTAAACTGGCTCTCATTTGTTTTAAAATATCAGCAGGAACATCCCTTTCTTTGAGGCCAGAAATGTTTGCCAACTCCATTCTCCACATTCTTTTAAAGTCAGCCTTGAGATCCTCGTCAGATAGCCTGTTTTCCTGATATTTGTAATTTTGCAGAAGCTTCAGGACCTGGAGCTCAATTGTAGCAGTTTGATTTCTGTGAATCTCCTCTAGTTTTTGTTTGCTTTTTCTCATCTCAAGAGCAGCATCCAATTGCTTCCTCACTTCACCCTTCATTTCATTTTCAAGACTGTTGATGCTTGTAGTGAAATCAGTTTTGTACTTCTCCACCAAGTGTACATGGCGGTCTTTCCTTTTGTAGTAGTCTTTTAATTTTTCAGTCATTTTCATTTTTTGAGAGGCAATCTCTTTATTTGCTTCCTCTTTAAGAGGCTCAACAACCTGATCAATTGACTGCATAAGACTGGTTTCAGTGTTCGATATTTTAACTGTTGCACTTGTAAGCCAGGTATGGATGTGTCTCCTGAAACACCACTCCCATTCTGCAAATTCTTTGCAAAGGTTGTCATAGGCATGAGCCACTAGAGTGTTCCTGAAACTAAAGATGAAGTTCTCAAATTTCACTGCCCTCCATAAGCTACTCATCCACTGCAGGAACTCTGGGATCTGAGAAGGTTGTTCGTCTTTTCTTGCTTTAAGAATTTCCACTAGGTTCTGCTTGAACTCAGAAACGGCCACACTGTAGCCTGCGTTAACTGGTGCCATTGGTGGTGTCCCATGCCATAAGCCTGGTATATACCAGTTATTCTTTTCCACATCATAATCCAAAACATCTGTGAATTTTCTCACTGTATGCTGCTTTTCCATATCAGCTGCGATTGTTGTCATCTCATTTAGATGGTCCAGGAGCTGCTTCCGCTCTGTCATGTTTTTGTTATATGCTGATACACCAGCAACATTCTGATGAACAAAATGACATACTGTTTTTTTACCAACCTCTTTCATCCGTAAAAAAGCATGAACTGCTATTTGTAGGACATCCTTCATCTCAGTGGAGTTCTCCATTGCTATATTGATGATGGTTACATCACTAAGACCAATCACCAATGTAGCTAGCTGATTGTCATGCTCATAACTGTCTTCCAGTAAGGCCAGAGCAGGTGATTTCAAACCCTCTGTATCAATTAAGAGGACAAAGTCACATTGTAATTCTTCCTTTAAGTCCTCCCCAAGAGGAAGGAAAAGCATGGATGCTCCACGTGTGCATCGACCACTACTGACTGCAAACTGGACTCCAAACATGGTATTGAGCAGTGTTGACTTGCCTGAGCTCTGAACCCCTAACACTGTCAGGACAAACAAACGACTTTTCTGTCCAACCTTTCTGTGCAGTTCCATGAGAACATCACTCACCCATTTTTGAGGGATATTTGACGCATCTCCATCCAGCAGCTCAAGAGGAAATCCAGCCAGAAGCAGCTCAGCAGCCAGAACAGGGAGACGACTAGTTTCTTTAGATAATTTGGTTGAACCAAGTGAAGCTGCCTCATAGATCAGGCCCATTTCTCTCATGTAGTGTTCAATGCCAAGAGCACTATCAAGAAGGTCCTGGTCTAAGCGGGCAATGCCTTCCCTATCTCCCGTTTGTTCACACTGTTTGTACTTGTGGCGAAGCTCTGACAAGTGCTTGCGTGATTTCCTGTCCAAGTTCAATCCCATCCATCTGAGAAAGAAGGCTCTTTCACTGTAATCAGAAGTTGACAAAGCTCCTATGAAGGCAGTCATTCCTCTTGTCATTGTGTACTTGCATTGTTTGTTCCAAATTTCATCTTTTTCTTTTTGGAGCTGAGCCTTATATTCTTCTAAGCTTAGCTCTCCTGAATTTTGTAATCTGCATTCCTCTTTTTCGATCTGAGCCAATCTTTTCCAGTTTTCACCTTGCAGTGGCAGCTGTCTCTTCTTGTAATCCACTATTNTTTTGGAGCTGAGCCTTATATTCTTCTAAGCTTAGCTCTCCTGAATTTTGTAATCTGCATTCCTCTTTTTCGATCTGAGCCAATCTTTTCCAGTTTTCACCTTGCAGTGGCAGCTGTTTCTTCTTGTAATCCATTACTTGACGAACCCCAATACCTTTTATAATATCCTCAGCTTTGCTCTCTGCCGATACAGAAGCTTTGTTCTGATCTTCGTCAATTAAAATACCTAATTCTTGAGCAACATTCCTCGTTGCCTCAATTTCAGACATTTGAGATGATGTGGGTCTCTCACTTAGCAGTTTTGTCATAGCAGAAGTGATGGTCTTTGAGAAATGAGCCAAGTTGACTTTTTGGGTTTTCTTAATTATGCATTCCCTTTCCAAGTTTAGTGTGGAAATTGCTGTTTTTATAGATGTCTTAGCATTCTGGCTTATTTCCTTCTGCGTGTTTACCACAAGAAAGATTCTGGACTTTGCTTTCTTTAGAGAAGAAAATAATCTCTGTTCTTCTTGTTCAACACTGTCCAGGAACACAAAGATAGCTGCTGACACCTGAGTAAGAAAACTGAACTGCGTTTCAAAAGTGCAAATATCTCCTCTTAAATTGGCAATAGCCACTGGCTCAGGGAATGCATCAATGCTGTTGTTTCCACATGGCAGATTCCAGCATACTTCAACTAGACCATTAGCAATCACCCTCTGAGCAGACCCTCCAATCATTTCTCGATGTGAAAAGAAATCATGATGTTGCTGTGACCTATTGAGAACTTCATTCAAGACCTGAGATTTGGATATGCTACAGTTGCGTAATCGCACAAATGACACCAGAGGAATTTTTGCATGAACGACACTGTCTTCATCAAATCCTTTAGATTCAGTCAAGGACTGCGGACGCCACTCTTTCACAATCCCTCTTAGAGCCCATAACATAAGAGTGCACTGACCGTGTACTTCTTGGGGTATCAGAAAAGGTACTGCAAACTGGCACATTGACATTTTAAGAGCCATTTCTTGCTGGAGGAAGCTATCGGCACAGGCGAAGAGAGCAGTGCTGAGATCTAGAAGATTAAGACAGCCTTCACAGTCCTCCTCAGCAAAAAGGTCTTCAGCATCATCATTTTCACCAGATGAAGCTACTAAAGACCTGAAATCCGAATTAACCATCAGTAACTTTCTTAGAAAAGCCCATGGGATTGCTTGCAGTGTGTCGACCTCTTCATCTGACACACTGGCACTTTGGATCTCCAGCAAAAAACTTAGAGTCAGTTTATTGGGGTAGTATTTTCCAAGTCCCAGTGTCCTCAGGAATGCTCGAAGGGAGTCTGAAAACAAAGAGTCTTACTGTAATATAAATCTTCAGATCACAAAATATATAGCCTGCTTTATCAAATACAAAATCTTGTATAATATTTTAAAATCTTATACAAACCTGTTCCAAAAAAGCATTAGTAAATTCTGTTTGCATTTGTTGGTGTGGTAAAGAAAAGTGTTCAACAACAATTTGTCAAAATATTCATGAGTCCATGTGGTGATATCAATCACAGAAGCCTTCTTTTTACAGTGCCAGCATAATTTTTGAGCAAGATTGTTTTTGAACAGTTTTGAACAGCATATATATAATGGCAAAGGATGATGTTTTGCATAGTGGTGACTATCGACCCTTGTCCTGCTTTTCATTCGCAAGCATTTTATTCCTATTTTCTGTTCTGCTTTATATGATGAAGCAGTTACATTCAGCCACCCATGAGGCAATTATGAAATGTTAATTAGCTGATTCCATATGAGGTCAATTCCTTAAATAATGTAGAAACTTTTATTCCATTAAATTTTGCAATTAATATAAACTGAGCTTGAACCTGATGTTTATCTGCACTCTCACTGTGACGCCTGAAAAGCTAATTGTATCTTCTTTTCCTATCTGCTTTCCTCGATTTTGCTCTGATGTGTGATCTGGTAATATCTGTGATATGCAAATATGAGCATCATATCAGGTAAAATCAAGTAAAAATGTCAGGAAGGGAAATGAACATGCATTTAAAGGTGTCGTAGAATGCATTTTTCAACATTTTAACTCATTCTCTGATGTCCACATAGGTATGTAACTCTGGTCGGGGTGCAAAATGGGCGGTTTTATGGGACAGGGATGGAGTTTGTTTTAATTTTTTGTATATTGGTGTTGATGTAGTTATTCATATTCAGTTATTCAATTATGAATGTACAGTACTGTCTTTCACTTTTCTTTCCTTTAAAATCCTCTTGCTCTCACCTTTAGAGCTGTTTTACTCTTTTCCCTGTCAGATTTCAGGTGTTTGCACTTGCTTATATACAAAGCCCAGCAGGTGCCCAGTCAATGCTGATTAGTACTGACAATCTGGGAGTTGGAGTTCTGAGAGCCAGTGGTGCTTGCTCTCATAGCTCGCAGCCTATGCCCCCTGCTGGCAGGTGGCAGTGCAGGCTGACCCCTGAAACCCAGATGCAATTTTACACACCTATTTAAAGCCCTCTGCTTTGGCCCTAGAATAACCTGAGCTGTTTTGCCTTTTTGCTGAGCTCATAAATAATTTGATACAATAATTGTGGACAGGCTGTAGCATTTAAGGTGGAACAGAACATTAGTTTATGGAGCTGGTGAATATGATGCAAATTTTAGTCTCGTTTAAAGATGAACATTAACCATGCCCACTGACGGTTCCCGGAGAAGGGTATGAAAAGTGCTGGCATCCCCTTCACAGCCTGGAAAAGTACTTTTCTGTACTTACAGTTGGCCACTGCTGTTGTGAGGTGGTATATGTAATTTTGGGGGTGTCATTTTGGGTCATGAGTCATGATTGTTATGTAACATAGCATAGGATTTTCAGGCTGTTTTAACAAACTTTTTTACAAATGTGGGATTTGTATTTGAAGGAGAAACAACAGTGTTTGAGGTTCACTGTCAGTTCTGTCAGAATCTGTCAGTTCTATGTTACAAACTCTCCTTATTCAACTATAGTAATACAAATACAGTTTTCCATTCTATTCTTAAACTGTTCCCGTAGATGGTCTTACCCTGCCACAAAGGCGGATGACCTATAAAACACTGACTGACATGCTATATTAATTAATTTCAAATTAAGTGGCGAAGAGGCATAGAAATAGTTTTTTTTAGAAGGGATAAATTATGACTCAAGCCCATTCAAGAAATTTTAATGAAAATGCATTCTCTCCCTCTGTCTCTTTTTCTTTCATGGAATAATATAACTAACTTGGTATTAACTCACCACTGTGGTGCCCTGAGTCATCCTGTGTAGATCCTGATCCACAGCTTTGAACTATGAGCAAAGTACAAAACATATTATTATGTATAATGGCTTGTTAATACTCAGTGCAGTGTAACACACACACACTCATACACACACACACAAACACACACACACGCACGCACGCGCACACACACACACACATAGTTTTATTGAAAAGACTAAGGCATACATACTTCCACTGCTGTCTGTGTAGGAGGCCATGTTCTTTTAAATATTTTCTTGTTTGCGTTTATCACTTTCCAGAAATGTCTGCAGACAGAAGAACACAGCACCATAATATGATGCAATAAATGTTGAAAGGAACGAAATTTCATATTCTGACATATTCTATATAAGAAACTGACATTTATTATTATGCAGGGGCACTTTAAGCTGCTCATGGGCCCTGGGACTACAGGTGGTGCTGGGCCTTATTGGTATAAATATTCACAGAAAATGTACAATCATTGTTTTTAATGAAGGTGATCACACCTCTGTTGCCAGTCAGAAGCCAGGTTGAGGTCTAAAGTATCTGTTTGGTCTATTTTGGAATTAAATCCATTTAAGGTGATATGAGAAATTCATGAAGGTGGATGTTGTCAGAGTGATACAGAGATTCAGATAAAAAGTTCAAATAAGAAGCCAACTTTAACTTTAACCTTTTATCTGGGAATGGAAATGTACCAGACAGTTCTGGGAGCATGTTGCGTAGAGACATTCTTCAAATGAGCTTTGGATTCATCATTTTGGAATGTCAAAAGACTTTAAAAAGCTATGGCTATATATTATCTGACCATCTATAGAGTTAATTGTTTTCAGACACTGACTACCCACATCCACTGATAAGAGAATCACCATTGTGTTATATAAGCTGTCCATGTGTTTTGATTGTGGGTATAACAGTAACATCAGTTCACCATTGTTTATACACTGTACACCAAGCAATAAGATGAGGCCAACTTGTGACTTTTTATGGCTTGAAACGTCATTAATTATTCAAAAAACTAATTTGATCGCTCTTTTCAGTTTTAGCGATATTCTAACTTTTCCACCCCCTCCCAGCAATGTGTGGATGTTTTAACAAATTTCTGACTTTGCCATTCAGGTGTTTTAAAAATTCGCAAAATGATGGTGGATGGCAAAACCCACTAGTGGCTCCTGCACTGCCATTTATTCCTGCACAAATTCAAACACTGGCATGCTGATATCAGTCTGAAGTTTTGCAACAGTTGCAGCGCAGCAACCGGGGAACTGAAAAGGCAGAGTTAAATTGAAAGCCTTTGATTTGCTTTCACTATCTTAACCAATTTTTTTTTTTTTTTTTTTTTTTTTTTTTATATGCCTGGGCAGACCCAGGTCATGAAGGGAGGAAAAGAATATCAGCTAACCAGTGGTCCTTGTGCTACCAGGATTTGTAATAACATTATCATAAGGTTTATTTGAACAGGACTACTATTACTTAAAGGTCTTTGTGTTTGACAAATTGTTTAAGATAATTTGCTCCATTATAATTACTTGGCAAACTGTGAAAAATTACAGACGTTACAGATTAAATTCAAATATGTTGTCAGCAATCATTCAAATTACTGCAAAATGTAATAACTTATTTATTGATAACTTTATCTATCTAGCTTTATCTAGCTATTAAAACCACACTCGTTTTATTAGGGTGCAGAAGATGTTGGTGTGTGGGTTATTCCCATATGCACCTTGTTTTGGTCCTCTACTATTCACATATACAGATACTAAAACATGTTAGACATTTAGAAATGATGGACTGATCAGTGGTGCTGTGGGATACACTTTCTGCTGTATGATAAGACATTGTTTTACAGAAAAGGTGCCATGAAAAACAAATGAATAGAATTTGGCCCTGAAGAACAAGGAGAATAGCCTGATATTCAAACTATTCTCCTTGTTCTTCAGGGCCAAATTCTATTCATTTGTTTTTCATGGCACCTTTTCTGTAAAACAATGTCTTATCATACAGCAGAAGTGTTGTAACTTCTGAAAGAAACAGTTATTTGAATTGCAGAAAATTGTAAGCCTTAAAATTGCTTACCAGAGTAGGTCCACAAATAGGAGGCAGGAATAAAATCTCATTTTGGTATCTCTGCTTACTCTGATGTCTGGGGTTCTGTTTCTTCTTATGTTTCATGTTTGCATTCAGTATTTATACTCAAGAACTGAAAGTGCAACAACTAGTTATTCATTTATAGAAAATAATGCTGGGAGGGAGGAATACTTTGATACCAGATAGCACGATTTCTCAGAAATGACCTGGGAATTATCAGAACTGAAGAGCTTGTTTCTTTGTTAGAGGATAATAATGCACAACTCTGCTCGGTCTTAGACAGTATAAGTCTAGGTAGGGGAAGAAAAGAACATGATATTTAAGGGAAAGAAAGGAATAAACTGAATGGAAAAAGAGGCAGAGTTCACTTAAAAAGTAGGGTACTATCAGTAGAGAGAAGGCATAAAAAATCATCAGTTTCCAGCAACAGTTTTAACTTTTAACATAATCCACGTGAATAGTCAGTGGGTGAAATGGACGTAGAGAGAGACAATTAAAGACATATATATCAACAGGCTTTAAGGAACTTTCAACTGTACAGCATTTTGTCAATCACTTTTACTACCCTTTTTTCAGTAAAAATATTCACCTATCTTTGTCTGTTTTATCAAATTACATGGCCATTTTCCCTCTGTAATATTATTTCTCTCTGTAATTTATAGTTTTGT